>BPTQ01000008.1:67303196-67316111 GCA_019973895.1 Chrysanthemum seticuspe | reverse complement strand
TGTAAGATAGGGTTAAAAACCCTAAAATACTGTACAAGACACCTTAGGTTCGGTTTTAGGTTTTTACTCCAAAGACTCTCCACACAAAGACTGAAAAATTCGGATTCTATATATAAGATTACAATTGCGACGACGTCACCTTATGTTTAGTGACGCCGTCGTGTCGCCGCCATTAGGGTTTCGTCTTGGCCACGTTAACCTTGCAACGGCGTCACCTTATGTCCGTGACGCCGTCCTCTTCAGCTTCTGACATCGTCTGGATCGCATCTAGGCCGTCTGAGTAGCGACGGCCTACTCTTTCACAACTAGACGCCGTCTCTTGAAAACACGAGTTTTGAGTTCTGACCCGTCACAATAATTCTCCGACGGCGTCGCAAATAACTCCTGACGCCGTCGCCTTCTACATTCAGCGACTGTGAGTGTCTTGATTTCGACTTTGGCCATTTTCTTCATATATTTGCGCCTTTTCGTCCAAATAAGTGCCATTCCAGCATTTTGCCTTCACGAGACCTAAAAAGTGAAAATGAACGATATTAAGCAATAACGGATACAAAAGTGATCAAATAAGGACTTAAACGACCCCTCAAAATGGTACCTTTTAAAACCTTATCACATGTTTATAATAGCAAATGCACCGGTGTGAGTTGGCTAATGATGAAATCCAGAGTTCGTTAAGGAGCGATGTATAATCAACCTTAAATTTTCAAGAATCGACGAATTGCGCTACATTCTATTGTTGTACCGTAGGATTGGTTTGATTTATGTCATCCGCCTTCATGTTTTCGATTGTGTTTTTTTTCTTATTACTATATATTCCAATTCAGCTGAAATTCTTTTTTTCAAGAAATCCTCATGTTCTTTTAGCGATTGATTGTTTTCTCTTCATGTTGTCATGATAATTATCTCAGATTGGTGCCTAATCTGTTCTTAAAGAACTTGTGATTGTATTGCCTGATTGCCTTGCCGACCACATTGGATCACTCATTCATGGAATGGAGAAAGCACTTTGTGTAGGGAAATATAGTCATGTCTCCTTGAGAATCCGTTCTTTCTTTCTTTTTTTTTTTTTTTTTTTTTTTTTTTTTTTTTTTTTTTGCATTGCATGTCAGGTATGTTACTTTCCTTCTGCTATTTAACTTACTTATGTGTACTCTTTTCAGGAAGCAAAAATGCGTTAATTCGTTGTCAGACAAGAAGAATTTGGACATTCTTGAGAATGGACTCCAAGAATTGGGGTAAACTGCTACGTATACACGTCACATAAAATGTTATTTACTTCCATCATATTGAGTAACATCTTTCCTTTCCTTTTTAACTGTGATTTATGTATACGGCTATACAATTGTATGTAAATTCTAGCTGTCAACATGATTATATGTATTTGTTTGCATAACCATGTTTTCTTCTATTAAACTCTGCTACTGAAACGTAACATGAAGTCTGTGACTTGAACACGCAGGTACGCAATTGTATCAACTGGAGGGACGACATCCGCTCTAGAAAAAGCTGGAATTCTGTAACAAAAGTCGAAGAGCTTACCAATTTCCCTGAGATGGTAACGATTCGCTAATAAAGCATGATAATTGCATCTTTCATTGGTTTTTGTATGCTTTCTTAAATTGAATACCTTTACCATCTTTGTTTGCAGCTTGATGGTCGTGTAAAAACTTTACATCCCAATGTACATGGCGGCATTCTTGCCAGAACAGACCAAAAGCATCAATGGAAGCTTTAGAGAAGCACAATATTGGTAAGTTACATAAAGGATACCCTGCTGAATTATCCCACAAAAGGTTATTTGTGCTGTAAATAAGCTCTCTGACTTGATTTGTCAAATCTGCTTTTAGACAATACTTAAAGACTTCTATTTTGTAGGTACATTTTAACTGATCGTTGTAAATTTATATCCCTTCTATGCAAAAGTTTCTTCTGCCAATGGAGTTACATTTGATGATGGAATGGAGACCATCGACATTGGCGGCCTTACAATGATCATATCAGAGCTGCAGCAAATGTTGTTATTATAACTCAACGTAACCATTGTCTGAGTTTTTATTCATGTTGCATGACTGTAATACAAAAATTATACAGCTTAGATTTGAAAATAACTGCAATAATATCAAGATTAATATGACTATTTATAACGGTTTGCTTTTTTGATAATGTTTTTATAAAGTAATTTCATATCCTCCTAAATTTGTCTCAACAAATCTCTCTAACGGATACATGACAAAGATTCTGCAATGTTATTTATGTTTTATTTGTGTGTGTGTGTGTGAATGCTGTTTAGGAAGACAATGTAGGACTAGGTTTAAAAGGATATAGCAGTACCACAAGGATGTCTATTAAGTGGAGTGTTTTCTTTGAACAGAACCACAAGGATGTCTTGGTTGCATTTGATTCAGAAGGTTATCCCGTACTTCTGGAATTCCTGAAAGGAAACACGGATGACCAACAATTTTGAAGAAATTAAGCTGGCATGGAAAGCTTTCCAACATTGTGCTGCTTACGATTCTGTAGTTTCTGAATGGTTGTGGAACCAGACTGAAGGAGGTGCTCCCTTCTATTTGGTTCGAGTCTTTTCCTGAGAAAGCACCACCTCCGTGAGCACCCCAACCACCATAAGTATCGATAATGATCTTACGACCAGTAAGACCTGCATCACCATGAGGTCCACCAATAACAAAACGACCAGACGGGTTAAGATGGAAGATGGTCTTCTCATAAAGATATTTAGCCGGAACAACAGGCTTAATCACATGCTCCTTAAGATCAGCTGCAATCTCGTCAGTAGTAATAGTCTCATCATGCTGAGTCAAAATAAGAATAGTGTGAACCCTTAGAGGAACCATAGCACCATTATCATTATGATACTCAATCGTCATTTGCGTCTTTACATCAGGCCTCAACCAAGCACAAGTACCATCTTCACGCACCTCAGTCAAATGAGCACCTAGCTTGGTAGCATGAACATGACTAAGAGGCATAAGTTCAGTTGTTTCATCAGTCGCATAACCAAACATATGACCTGGATCACCATCACCAATATCCTCAGGCTTCTTAGTCAAATGACCATGAACACCTTGAGCAATATCAGGACTCTGTTGCTCAATGTTAACCAACACCTTGACCAACAACAGAAAACCATGCCAGTATGCTCGAACTGGAAAAGGTAACCAGGGAGGTGAAAGTGATGGACACCAAATTAGTAGTAACAAGAGATTGCATGCTTTAGAGTCTCAAAACAGATTCCAAGCAAGGGCTTCAGGGATATGCTATGAGATTCTTGAAGGATAACAACATTCTTGTTCAGTGCAATATGATGCAAGTACCTACGGCTCGTGATATGACTGATTCGGGCATCATAGACATTGCATGGGATAACTTGTCAGAAGTATGAACACCACTTTGTTCCATTACATAATTTACATAAAGTAATAATTACACAACTCCAATGGCACAAACAACCATAGAATATATCTACTCATATATAAAATACAAATAAATTATGCTTTCGAAGGCCTTTATTTTCTGGAACCATGCTATACAGCATAGCTTCGTGTAAAACTTACTTTCTTTGGTATCTAAGTTGTTCCTGTTTTTTATGCAGGAAAACCTCTTCTATACTGTACCGCCTGGGGAAAATGAGGCCTATATAAAATCTATTGAATCCCATTTGCAACAATGCGAGGTATAAATACTTCTTGGTGCCATTCCAGAGCTGATTTCCCCTTTTATTCTGTTTCATTTTATCTAATGTTTGCAGAGATTTAGTGTTACAATCTGATACAATTCATAATAATAATATATTCTGTAACAGAGGATGGACGTGGCCCTGCAAATTTTCAAAACACGACGCAAGTAGCGGTAAATCCACGCGAGAATCATTTTCTATGGATTTATGTACTTAGAGTTTGGTCATTTTAGCCATTGCTTTTTATTAAGGTTGTTACTGTAATGAGTTCTTAGATAGTTTTACCCCGTTAAGATGCCCTCTTAATGAGCCTTTGAGGTGACAATCAGCAGCTGCTGCTTCTCGCACAGGTAATTGCATTCTATTGTGAGCTGGCCTACCCACAATTTCTACCAATTTGATAGAACTATTACTCAACTCTTTAAATATTTGTGCTATCATTAGAGGTGGTAATAATACTCATGGGATTGCGGACTGGAATTTTATGCACGAATACAATCTGTCTCTGTAACCTCATATAGATAAATGGCGAGTTTTGTTATAATGATAAGATTGATGTACTTTTTATTGAATGGAAGTTGCTCTAACTTCATTAATGGTTGGTTGTAGTTCTTCTGCAAAAACTTTTCTACAAACTCAGTCCTTGCCTTGAGGTATTTCTAAAGAATTTTTTTATTTCCTTACAAAATATAAAAGTATGCACTACTGAAAGATAGTCTAATAGATATGTATGCCATTGCAGATTATAAATGTGCCGACGTTTCTTCCTCCAAATTTGATGGAGAAGTATTATCAGTCGTTCGAGGAGTTTATTGCATCTACGACGTCTCAGATTAATAAGCTTTTTTGGCTTATTGCCAGTGTTGCTCAAGCTCCATTCTTTCACTCATTAGAGATAATTAACTTCTCTACATTCAGTATGTGCAACAATGTGGCTCAGCAACACTTGTCGCCAGTGCACACCTTTTACAGTGAGACACTTTTCAAGACTGTCTCCTCCCCCATGCAATTGTGTTGAAACTGTTAACAGATTTTCAAACAACATGACTCATTTGGGTTGTCCTAAAGCGGGCCACAAGCCTCGCCAACTATGATCTTTTCCCCATTTCTGTCTTATCCTCTACGCAGAAAGAAAGTTCGTCCAGATTGTCACTGCCATTAGTTGGATGAAGTATTACTTTGCTGATGTCGAAGGTTTATGTGATTCAGTCACACTTTAACAAGGGCCTTGTGAGTTCATTTCTTTTAAAATTTCTCTTTATGATTTATTTTCTGAGTAGTTTAATTGACATAAGAACTATATGCAATGTTGCTAAAGGTTATAAACATATAGGATTTATCAAGCTACTATAATGAGAACTCATTACACAAGGCTGCAAAGTTGGCACCTCCTCATCGTCTTGAGATTGTGACTGGGGCAGCTCTACAATTGCAACGCGAGCTTCCATGGATTAAGGTAATTATAGTAATTAATATTTTTTCTATAATAGCAAAAACAAATCCTCAGAAACACTGGTCTGGGATATATATGTACCCACAAAAGGCCATATCCTCTTGATTAATAGCAAACTTGAAACCGCTAGGCCTTTGGTAGGTGATCACATAATCTTGAGAGCCCATGGACCGACAGAGAACTTTATTTTCTACAATCTAATGTATGTAGTTTTTCTGTTAACACTAAAAACCATCATTATACAGGAAGTCAAGAACTTCGTAGATCCATACGAAACAGATGACAAACCTTTGTTCTTAAACAAAGGAGCTTTTATGCTTTTTATCATATCAGATGACATCGCGTTATTTTCTTCTACTGCTTCAGTGTTAATGTTCTTAGGGATGCTTACTTCACGTTACACACAAGACGAATTCCTCTACGCTCTGCCGAAGAGAATGACAATTGGACTTATCACACTGTTCTTGTCATTAGCAGCTACCATGATAGCATTTAGTGCGGCTCTTGCGCTTGTGCTTCAAGATAAAGTCACATGGATCGCTACCGTACAACATGAGACTCAAGAACAAGCCTCTATTGAAGTATCGAGACTCAAGAACAAGCCTCTATTAATGTATCAATACTTTTTACATTGAGAAATAAGAGAAACAAAACCGATAGCGCAATAGTATGGGTCGATCCGAATAAGACAATATGTTAGCTTTTCATAGTGAATTAGTGATATGATTTATAGTCACTTTTTACTTAATGAGGATATTAACCTTTGCTGTTGATCTGATCTGATTGTAGGCGTCAAGACAGCAGACATGAGAACTGTAGCTGAAGCACTTGCTAGCTTAAAACGTGGTAAGTGCTCTGTTTGGTATTATTTAATCATAATATCATGCTTGGTTATTATCATACTTACATTGAAATTTGGTGGCAAACAGTTGACTTACCTAAAGAAGCTTCTAATGGCAATGTACATGAACATCGGTTAGATAGGATATCCCGAACGGCTGACCTTGAGGACGTACAGGCACCACGCGAGCTTTCGGATGTGCCTATTGGTATAAAGGCTTGAATTTTATCATTGGTTACTTATAAACTTATAAAGAGAGGTAGACTTTAGGAAACCAACTCGGCCTACACTCTCTGATATGTACTTAAAAATGACCATTTGTGAATACGTAATTAAATTTTATAGCCACCCCATTGGTTTTGCAATCCCTACCTAATATCTAACAGATTGGTCATCAACGACAAATTACGGCCTACGTCCCATTGCAAATGTTCAACCGTTGTAATGGTTGAACTGATTTGACACTACTAATAATAAGAGTACTCCAATTATGCCCCATTTAGACATTTAAGTCTTTCCACTAAATTTTTAGTAACTTATAGTTCATTGTAGTTGCAACAATGAACATATTATAAAGAGCGTATATTTCTTTTCTTAGTTCAGGTAACTTTAATGTGGTAGTTATTATAAATTTATGTATGTAAACGCAAATATTTGTTTTTATGGCTAGATTGGTAATTATTTAGATTTTTTATTCCTTATCAGTATATCATTTAGGAGAAAATTATTAATTGGAACGTTCTAAGTTATAAGTGAGCTTCAAATGAAATGTTTTTGTTATGTTTCAATATTTTTTTTCTTTATCAGTTTGTTTTATTGGACTTAAAACGGGTTAAACCACTTTAGGACTTTTGCTGCTATTGGTGTTCTACCCGCGATTATGGGAAAACGTTTATGCCAAGGATATTAACAGTGAATGCTAAGCAAACTTCATCAGCTTCAGAATTGCTTACAATGTGGTTTGGTGAGAGCGACTATTTTCATTGATATACTAACTCTATTGCTACAAGGGTTTCTTTTTCTATGTGTACAAAAAGGAAGTAGTCAAGGAAATGTTATAGGTGCAGCCTCTTGAGTTTTGAATTAACTTGTGCTGAGATGAATGACATATTAACCAAGAAGTCTGTATTCATCATTGGTGCTACTAACGTGCCTCAAATCATCGATCCTGCACTTTTAAGTCTCGGTCATCTTGATCAGTGTAGAAAGGATTATGTTAGCAATTTGGAGGCGTGGCCGACGACTCTTATTTTCGTTGTTTTTTATATTAATGGGATATCATTGTACATAGTTCTTCTCTATTTCATTATTTATCTTGATATTTTTAATTTTATCACTACAATATTTTATATTAATAAGATATTTGTCGTTATTCACTATTTATTGTACATAGTTTCTCTCTATTTCATTGTTTATGATTTCTTACGAAGAACTTTGTAGCTTTGTATAACAGTTAACGTTCATTTATTTTTCATTGTTAATGCATTTAATATAAAAATTGATATGTTTATATCTTTTTTTTTGTTAACTTATTTATTTCAACAATATTCATAAGTCACGCCACTGTTGCTTCTCCATCATTTTTACCTCCAATTGGTAAAAATATTGAATATTTATACATTCAATATTAATTTAAACCTTCAATACTTATTTTGAATTTGAATTTAAATCATATACTATCTTCTTAAAAATAAATTTATACCTTTTAACATTAACAGTTCAATAATTGTTGATCCTCGACTATTTTCTTATATATTATTTTTCATTAACTAATACCTTTCACGATAATTATAACTCATGACCTGTAGACGCCCATTGTGCGGACCAAATTTCCACATGTCCACTTTTCCAACCATTCTTTACCACCCTTCTTAGGATATACAAAAATATGTCAACGATAATTATAAGTCATGTCCGCCCATCGGATATACTTCTAATAAACGTCATTAACAACTTGTATATTTTGATTATAGAAAACCATATACGACATGTCCCAGTAATAGACGGAAGGATAGTTGGGATGATCTCTATGAGGCGATTCCAGTTTCATTTTGGGAAAGAGAACTAAAAAGGTCATGCAAAATTTATAATGGATAAAGCAACGCTACAAACACCCCTGCTGCTAGGGCCAACTCCTCTACATCCGTGGTGCTACTGATTTGCCCTTGTCCATAAGTTCTACAGAAGGGAAATACAAAATGGTGAAGTATCTTTACAAGTTATCTCAAAAGATGACTGGTGATCCTTGGACGAATGAAGATGGGGAATCAATACTCATAGATCGCGTAGAGCGTGAGTTTTTTGGTAAGTAACTTGGTACAAATAATATATTCTTGTGTTTCTGATAACTTATTATTTTGTACTTCACAATGAGCAAGAGGCCCATTACATGGTCATGACATGATCACAACAATATTTTACTTTAACTTTAAGATTATTGTGTTTAACTTTGAAATCATAAGCAACTATTGAGTATTTGCCTTGCTTGACATTAATATTCTATGATTCGTTTGTTTTCTTGATGTTATACATTTAGTAATTGTCATAATCTGTCTAGATATTGCCCTCCAAATTGTGAACGACTGTTCAGAACTTGCTGCAATTGCGTCTTTACTCGAAGTCTTCGCTCGAAAGCCTGATGCATTTGAGACATTAGAAAAGAATATAGTCACGAAAGTCATATATCCAGGCAACCATTCATATTATATTCATACATAGGACTCACGGGTTCTCCTACATTGTGTCGAATTTGATTGTTTGGTTGTTCTTTATTTGGTAGTTATTACCCCGGTCTTTTGATTTTTCCATATAAAAGTACAACCTACAGTTGAGGAGGATACCGATGCATTGAAATTACTGAAAATCATTTGGAGACGTGTTTGCGAAAAAATGCACATTGATGAAATTGGGGATCTGCTGAAAGAATCTCCTAAAATATTATTTGTTGCTGCATAAAAGGGAAACATCAGATTTATAGTCGAATTTCTTAGAACCTATCCGGATCTTATGTTTGATAAAATTGAGGATGGGCTAACTATATTTCATATAGCTATTATGCACCATCATCAAGGTATCTACAACTTAATATATGAGATAGGCTCAATTAATAGCGATATATGCCTAGAAACGGACATAATGGGCAATTATATGCATCATTTAGTTGGAAAGAGTTCAAAGGAGATGGCAGCTAAGATGCCTGGAGTAGAGATCTAGCATCTATACATGAATAAGAAGTTAGGGTACGTTCTGTTCATGTCCAGGTAATCACTGTGATACTGTGTTAGATTTGTTTGACGTTTTTACATTTATATATATTAGATGCTCGAATAAAGAAGTTAGGGTACGTTCGGTTCATGACTAAGTAATCACAGTGATATTGCCTTACATTTGTTTAACGTTTATGTGTTAGTTGTCCATAATGAGGAATCCCATGATCAACAAGAAAAAGAAAAACATGTTCGTAATCAAAGTACTTACCTACTTTTAGCCGTTTTATGGATTATGGTAACATCAATTATATATCTTAACCGTTTCATTTAACTTTTAATAACTTTTTAGTATATGTTGTTCTACTAAATCCTAAAATAAACACCAAAAATCAAAATATTTACCAGCTTTTAGCTGTTTTATGAATTATGGTAACATCAATTATAGATCTTAACCGTTTCATTTAACTTTTAATTACTTTTTAGTACATATTTGTTCTACTAAATCTTAAAAATAAAAATCACAAGTCATACCCGTCCATCGGACGGGTTTTGCCACTAGTATATATATATATATATATATATATATATATATATATATATATATATATATATATATATATATATATATATATATATAGTGTATCTTTATTTTTTGAACCCTGTTAAGTGCGAGAACTGCGAGAACTCCTATTGACCAATCATAATTTAGTAAACCATTTTTCTTTTAAATTAATATAATTAATTCGTATGGGCATTAAGGGTAATTAACATTCACACACTCTGATAACGCCTAAAATGAACATGTTTTTAGTAGCGTTATTGTTGGTTTTGTGCATGATAATCGGCTATATTTACTGATAATTGTTGTAAAAGTGCAAAAGATGCGTATTGTGTATGTATATGTAGCTAGGTATCACAAATGATGAAGAAATGAAGTTTTTATGCATATTTGGAAGATTCCCAAGGAAGGAAGTCGAGCAAGGAAGCTTTTGGACTCAACGATTAGGAAGCGCAATGATTTCTAAGTATCTACAGCAAGGAAAGATCAAGTTTTGCCTTGGAAATCATCAGCGAGAGCAAAGAGTGAGGCATGAATTAATAAAGTCAACAAAAGTAAAAAATGCAACATCCAGCCGTTCGGTCATGCCCCGTAACCGGATCCGGCTGGATAATGGTCAAAACGGCAACCGATCCGGTTGCCAGTGCAACCGATCCGGTTTCATGGTCTGCAGTTACACAAAGATGCATTTAATGTTGCCTTAACTCCCCATAATCATTGGAGGCTGATCATTTCTTGATATTAACTTGTTGGGAACGTTTTTGGCCAGTTAGACAAGTTTCTTTGGCTATATATTGAACCTAGACTTAGTTTACTAGGTGTGACACAACCCAAAGTGTAATAGTTTACACCAAAACTATTACCAACCATATTATTCATCCCAAAAGTTTAGTATTCACTGTAAAACGTCCAGGAGGTTGGAGAGAGCAATTCTCATCCATTGTTTTGGTTATTTGGAGTTATACGGTTAAGCTAGGTGATTGGAGGCGTGTGGTTGCTATAAGCCACGAATTCTAGTTCTTGTAATCGCAAAAATTTAGGTATTCTATGAACTTTGTTATGGATTTCTATTCTCTTGAGTTATTGGAATTACTTTGTTATTTCTTGTGTTTTGTTATTATTATCATGGAGTAGTTTTGGATATACTTGTGTGTTGGGATGTAGAAAATCATACTAGTGTTCTCATATGCGATGCATGTATATATGATCTTGTTTAAATGAGTTTGTTGGAAAAATACTAGTCTTGGTTTGATTTGTCGGTAAAACATGTTTTAAGAAAAAGGACCGAAAGGATTTCTCTTGTGTTTTATTCCAAAAAGTTGAGTGACAAACTAGTATGGGGATATGGTGATTGACAACCACCATGTTTACTTATTAAAACAAGACTAGAAATATTTTCATCACGAAAGGTCGAAAGATTCATAAGATCGAGTTTAATAAGAACATTTTACAAACAAATTGATTTTCTAAAGGATAATCATTAGGATAAGGACCGAAAGGATTACCTATATGTTTTTGTTCTTAGAATGATTTTTACAAACATAAACCGTGGTTGGAAATCATCTGCTTATGATTTGTGCATCACATCAAGAGTTTACACCAAGCCTTCATGAACACTACCTATGATTGCCTATAGACTACACACAAGTATATATATTTCTTATTGTTGAATATCACTATAACATCACTTTTTGAGGAAGCCTTGACAAAGCTTTCTTGTTTCAAATCTTTTTAAGAAAACAATTTCGAACACAAAATCCCTTAGGACGATCTCGACTTACCCACCTTTGCTATCGCGAACGAGTATACTTGCTCGTATGTGTTTATAGTATTAGACGGTTAAATCGTGTTTATAAATTTTTAAAACTTGCACACGGGAAACACATCAAGTTTTTGGCGCCGCTGCCGGGGATTTTGATTTTGATTTTTGATTTAAGCAATTTGATTTTGTTCATTTTCTGTAAAATTGGTAGTTTTGAAATTGAATTTCGTGAAAAGTAAAAGTAAAAAAAAAAGTTTTGGTCAGAAGCTAACCGATTCGGTTGCTCCTGCAACCGAATCCGGTTAGTGCTCTCGGATTTATTTTTGTATTTTGATTTCATAGTTTAAGTTTATTCAGTGATTTGTGTTATAGTTTTTAGATTAATTCTTGTCATTTTTTATTTTTATAGATTATATCTTTGGTTGTTTATGTTTTCTTAGATTTTTAGTTTTTCTTTATTTTAGTTATTACTAGCAGGGTACCCGCGCGATGCAGCGGCGGGTACCCTGTGACTGAATTTTCTGGTAATGTGATGTTATGCGGCCATACTTTTTTTAATAATTAATTTAGAAATAATAATAACGGAGATCTTGTTTAGTTTCCTTTTCGTTTTCGAGTCTAGGTAGATCTTTGTTATTACTGTGAGTTAGGGAGTGACCAATGGGTAGCCAAACAAACAAAAAAAAAAGAAAATCTTACAAAGTTTAAAATGTTTTTTCAATAATGTAACGGTTCACTTTTTTGTTTTTTAGTCGAGTGAGTTATCGGTCGAAGGGATGAATCCTTCGTCAATTTTGGAGCCGACCGACCCAGTTCGACCCTCATGCTGCAATGGCGGCGACTCGGTCGGCGTAATGGCGATCGAATCGGTCGACCGACCACTGCGGGCAGCTTAATGGCTTTATTTTTAAGTGCTTGGCTTAGTAGCTTGATTAGATTGTACATTGTGGTTAAATGGTTGTATATTTTGGTGAATGGGTAAATTAAATAATGTATTAATTGTATATGTTGAATAGTGTTTTTTTAGTTTTATTTGTGCTTCAAATAGTTGTAACTTATGCTTTTTTACTTGTATTTGCTTAAAAATTCTAAATTAGGAAATCTTAAGAAATTAATAGGAGGGAAGGTACAAGATGCATTATAAGTAGTATAGATTAGTTTATTTACTTTTTAGATTAATTGTCTTAATTCTAATGATTAGATATAGTTAATTTTCAGTTTTATGGTTTTAGTAATCTTAATGAGTAGTTTTAATGAGTAGTTAATATAGTTTTCATTTAATAGCTTAACTAATTAATTAATTAATAAAGGATAATGAGGAGTCTCAATTAATTAAGAGTTTTAAGTACACTTAATAGTTTTTAATTTTAATTAATTTTCAGGTTTTAAAATTAAAA
>BPTQ01000008.1:67267824-67285338 GCA_019973895.1 Chrysanthemum seticuspe | reverse complement strand
AGAAAAAAGGTTGCAGAATTTTCTATAAAAAAACCTTAGAACAATTATGGTATAGGAGATTCTCATATTTTTCGTACTGCTGTATTGTCTGGTGCAGAAAGTTTTACATCTGTTCTTGTTAATTGACTTGCTCAAGGAAGTAGTATGAGTTGGACTTTATTCATTTACTTTTTTAATTGATGTTAAATATTAGTTAAATTTTTTTTTTAAGAAGTGTTATGAATAAATAAATTTTTTATGTTATGGAATTTGAGAGGTTTGGTGAGAAATAGTTACAGAAAATGTATTGGGTTCAAAAAGTATCTGGGTTCTGTTGAGAGTTATCTTCGTTGTTAGAGTCGGACTTGGTGTATCTTACGAAGTTCTTATATTTTAAGACGTCGTACAACAAGTTGATTTACTAACAAAAGTTACTTCCAGATAATATAGACCTTCATTGAAAACAATCATTTAGTTGAACAACATGCTGCAGAATTTTATATTCTTGAAGCATTCTATGTGGTTCAGGCTGAGATTGTTGCTTCTATTGAGAGTTGTCTTGGGTCTATGAAAAACTTGGGTTATGTAAAAGACATTGATAAAGAGTGGTTTGGAGAGTTTAAGGTATTGTATTTTTTAAATAAATAAGTATTGTGAAGAATTTTTTTTTTAAATTGATTATAAATTGTAGTTAATTTTTTCATTTACTTATTTCAGGTTGAGTATGATGAAGGAACTCGTTCAGTTAATTGTTCTTGTCTACATTTTGAAAGACGTGGTCTGTTATGTCGTCATGCTTTTTATACTCTTAGAGGATATGGTATTAACAAGATTCCAAAAAAATATCTTTTAAGACGTTGGAAAAAAGAAGCTGTTGTTTTACCTCTTCTTGGATCTTCTTTTAAAGCAAATGGATCTTCAGGTAGTTGTATTTCTAAAATTTATTCTAAAGTGAATTCAATAATCAATCATTGTGGATATGATGAAGAAAAACTGGGTATATTTTTTGAAAAATTGAGCATATTTGAATCTGGATTGGAATCATCAACTGTTGCACAGTCTTCAGGAAATAAAGAGGATAGTATATCATCTATGATTGATATTCCTAAACCTCCTGCTATTGCTGTTTTTCCTCCTGATATTGGATCAAATAAGGGTGGCGTTACTGGTGCAAGATATAAACCTTCTAATAATGACGTCAGATTTAAAGATCCTAAAGAATGTGGGAAAAATTTGAGAAAGTGTAGAATCTGTAACATATTAACAGATCATGATTTCAGGAATTGTCCAAACAATCCAGACAGGAAACTTCTTAGTGCTAAGAAAGACATTAAGAAGTCGAAACGAAACGGAAAGAAAGTTAAAAGGAAATCAAATAATGCTAATGCTGAGCACGGTACTGAAGAATTTAACTTTAAGGAGTAAGTTAACTTATCGTGTCTTCGTTGGTTTTGTTAAGATTTGAATCTGCATTAATTTTTTTTTAAAGCAATAAAGTCAAATTGATGTACTGTGACATTATCAATGTTATTTCTTTTTATTTTTTTCATTATTTATTTTCATTTTGTTAAGTTGTAATGTTGATTAAGTATTTTATTTTTAAAGGTTATAAAGTGAAATTCATATACTGTGATATTTAAAAAATTATGTACTGCGATATTAAAAAATTATGTACTGTGATATTAAAAAATTATGTACTGTGATATTAAAAAATTATGTGATTTTTTGTTTAAAATTAATTCATTAAACAATTTTAACACAAAATATGAGTTCGATACAACTCGTTTTTTCATCAGAAAATAAAGTTAAAAACACAAAATATAAAGTTTACAAACATAAATACTAAATTAATCTTCATCAGAGTTGCAATTATCTTGAGAATCTTTATCTTGTTCTTCTCTTTGATCAGCCATCTTTTCAAGTTTTGCTACTTCTTTCTCATATTCTTTTAATGATGGAGAATTTTGATAATCATAGTCATCTTCAGATTCATCAATATACTTCATTCGCTTAAAAATATCACAGTTATCTTCTTCTTCTTCTTCTTCTTCTTCTTCTTCTTCTTCTTCTTCTTCTTCTTCTTCTTCTTCTTCCTCCTCGTCCTCCTCCTCTTCCTCGTCTTTAACTTCATTTTCTTCTTCTTTTTTAACTTCAATTACTTTTTTAACTTCTTTTTCATCGTCATTTTCCTTTTTTTCACGATTATATTGTTTCCTTTTCTTATTGATATTTTTGTTTTCCATTTTTTTCTTTTTTGTGTTTTTGTTTTATGTGTTTTTTCACAAATTTTGCTGTGATATTAAGCTATTTATACATAAATTTAAATAAGCAAATTGTTTACTGTGCTTGTAATGATTGATAAAAGAAGCAACTTGAGCCATCTAATTTTGACTTAATTATTTTTAATATGAAATTGCATCTTATTAGAAATAATAAAATAACATAAATTAATATCACATTAAAAATTAATAAAAAGTTTTATAAATATTACACAGCATAATAATATAAATCAATTTATATTAATGTTATTATGTCATTAAATATCATAATAGCTTTCAGTTAATTATCAGAGTATAAATAAAAAAAAATAGATATCACACTAGATAAAAAAATATTAAATTAACTATATTCTGATTAGAAAAGCTTAATTCTAGTAAATTTTATTGAATATGTGATATCACAATATTTACATGATTAATGTTATTATTTTTTTTTCTTTTTGTGTTTTTGTTTTATGTGTTTTTTTTCACAAATTTTACTGTGATATTAAGCTATTTATACTTAATATCATCTATTAAGATATTTATATATAAATTAAAATAAGCAAATTGTTTAGTGTGCATGTAATGATTGATAAAAGAAGCAACTTGAGTCGCCTAATTTATTATTATGACTATTCACTTAATTATTTTTAATATGAAATTGCATCTTATTAGAAATAATAAAATAACATAAATTAATATCACATTAAAAATTAATAATAATTTCTATAAATATCACACAACGTAATAATATACATCAATTTATATTAATGTTATTATGTCATTTAAATATCATAATAACTTTCTGTTAATTATCAGAGTATAAAAAAAAATAGATATCACATTAGATAAAAAATATTAAATTAACAATATTCTGATTAGAAAAGGTTAATTCTAATAAATTTTATTGAATATTTGATATCACAATATTTACATGATTAATGTTATTATTTTATTAAATATCATTTATTTTCTTTTTTGTGTTTTTGTTTTATGTGTTTTTTTTCACAAATTTTGTTGTGATATTAAGCTATTTATACTTAATATCATCTATTAAGCTATTTATAGATAAATTAAAATAAGCAAATTGTTTACTGTGCATGTGATGATTGATAAAAGAAGCAACTTGAGCCGCCTAATTTATTATTAAAACTATTCACTTAATTGTTTTTAATATGAAATTGCATCTTATTTGAAATAATAAAATAACATAAATTAATATCACATTAAAACTTAATAATAATTTTTATAAATATGACACAACATAATAATATAAATCAATTTATATTAATGTTATTATGTCATTAAATATCATAATATTTTTCAGTTAATTATCAAAGTATAAAAAAAATAGATATCACACTAGATAAAAAAATATTAAATTAACAATATTCTGATTAAAAAAGGTTATTTCTATTAAATTTTATTCAATTTGTGATATCACAATATTTACATGATTAATGTTATTATTTTATTAAATATCACACTAGATAAAAAAAATTATAATACATAGCCGATGGTTAAGCCATATCATTAATATTACAAAGTTAAAAGCATCTCTTTTTCCATCTATATAATGTATTCAAACGATCTCAACGTTGTGTATGACTTGTTTGTGGGAGAAAATGTTTAAAATTTCATCACGCACCAAGCCCATCTTCATCAAGTGTCCAAAGCTATTATTGGTTGCAATGTCACCATGTTTCTTTGACAATGTCATTGGTTGCAATGTACATTTCACGAAGGCCATATTCACCTTGTAGCCTTGGACGCTTTCTATATTTCGGTAAAATATATAAGTTTCTTATCAAATAAAAAACCATAGTATATCCTCCAGGATCATGAATAACAAATTGAAAAAAAAATAGTAAATTCAAATACATAATTTTGAGTAAGAACACTTTTTGTTTTATTTTTATTTTTTGGTGAACTAACTTTGTTATTGAAGTGTAGGATAGATATGGTTGTAATGTTAGGTTTTTATAACAAGAGTAAGTTACTTTTTTGATGTGATTGATGGTTTGTATCTCGAGGCAAAATAATATATTAATATCTTTTGAAAGAATGTAAACGAAATGTAAAAATAATATATTAATATCTTTTGAAAGAATGTAAACGAAATTTTACATTTACTTTTTTTAATATTTGCGTCTTGAGCAATATTTTTCTCTTACATTTTTTTGTGTCTCCAGGTTATGATCTTTAATAAAAATGTTTAATTTACAAATTTATTTTTAAATATTTACTATATAAATAATTTTGATGTACTGTGATATTAAATTTAATATCTCAGTAACTTAATATCGTAGACAAAATATAAGAGAAAGAAGTAACTTAATATCTCTGACATATATGTCACATATTTATTTTAGTCATGAACATTACTTCCTCGAGACTCAAAATATTACTTTATGTCAAAGTTTTATATTTAATTTTAATATAATTTTTTATTAATAATTTTTTTTTTAATTCATGTAATATTAACAATTATAAAGTAGAAACGAATTTTTACATTTAATGTTTTTAATATTTGCGTCAGGAATAATTTTCTCTTACATTTTTTTTGTCTCGAGGTTATGATCTTTTGTCTATGAAAAACAACGACTTAAATATTTGCAATGGAAATTTGTTTATAATATTTGTGTTAATATCACAGTACATCAAAGAAATATGTTTAATATTTCTTATTATCAGAAAATGTTTAATATGTGTTATTTTCTTAATATCAGAAAATATTAATCTTCACGTTCTATTTAAAATCAAATTCAAAGAAAATTTTATATTTAAAAAATACATATCACACTAGATAAAAAAATATTAAATTAACAATATTCTTAATATAATTTATTAATAATATTTTTCAACATGATTAACTTTGCTATTTTTTTAAATATCATAATAACTTTTAGTTTACTCATTACAGTAAAAAAAATTAAAAAAAAATGGATATCAAACCAGATAAAAAAAAACATTAAATACATAGATGATGATTCCGCTATATAATTAACATTACAAAGTTATACATTACATGATATCTATTGGTGTGCCAAATGCATTCCATTCATGTGCCAACCATACCGGAGCATCTTAGATGATATTACATGATAAATGCATTGCATTCGTGTGCCAACCAACAAGAGTAACATTACAAAGTTATATATTACATGATATCTATTGGTGTGCCAAATGCATTCCATTAGTGTGCCAACCATACCGGAGCATCTTGTTATCCGTGGGACCCAAAAACATGTTAGTGGTGTTTTTATGAGGGAGGTTGTTTTACTTACTTGCTATCTTATGGGGAGGTGTATGATGTTGCGCTGAAGTGGCATACCAATAAAATGTTATTTGTATCTTCCTCACATTGTGCTTTTATATGCAATCTACTGTCCTTCTCTTCCTTTGTTGTCAAACTTTATGCACGGACCAGTAAGATGTTAACCAATATTGGTTGTCCTACAAACAACTTGTTTGTAGGAAAACCAATATTTTCTTCCGAAATGCCTAATATGTTACTCATGCTCATTCTCATGAGCATGGTGAAACATAGGTAGGCAAAATGATTAAACTTTCATCACGCACCAACGCCATCTTCATCAAGTGTCCCCAACTTTTTGTATTGAAGTTGGGGGTTCTGCTACATGACGGCTATCATCGATATCTTCATTTAGAAGAGAATCATTAATGATTTTTCTGAATTAGATCATGCAATTCCTTCACCGCATGTAGTTTTAGTACGTCTTGCGTGACTAGTGTTAAAATACATACAATAGACGAAAAAGAGAATTTCAAATGAAGTTATACAACTTTGAAATACCCCTTTTTCATCTATATAACTTTCGGTAAAATATCTAAGTTTCTTATCAAATAAAAAACCATAGGATATACTCCAGGATCATGAATGACAATTTGGAATTTTTTTTTTAATTCAAATACATAATTTTTCAGTAATTTTTATTTTTGATGAACTAACTTTGTGACGAAAGTTTAGAATCTATATGGTTGTAATATGATAGGTTTTTATAACAAGAGTAAATTACTTTTTTGATGTGATTGATGGTTTGCATCTCGAGGATAAATAATATATTAATATCATTGAAAGAATGTAAACATATAATTTACATTTTAAACAATTATAACAATTATAATAATGTTAGTAACAATTATAAGAATGTAAATTCTATATTTATATTAAATAAAAATTATAATAATATTACTAATAATTTTAAGAATGTAAATTGTATATTTACGTTAAATAATAATCAAATCATTATGAAATACAACAATTTTAAATATTGCGCTTGTAATTTATAATACTATTGTCTTAATATCACAGTGATTTTTGGAATATTTATTTTAATATCTCCGTAACTTAATATCACACTAATTTTATTTAGTATTGTCTTAATATCACAGTAAATTAAAAATATTCAATAAAAGCTAAAATAAAATTAAATTCAGTATTTGATGACATACATATTTGATTTTCTATTGAAAGAATAGATGTATAAGACACTGACATACATGTCAGATATTAATTGTAGAGGGGATGAAAAAGAACCTCCTCGAGACTCAAAATATCACTTTATGTCAAAGTATTACATTTAATTTTAATATAGTTTTTCATTAATATTGATTTTTTTTTTTTGTCCTCATTAATAGTAACTTTTCTTATAGATAACATCTTTTTTATAATTGTTAGTTTTTGTTTTAAAATGAATGTCTGAAAGATAATATTAATATTGTCTTAATATCAGATTTAATTTTCTTAATATATGAGATTCTCTAAACCATAGTCTAAACCAATTTGAGAGTTAGTTTTTTTTAAAATGAATGTCTGATAGAAAATATTAATATTTTTCTAACTATAAGATTTTGTTGTTTAATATATGATATTGTATTAATATCAGAGTTAGTTATCTTTAATGTATGATATTATATTAATATCAGAGTATCTTGTTTAATATATGATATTTTCTTAATATCAAAGTATCTGAAATAAAATATTAATCTTCACGTTTTATTCAATATGACGTATACATATTGATAATGTCTTAATATCAGAGTGTGATAAGATGAAAATTTTAAAATATATAAATAAAAAATATAAGGAAAAAACTAATATTAGGTTAAAGTAATATTTAAAAGTAATATTAAAGTTTAAGAATCTAAATTGTTTATTTACGATAAATAACAATTATAACAAAATTAATTATTATTATTATTATTTTTTTTAATTAGAACGAAATTTGAGAATTAATTTTTTTAATCTTCGCTTCTAGAGCAATAATTTTTCTTTGACACTTTTTTATGTCTTTTATGTAATGATGGTTTGTCAAATATTATGTTTAATTTAAAATTTTATTTTTAAATATTTCACTATATAAATAATTTTGATGTACTGTGATATTAAATTTAATATCTCCTAATATTTTTTATTTAATATCTGACATACATATTCAATAAGAGCTAAAATAAAATAAAATTTAATATCTGATATACATATTTGAAAGATAGATGTATAAGACACTGACATACATGTCAGGTATTAATTATAGTGATGAAAAAGTACCTCCTCGAGACTCAAAATATCACTTTATGTCAAAGTTTTAAATTTATTTTTAATATAGTTTTTCATTAATATTCTTTTTTTAATTTAAGTTTGTTTTAAGTATATTTTGTTTATATTTAATTTACTAAATACTTTTAATTGAGTTATTTTACTTAAATTAAAATGATTTTAATTGTTCAATCAGTTGTAAAAAAATAATATGATGTTTATTTTTTTAGTAAAATTTGTTATTTTTAAAATTTTTATATCCAAAGTTCTCATCAATAGTAACTTATCTTATAGCAGAACTATAATAACATATTTTTTTGTTTAATATTAATATTCTCTTAATATCAGAGTTTGTTGTTTAATATATTTTGTTGTCTTAATGTCAGAGTTTGTTGTTTAATATATGATATTCTCTAAACCATAGTCTAAACCAATTTGAGAGTTATTTTTTTTTAAATATGTATTTTGCCTTTAATATCAGATTTAATTGTTTTAATTTTTGTAAAATTAACTTTTTGTACACCTTAAATATTTAAAAATTTAAAATATATGTTGACGATGAATAATTTAAAATTTATTTTTTGATAATGTCTTAATATCATAGTTAGACATACATATTGATAATGTCTTAATATTTAATATTTGCATGTACTATGACGTATACATATTGATAATGTCTTAATATCAGAATTAGACATACGTTCGTGACCTAAATATTTAAAAATTTAAAATACATAGTGAAGATGAAAATTTTAAAATATATAAATAAAAAATATTAGGAAAAAACTAATATCAGTTTAAAGTAATATTTAAAAGTAATATTAAAGTTTATATTAAACTTACTAATTCACAAACAAATATTTAGCACGTAGGTTTTTAATATTTATAGAACTGGTTTTATATCATATTATTGCTTTAATACTTTAATATCAGAATACATATAAAAATACCCTACACATCCTTTAATATCATAATAAGCAATTGATCAAGCCTAGTTTTAAAAAATTTATTATATATCTTTTAATTTCATTGTAATAATATTTCGAATAGATATTAATAACAAATAAAAAGTAGAAATCAAATCTTATATTTAATTTTTAAAATTATTGATAAACAAATGAGAAAGATGGAATATGAAATGATGATCAATTACGAAAAATATTCACATTCAGAGATAATTTCTCTGACATTTTTTGTACCTCGATGTAGTGATGATTTGTCAAATCACAGTTTCTTTTGATATTCGTGTGTATACAGAGAAAATTATGAAATGGGTCAAAAAGAATAGAAAAAACATTAATTATTTTATTATTATTTAAGAGTAAACTAATGTTCAAAGGTAGAGTCAGATTAAACTAATAGAATTTAATTCATTAAAATGAATTATAAACTAATTTTTTTCATAGTCGATGACCGTTTTTTTTTTGTTTCTTTTTTTTTTTTTAACATTTTAAACAATAAAAACTATACGAAATACATAAATCATAAATCTAATCTGAAGAGTCAGAGGAAGTCCGATAATCGGCCAAAAAGTCACGAGCCGTTGAAGTTGATGTATCTACACTATCTTTTTCGTTCTCCCGGTAGCTCCAATTGATTTTGGTGCTGATGTTGTTTGATACCTTTTGAACGCACCGCCACAACCTTTCAGCAATCTCGTTGTCTTTTCCGCCTTGATCTTTTAAAAAAATTTCAATCACAGCTTTTCGTTCAGGCGTAATGTCGTTACAACTTTTGTAGTTTTCTGTCATTTCTTGCTTCTCTGCTCTAGCCTGCTCAAACATATGGATAACGTCTATAATAGCATTTTTTCGAGCAACATCATCTTCTTCGCATTGTTTTTTAACGTACATTTTCATATCTTCAGCGAAATGGGGGAGACGGCAAGCCATAATAAATCTTTGTTGTATTTGGTTAGAATGGTTGATTGAATTTTTTTGTTTTAGAAATGTGTTTGAGTTAGTATTTATATAGTGGTAGAGTTTTTAAAAATAAAAGTTTTTTTTTTTTTAATGCAACGGTCAAGTTAATAAAGTGGGGAAAGTACACGTTTTAAAAGTTAATAAAGTGGGGAAAGTAAACGTTTTTTTTTTGTTGCCCAACCGATGTTTTTGGGCGTGATTGTGAATATCACAATAATTTCGGTTGAACTCGTTTGTATTTAACGCCTGTCTTAAAATTTGTAAAAATATGTGATTGGGAATATCACAAAATATGATATTTGTCTTAATATCAGAGTGTTTCAAAGAAAATATTAATATCATAGTTAGTTGTCTTAATATATAACATTTTTTTTAAATATATGATATTTTGTTAATATATGATATTTTCTTTAATATAAGAGTGTCTGATTTTTTGTTTTTTTTTTTTCCTTTTTTTTTATTAAATTTGACATTTTTTAATATATGATATTTTTTTAATATCATAGTTAGTTGTTTTAATATATGATATTCCTCTTTAATATCATAATGATATTAAAGAGGAATATCATATATTAAAAGTTGTGTTTGCTCTAAGTATAAGTAAAAGTCAAGCAGATAAAAGTCTAACTATAATACAGAAAAAAATGTAATTATTAAGTTTTTTTCTTTCATAACACATACTTTTCACAAAAAGTGTCATTAAGTCAAATTTCTACTTTATCCCCACCCTTTATTATCGATTGTCATTAAAAAGTTAGAACCATAAGTCACTAAAAATCAATTTCTTTGTAGTAGATGCTCGGTTTAAATATCGCAATTCAAGTTCATAAACGAAAATAAAAAACATTAAACTTTCATCTAATCTCGTTTGCGTAATGGTGAATTTATTTACAATAATTATTTATTAATGTAACAAAATAATATATAGAGCATTTACATCAAACTTCTATGTATTTTTCTTTTATATATTATTTTTCTCATACAAAGTCTAAAAGAAGAAGCGCATACAAACGAAATAAAATTTAATATTTTGTATGTTTTTATGACGTATACATATTAATATTTCCTTAATATTAGAGTCAGTTTCCTTATGACGTATATATATATTCGAGTATCTGTTTATTAAGTAATTTTCAGCAGAGATATTTTGTCAGATACTATTTATAGTTGTTAAAGATTCCTCGAGACGTAAAATACTACTTTATTTTGTGATAATCTTTAAAGTTTCTTTTGACAATACACAAGACACAAATGAATATAATTATCATATTTCATACTTATAGTTATTTAAAAAATTAAATATAACACTTATTATTTTTAAATTAATATTTAACTACTAAAATTTTTTAACAAATTTAAGTTTAAAATTTAACATTTATTATGTCAATATATTATTACAATCATATTATTAACTTACTTAATTACTACTCTGATATTATGTCAATAATAATTGTAGTGATAAACTGGATGTTTTTTTTTTTCTAAATTGTATTAAAAACATAAAGTATGTAACATACAATTTAAAATATTACTCTGATATTATTAACTTACTCTGATACTTAATTTTGAGGGCTGCTTTTGTTATTTTTGAAAACTTTAATTGAAAATTTAACGCATTTTTGAAGTTGGAGGGTTTATTTGCAATAAAATGTCTATTCAGTTACAATATAAATAAGTCTATTTAGTTGCAATATGATACCATCTCTATTCTAACCCTAATCATCCTCAAAATGTCTCAAACTCCAATTATCAATGAACTCAAAAACGTTTTTGGAACTAATCAACTACACAACTTGTTCAAGTGTTTATTTAATCAAGAAGTTACAGATGAAGAAGGGATTATTATGTGGCTAGGCGAGCGTAGAACTGAGTTGGTTACTAAGGTTGAAAAGCGTACAGAGGCAATGAGTGAGGTATTGTCTCTTAATTTCGATGAAGAAGAAGCTACGGATAAGATCTATGACTCCCTGAATGACATTCAAGTCATGGAGCATCGATTGTTTGATTCGCTTGTTGGCATTTTGATTGATATGCGTGCAATTGTCAATAAAAAGAAGGAGCATATCACCAAGATGGAGAAGTTTGAAGATGGAGAAGATGAAGAAGATGGAGAAGATGAAGAAGATGAAGAAGTATGATGGAGAAGATGAAGATGGAGAAGTTTGAAGATGGGGGGTTTGGCTGTTTAGATCTTTTGTTTAATGATCTTTTTGTAGTTTGGTTTGTTGCTTGTTTGTTGGTTATTCTAGAAGTATTATGTAATTTCGTATTATGAATAAAATTTTTGGTTTTAAGGTCCCAATCTTAAATTAGTGTGAATTTATGGTTAAAAATTTATAATTCAAGTATTTATTAAAGTTAAACATTAAAAAACTAACATTTAGCATTTAAACATTATTATTATGTTTAACATCATTTAATAACTCTGATATTAAGGCAATATCGTATATTAAGACAACTAAACTTTGATATTAAGATAATATTAATATGTATACGTCATAGGCCTAACTCTGATATCAACAGAATATCATATATTAAAACAACTAACTCTGATATTAAAGACAATATAAATATGTATACGTCATAGAGCATCCCACAATGGTTATACAGTCATAACTCAAATAAAACACATCATAACTCTGATAAACATCATAACTTAAGTAAAATTATTTAAGTAATTTAAATATATTAAGACATCATAACTCTGATATTAATATTTTTCTTTTCAAACATTCTGATATTAAGTCAAATGCTTAAGACTTATCTGGTTTCATTTTTTTCCTACAAATAGTATTTAACACACTTGCAGCTCTTTTCAATCCTGAGCTAGAGCTTTCTTTATCGACTACCTCCACTGTTTCTTTTTTATGTCCCTCTGTATCTATTTCTTCCTTAGCTGTCTTATACATCTTCTCAACTTCATCATCTGGTATATGAGACAATTGATTCTTTCTGCAACCCTTTATATTCTTTAAATAAGTTTCATGAAACATTCTTCTTTGCTTAACAGTAGGTGGTATGAGCTGCTTCTTCTTAAGTCTCTCAGCAGCATATATGTTCCTTCTTTCTTCCATGTACTCCTTTAACCATTCATTTTTTTCCTCAATAGTGTACATTTGGATGTCTTTCTAAGTTTGCTTGTTAGCAAGCACCATATGTGCATCACATTTAACCCTTTCCTCATCCCAAGCAACTACTAATGCTAATGTTTTAGCTTGTTTCTCAGCATCTTTTCTTTGTTTTTCAAGAAACTTTTGATTCTCTGCTTCATATGTAGCACCTAATTCACGAGCCAGTTTAGAATCTTCTTCAAATGTAGCACCTAATTCCTCAGGTATCTCAAGATCAGTATCTTCAACAAGTTTTCCTTTACCCTTGTTTATATCTTGTGATGATGATTCTATAGCCCTAACAGGTGTAGAAGAAGCCTGTTGGATAGTAATACCCTTAACAATTGGTTTTGATTTCTTCAAATCAATCATCACCTCTGCGACACTAGAAATAGTTTTATGCCCTCCAGCAGCACTTTCTTCAACAACCTGTGTATATTCAACTGCTTTACTCTGGTGCTCCAAAACTACTTCTTTACCCATTTTATTCACTACTACAAAGTCATGCTTATCACCAAACTTTCTGCCTCTGCTAAACTTTCTGGAAACTTGTTTTCGACCATTCTCCTTCAAACTTTCTTCATCAGCAGTAGAAATATGAGCAGTAGGAACATTTTCTTTAGCAGTACTTTCATCCGCTGCAATTTCGTCAAAAACTTTTGAAGATTCTATCCAATCGTCTGCATATTTTATCAAATTTTCTTTATGCATATTAATCTCATGCAGTAAGATCTTTGTTATATACCTACTTCTCAACACATCCAGCTGAATTTGACGATTTCGGTCATTTTCTTTTAAAAGACCTGTTTCCCATTGTTTGTCTTGATCCTCATAAAGTTCCATATGAATCATTGTATATAATCCACAATTAACTTTATCTTTCCTAGTTCTCCATTTTAGTGGAAGTACTTCAGCCTTTGAATCCAGCAAAAGTTCAATTTTCGGAGGATTGTGATTAAGCAAATAGGATGTTAACAGGCTTTTCTGTAAAAATAAGAAATTAATGAGAACAACACAAAAAATATACTGAACAGGAAAAAAATAAAGTAAATAAAAAAATTAAAAATAATAATAATAATAATAAAAATAATAATAAAGCAATTCTTACCACATAATCAAAAACATGCTTGTATTTACCATCATATGAAGCATCTGACTTACTGTTGTCTAAAATTACAGCACGACCATTTGTAATGTTGAAAACTATTACATAATAGTGCTCATATGCAAGAATTGGAAAGAAGACCTATTAAAAGTGAAATTAACATTAAATAAACATGATTATTATTATGTTAATATTAGTAATAGAGTAGATCAGTAAAAAAAAAACTGTTTAAAAAAACTAATGACAATATTACCAGTTCAATTTTCTCCATTGACATAGCTTTTTTTTCATTTTGAAACTGATCTTCAACGTAGCTTCGAAACATTTGAGAATGGCCTTCTATATCTCTTTCATATTCATCCAGATCTTTTGGCTATTAAAACAAAAACAAAGTGCAAAGTTACAAAAAACATATTTGTGTATAATAGAAGAAAATTTTACATAAGTAAATAAAATAATAAAAGTTTTTAAAATGTTAACTTACAATCATCACTGTTTTGAAGTAATGTCTAAAACTTTTTAAAGTATCCTTTCTTAATTTTTCTTCAAAATTTAGGATACTGACAAAGTTATCGATTACTTCACGCTCGATCTCTGTTTCAGAAGCAAGACACTTGATATGAATTCTTAAAAGACCATTTACTTTCCCATATCTGAAAATCTCCTCCATGTATAGGAAAATATAGAAATTATATGGTAGCATATAGGAATTAGATGTGAAAATTAAAAAATAAAATATTTAGTTTTTACAAGAATAGTTTAAAGAACTTACATAACATCTTTCTCTGTATCGGATAGAATCATTTTCGGGAATAGTTTTTCCACATGTGATTTGAATTCTGGTATAGTCTCAACTCTTTTGTTCATATATGGAGATTCGAAAAGGATACATGATGTTTTTCTTCGTTTTAGAACAACAGTAGAAACAACTGTATTAAATTTTTTATCAGAAGTAGATCTCTCAGAAATATTTACTGCAGCAGTAGAAACCTCAGAATATGATCTTGCTTTGTTTAAAGTGTCTTGAGGTGCTTCAGAAGATTGGTTGGGTTTGTGTGACCGATATAACAATGTAGTTGTCGGTTTCCTTGTTTAGACGTTCTTCTTCAGCCTTGGCCTGTTCTTCTTCGGCCCTCTTTCTTTTCATTCTCTCTGAAGTCTCCAAAACATTATCATCTGTAACTCTTCCATTCTTATCATAACTATCGTCTGCAGTATCTAATATCTGATCATCTTCATTTTGCTCTTCTTCAATTGGTTGTTCATCAAGAGAAACATCAACAGTAGGTGAATTTCTACTAGCAACACTTTCTTTTTTAGTAGCAGCACATTTTTCATCTTCAGTTTCTAACATCTCAACATCTTCACCTTGCTCCTCTTCAATTGGTTGTACATCATCTTCACCAATTTTCTCCGGTACATCGTCAATTTGTCTTGGGATTGTCTTGGGATTGTCACTTTCTTTCAATGATTGTTTTGAAACATCCTCCTGCAAACTTTGTTCATCAAGAGAAACATCAGAAGTAGGTGATTTTCTACTAGCAACAGTTTGTAACATCTCAACATCTTCACCTTGCTCCTCTTCAATTTGTTTTACATCATCTTCACCAATTTTCTTCGGTACCTCGTCAATTTCATTGAAAACTTTTCCAGTTCCTTCAACAGATATATCTAAATTTGTCTTGGTATGGTTACTTTCTTTCAATGATTGTTTTGGAGCATCAAGAGAAACATCAGAAGTAGGTGAATTTCTACTAGCAACAGTTTCTTTTTTAGTAGGAGCACATTCGTCATCTGCAGTTTCTAACATCTCAACATCTTCACAAATGTTCTCCAGTACCTCGTTAATTTCATTGAAATCTTTTCCAGTTCCTTCAACAGATATATCTAAAATTTTCTTGGTATGGTCACTTTCTTTCAAACTTTGTTCATCAAGAGAAACATCAGAAGTAGGTTTCTATTGAGTAGCAACAGATCCAACAGTAGGTAAATTTTTACTAGAAGCATGTTCGTCAAAAACATTTGTAGATTCAACTGCTTGACTCTCTTGTTCTAAAACAACTTGTTTACCAAAGTTATTCTTGTCAGTTTCAACCCCATCACCGATATTCGCATCAATGCAATTTATCCTTTGTGCGTTACCAACTTTCTTCAACCTCCTCAGTCTAGTTGTTTTTGATCTCTTTACACCTTCCAAATATCTAACTCTCTGCTTCAAACTTCTGATCTCTGCATCTTGAGAAGTTGTGATTTGTTGGAGTCCAAGAACATCTTTTGTCAATTTTGTACAGTTTGCAATCAATTCTTTTATGAGTTCTATACTATCCTCAAAATTTTGGGATTTGTTACCTAGCCCTAGAGGTGGATTAATGGAATTGTTATTATGTACAGCAAAATCCATCAATTCATTAGTTCCATATCTACCTTCATTACTTTGAGATGCGTTAGTTTCCCTGATAGGTGAATCTGAGCCTCCCATATTAGCCATTTTGTTCGGGTTTCCATCATCTCCACAAACAGATGTTTCCTTGGGTTGAGTCTTATTTAGCTTAGTACCCTTTTGTTCAGATTTCCTACGGGTATAGGTCTTTTTTTGTTGTGATGTTGAGTGTAAATTTTTGGATGTAGGGTGTGTATCAGCTTCATCGTCTGTTTGTGGAACGTTTACCATGTTTTGAAAAAGTGGTGTAACACTTCCAGAAAAACCTTTTCCAATTTTTTTCCATAAAGGTAAAAACTTTGTTTGAGAGCTTGGGAGTTTTGTAAATTTGTTTATGAACCTTTTTTTTTAAACTTGTTTATCCACAAAAATTTGAACAAACCTAGGATACAGAAAGCACTTACTTGAATCATCCAAATTTTTAATCATACCATCAAAAATCATCTTAGAAAATTTAAAAATCTTATCCTGAGTCAAGCACACTATAGCAGAAGCTATACATGTACTAAACTCATTCCAACTAGTTTTTTTAGGACTTATTCAATGCAGGATGGTATGGATTAGAAATTTCCATTGAGGTGAGAATAGCCTTTTGTAAAATTTTAAAGAATCGTTTTTCTTCTCATATCCCATTTTTTCAGGACCTTTGAAAATAGCAGGGTTTGGCAGGCAGTCGACACCATTGTTATCTTCTAGTTCCAAGGAACTTCTAATTGATGACTCTGTGGCAATTATCTCTTCATCATCTACTAAAGCTCTAATTTGTACTTCCCTATCTATAGTTCTGGACTTAGCAGTTGCCCAAAATTGCTTAATGATCGAAATATATATAGTAGGATTTACTGATAATGCATACCTTATAGAGCAAGTGTTTAAAAAATCAATGATCTCAGCAAATCCTTCTGATTCTGGTAATGGTTTTTTAAGTAAAGCAACCATGTTGTGACTTTCATGAAAGATTCTTTTCGTCATTTTGAATGAAGCAGGTTCACAAATATTCAATAATTGATGATGAGGAAGGAAGATGAGAATTAGCAAGGGGTTATAAAGAAGGAGATTCACAAAGTTTTGGTATTGGTTATTTTTGGGTTTCGCAATTTGGTCGCAATATAAGAAATAGGGTTTTTTTTTGGTTTG
>BPTQ01000008.1:67231210-67253167 GCA_019973895.1 Chrysanthemum seticuspe | reverse complement strand
TACTTCAAAAAACCATCCTTAATTCACATTACGAAAACACAAAACATAAAACATATGGAAAATAATAAAATTTTTTAGAGAAAGCAAAGAAAACGAGCGTGAGGTTATTACAGATGGGTATAAGCTATTCAAACGATCACAACGCCTAAGATTCGTAGGTTTCCTATATTACTAACGTTAGATATTGAGTCTTTAACTTCGAAGCTTTGAACGTCTCCTTCTAAATTCCTTATCCAGTTTCCTCTAAGCTTCCGCACAAGCTACCTCCTCACTCAAAAACTGTCTTGCACTTTGATGGCATCATAAAGAAGTTTAGAAGCATCGTCGAAATCTTCTGATTGAATCTTCAAAATATGTGAAACAAACTGATAATATGCATCCCACCCAACCAAAGACTCCAGTTCTGTCAAAAACTCACTCCTCCATCGAACACGCCTTCGAATCTCCTTTGACCTATTCCTTAAATCTTCCTCTGCAAGTTTCGAAGCTTCAATTTCTGAGTTATAGATTGCAATCATTATATCCTTTGGATGCTTAGAATCCGCAACACTAGCAAACTTATCGAATATGGGTAGACATTATTGGAGTGCGAGCAAAAGAAACGAAAGAGATTTTTTAAAATAATAAAAGGTATACAAAATACAAAACACAAAAGCATTACACTTAATTCCTACCAAAAAACTTCATTTTTTTAATTGTCTTTTGCCTTTATTTTTTTATTATTATTTATTTTTATGTTCTAAAAAGATATCCAGCTTTTTATTATGTCAATTATAAAAACAGGTGATAAAGCTAATTCAATCAGAAGATTTCTTTATTATACAATGGGCCTCTTTTTTATACAAAAGTCAATAATTGTATCCATCTTTTTGCTTAAAGCCCTGAATAATAGTCCATTTTGTTAGAAGCCCAATTTCTCTTTTTTTTTTATACCCAAATGTTTTTTTAGACCTAAATGTTATAACGCCCAAAAACATGATCCAATATCACAGTCACTTCTCTTCTAAAATATCAAACATACTCTGATACCTTCACAAAACTAAAATTTCCATAAAAAATCAAATTGCATTCAATGGATCATCCACTACATATTCAGAATACTTCAGAAAACAAAGGAATTAAAAAATGTAACGAATCATCTACTGTTTTGTTATAATTTTAGTTTAAGTTCTTATAAAGTTTATTCTAATATTTTTGATTATTATTTTTTTCAGTTAAAATCTTTTATTCCGGTTCTACTAAAAATAAAAGTGGAGGTTAGTTTTATTTTTCTGTTAGTCTTAACAGTTTGATATTAATAATCCATTTGATTTTCCTTTTTAAATCGATCATTATTGACTGTGATATTAAACAAAATTGTATGTTAATAGTGTTTTTTTTCTTGTTTTTTAGATGTAACTTTGGATGTACAGAAGAATAAGAAACGTAAAACGAGTATAGAGCGTCTTACTGAAGGTTATTATTTATATTTTTTATAACTAATTATATACTTATTTTCGATTTTAATTAAAAAATTCTTATTATATATTAGGTGAACCACAATATTTATGCAAGGAAGATAGACGAAAAAAGAAGAAGGTAAACTATGCAGTTGAAGGTATGTTAATGATTTTTATTTGAATTATAGTTGACTTAATTAGCTAGAAAATTTTATCTATATTTTGTGTGTGATTTACTTTCTATTTTTAGTTGAAGGACTAATTGGATATCTAGCAAATGATCCGTATATGTTTAGTTTTGTAACGTTCCTTGTAGATTCAGTTCATGATGTTTAATTAATATCACAATACACTGCAAAATGAATATTTGTTGTTTAATTTCGAATAGAACGCATTGTGTATGTTTACAAGTGTTAGTAAGATTGATTAGATTTGATTTCCAACTATTTGTTATATGATACAAGTAAAAATCAAAATATACTCAAATTATGTCTTATAAGTTTAGATAAGCTCCTTATAGCTTATTTTTAAGCTTTGATAAAGTTTTGAATCAGTTCTAGTGAATTTTAATTAGCTTTTTAGAAGTAGGTTAATGTGATTTAGAAGATAAACACTTTGTCTTAGTTATTTTATTCATAAAGGAGTGTTTGGTTATGGTCATGATTCTCTGTTCTAGGGTGTTTTGAGTAAGTGATATTGGTTTAGATAGTTTATTCTTTGGTTACTATATAGTCAAATTAGGATTCGTCAATAATTTTTGCATCATAACAGTTAGATGTAGTTGCATACTAATCAATATAGTTTAAAATTCTTTCATTTGGTCTTGTTTTAGCTTAAAACTTCATTTTCAGTCATTTAGATTGAATCAAAGTTCACTAAAGTCAAGTTTGCAAGTTTTCAAAAAAGTCAAAAAAAAATTAAACAGTTTTGAAGTAGCGTTATTTATATATTTCTAATTTCTTCATTTTAAGTTCAAATTTGCTAGAACTTTGTGATTCTAGACTCTGTAAGATAGTCTTTAATATAGTATTTTTGTTTTATTTTTAAGAATTTTCTTTCAAAGCTTTTTAACTAGTTTAATTAAGGCTGCTGGGAAATTTCTACCCTGCACCAGCAGGCTTCTCTACAGAGTAGCTATTTCACCAGCTTCTAAGAAGCTCCTTAAATCTTCTTTGAGTTTTAATTTAGGTATTCGCAGTCATGTACTCTCGGTTGGTCAATGTATTCCCTAGTGATCAATCCTGCACCAAAGCTAGCTATAAAACACAGGAATCTCAGCGTCCCTCTCAGAATACAACCATACTATAAAACAGACATATTCCTCCAAACTATAGCCAATCTGAACCGTATCCCCTGAGCATCTATAGTTTAAAAATATTTTTACACTTAGTTTTACATCTAAGGTGATATCGTCTAGATCATTTGTTTGTTCTATGGATGCTACTATCTCAATGAACCTATCTGGTGTGGAATCTAATAGTTTTCGTACTAAAAGTGATTGAGAATGACCCACAAATGTTCCCTAGTGGCCAATCCTGCACCAAAGCTAGCTCTAAACACAGGAATCTCAGCGTCCCTCTCAGAATATAACCCCACTATATAACATACATATTCCTCCAAACTCCACACAATCTGAACCGTATCCCCTTAACACCTATAGTTTACTTTCTATTTTTAGTTGAAGGAGTAATTGTTTAGATAAGCTCCTTATAGCTTACTTTTAAGCTTTGATTAAGTTTTCAATCAGTTTTAGTGAATTTTAATTAGTTTATTAGAAGTAGCTTAATGTGATTTAGAAGATAAACACTTTGTCTCAGTCACTTTCATCATAAAATTAGGATTCGTCAATAATTTTTGTATCATAACAGTTATATGTAGTTGCATACTAATAAATTTAGTTGCATAAGTAGTCAAAATAGATTCATTTGGTTTTGTTTTAGCTTAAAACTTCATTTTCAGTTATTTGGATTGAATCAAAGTTCACTAAAGTCAAGTTTGCAAGTTTTGAAAAAAGTCAAAAAAATTTAGAACAGTTTTGAAATAGCGTTATTTATATATTTTTAATTTCTTTATTTTAAGTTCAAATTTGCTAAAACTTTTGCGACTCTAGACTTTGTAAGATAGTCTTTGATATAGTATTTTTGTTTTATTTTTAAGAATTTTCTTTCAAAGCTTTTTAACTAGCTTAAAGTAAGGCTGTTTGGAAATTTTTACCCTGCACCAGCAGGCTTCTCTACAGAGTAGTTCCTTAAAGTAAGGCTGTTTGGTATTCGCAGTCATGTACTCTCGGTTGGTCAATGTATTCCCTAGTGATCAATCCTGCACCAAAGCTAGCTCTAAAATACAGGAATCTCAGCGTTCCTCTCAGAATACAACCATACATTTTTAGTTTTAAATTTCTGTGTGTGATTTACTTTCTATTTTTTAGTTGAACGACTAATTGGGTATCTAGCAAATGATCCGTACATTTTTAGTTTTGTAACTCTGTTCTAGGGTGTTTTGAGTAAATGATATTGGATTAGATAGTTTATTCTTGGTTACTATATAGTCAGAATTTGCATGATATCCATGGTATATTTCTTTTAAAAGTGAAAATTAGGATTCGTCAATAATTTTTGCATCATAACAGTTAGATGATAAAACTATATTAGCTTTGAACCTATCAATCTACCCATCACATAATTGATTTTTTTTAAAAATTCTAATTCAGAAGAACATGATGAAGAAGACGAGTTTGTTTTTTCTGAAGATACAGAAAAGGATCTCTCTGTTCTCAAATACAAGAAATCAACCAAGAAGAGTATGTTTATTCTTTTTGTATTTTTTTTGACTTTAAATTGAAAATGATTTCCTTATTTAATACTTACATGTTTAATAAGAAAATCAGTTGCAAACTCGTTTATTTATTTTTAAAATTAATCAAACTTCATTTAATTTTTCAGGACCATTAAAAACGACTAATAAATTTGTGATGAAAGAAATTGTTTGTAAAGAAAAGAAACCATTCAGAAAGAAGGGTAAAGTTTATTTGACTACAGAAGAATACATCCAACCAACAGATCTCAGAACAAGAAGCGCTCCTCTCAATTTCTATGAGGCAGTAAAGCACATATCAAAACTTCCTTGTCTCAAAGATTTTGTAGAAGAATTGGGTTTTAAAAAGATTTTAAATCTTAATATTGCTCTTATACCATCAAACCTAGCTTGGAAAATCGTAAGTTGCTACAATGAAAAAGAAAAATCGCTGGTTTTTAAAGGAGAAGAAATAAAGATCACAAGAGACTTGGTGCATGAGGTTTTAGGATTTCCAAAATGAGATTTAAAAATTAATTTTGTAAAAAGATTAAATTACAAGACATTGAAGTTCAATCTTCAATCTTTTTGGAAACAATATGTTAACGAAGATGGAAAACTTATTGTGGAAACTGGCAATAGATCTTTTTCTAAAATCCTCAAGGACTTCATTCTGGCAACTGATATAGTTAATGATGTTTTCAAGTTAAATTTCATTATTTTGTTGGTCACGACAATGATTTGTTCAAGTGCGGGAGGAGAATCAAACATGAGATTTCTACCATCACTTTTTGATCATTATGATAACATTATCAGAGTTGATTGGTGTGGTCTAATGATGGAATCTCTAGATCTCAATCCACCTAATCTTGATACGAATTCTGCAAATAAACAGTATTGTGGTCCAATAACATTTCTTACGGTATGTTTTTTTTTTTTTTTTTTTTTTTTTTTTTTTTTTTTTTTTATATATATATATATATATATATATATATTTTGGTTTATTATTTAACAAATATTTGAATTATTTTTTTCACAGTTGCTGTATATTAGATGGCTGTTTAAAAGAACCAAATCGAATGAAGATGTCTTACAGTATTGCTCAACAGAATTGCTGAGGAAAGTGGACTGTGAACATATAAGACTTAAAAAATTTTCTGAGTTTTTTGAAGATGATCGGGTTTTCTTCAGTGAGGAAGTTAATGATGAAATTGATCAACCAATATTTGAATCTAGTAATGTTTTACTATTAGAGAATAAAAGAGTGTCAGAAGATCAATGTGAACATTTGAATTCTGAAGTGCATAGGTAATCTTAAAAGTTTGATTATACTGTTTTTTAAAAAACATAATATTTGATTGTTATAACTCTTTTTCTCCTTTTTATCAGAACAAAATTTGTGAAACTTCAAAACCTATACAAGCTGAAAGTGATAATGATAATTCATCATCATCTGAAGAAAACCATTTTTTAGATAATCATAGTCCAATGAGGATTGAGAATTTTGGGACTTCATATTTGTTGGATGCTGCAAATGACCCTTCAGTTTATGATGATGACAACTGCTTCAATTTTGATTTTCGAAATGAGGTATTCATTCATTTATAATAATATATTCATTTATTCATTTATTAATAATATATTTTTTTAACGCAGAATAACCAGTTCCAACCTTTTCATGCGACTGAATTATCAGAAGATAACAACTTGAATCATGTTGATGTTCAAGAGGTATTAAATTGTTCAAGAACTTAAAATTTTTCTTATGTTATTTTGTTCCAAACTGAAATATCTTATACTATTACTTTAAAGCAGCATGATCAGATTCAGATTAGCAACTTTGAAACTTCAAAGCAAAATCAGGTCAGATCGGCTATACTTGAGATACATATTTTAATAAGAAACTTATTACATAACTTTTTTTTTAAGAAATGAATAACTAATTCTGTTAATTTCTTAATTTTTCAGGAAGTTATTTCTGATCTGAAAAGATGTATATCACATTTTTCATTGCATGATGATATTCTTTCAAAAGATGAAGAAGTTGTTAATCTTAAGAAAGTACTTTTGTCGCTTTTAATTGGAAAAGATGAAACAGAAATACAGAGAAGTGAAGGTGTAGTTAACATGGGATTTGCTGAAGAAACAGAAATACCAAATGAAGGACGTGCCAAAAAAACTAATGATAACATCCATGATGAACCAGAGAATACAAGTAATATTCAAATGATTTCACGTGAAGTGGTAGAACCTTTAAACGTTGTTGAAGAAAGTTTTGTTGAAGAAAATGCTCCTACTGCGGATCTTTCTATTGCTGATGAAACAAGTTTGCCTGAGGAAGCTGCCAAACAATATTTGAAAGAAAATGAAGATGATTACACAGCCAATGAATTGCTTACTCCTTCGGAAGAACATGAAGATGGTAATGTTAAAAGCAATTCAGTTGAGATCGTGTGTGTCGAAAATGTTCTTTGTGTTGATCTTCCTACTGCTGATGTTCCTACAGAAGTTGATAAGAAAGATGACGTAGTAGTAGATGACATGCAGATAGATGAAGGGTTTGACAAAGGATATAATGATAACATGGATTTTGCTACAGATTCTATAGACAGTGATAAAGTGGTTAAAAAAAGTGCTGCTGCATGTGCTGAGAGTTCTGCTGAAGGAAATGTTGCTAGTGCTGATGTTTCTATTGGTGATGTTCCTACTCTTGATGTTCCTACTGCTGCAGCTTCAGAAGAATTTCAAGATTTGGCTGATACAGAAATGGATGATCCAAGCACAAAATCATATGAAGAATTGTCACACATACCAGTTGAAAGGCGTGATATAGAAGATGAAGGGCTTGTCAAAGAAAATAATGTTAACATCGAATTGGCTGCAGTTTCTCTACACAGTGATTGTTTAGAAACTAAGATAGATGAAGGGTTTGACAAAGGAAATAATGATAACATGGAATTTTCTCCAGTTTCTATAGACAGTGATTGTGTAGAAACTAAGAAAGATTTCTTTGTAGTATCTGATAAAGTGGTTAAAGAAAGTGCTGCTGCATTTGCTGAGAGTACTGCTAAAGAAAATGTTGCTAGTGCTGATGTTTCTATTCGTGATGCCCCTACTCTTGATGTTCGTACTGCTGCAGTTTCAGAAGAAGTTCAAGATTTGGCTGATACAGAAATGCATGATGTAAGCACAAAAGCATATAAAGAAATGTCACACATAGCAGTTAAAAGCCTTGCAATAGAAGATGAAGGGCTTGTCAAAGAAAATAATGTTAACATCGAATTGGCTGCAGTTTCTCTACATAGTGATTGTTTAGAAACTAAGATAGATGAAGGGTTTGACAAAGGAAATAATGATAACATGGAATTTGCTCCAGTTTCTATAGACAATGATTGTGTAGAAACTAAGAAAGATTTCTTTGTAGTATCTGATAAAATGGTTAAAGAAAGTGCTGCTGCATTTGCTGAGAGTACTGCTGAAGAAAATGTTGCTAGTGCTGATGTTTCTATTCGTGATGCCCCTATTCTTGATGTTCGTACTGCTGCAGTTTCAGAAGAAGTTCAAGATTTGGCTGATACAGAAATGCATGATGCAAGCACAAAAGCATATGAAGAAATGTCACACATACCAGTTGAAAGCCTTGCAATAGAAGATGAAGGGCTTGTCAAAGAAAATAATGTTAACATCGAATTGGCTGCAGTTTCTCTACACAGTGATTGTTTAGAAACTAAGAAAGATGTCTTAGAAGTAGATGAGATTGAGAAATCCGAAGACTCTGTTAGGCCTGAGATGCAGATAGATGATGTCATAGAAACTAATAAAGTGGTTAAAGAAAGTGTTGCTGAAGAAAATGTTCCTAATGATGATTTTTCTACTGCTGATGAATCATGTTTGCCTGAGGATGAAGATGACGACAGAAAGTCAGAGTTAGAAGACAAAGGAAGTAATGTTAACATCGAATTGGCTGCAGTTTCTCTACACAGTGATTGTTTAGAAACTAAGAAAGATGTCTTAGAAGTAGATGAGATTGAGAAATCCGAAGACTCTGTTAGGCCTGAGATGCAGATAGATGATGTCATAGAAAATAATAAAGTGGTTAAAGAAAGTGTTGCTGAAGAAAATGTTCCTAATGATGATTTTTCTACTGCTGATGAAGAATGTTTACATGAGGATGAAGATGCCGACAGAAAGTCAGAGTTAGAAGAAAGTGAAATTTCAAACAAACATTTGAAAGAAGTTGATGATCACAAAGACAACGAGAAAGAGAAAAGAGCAACTATCACAGAGTTAGAAGAAGGCATTGATGCTTATGAATCTTTTGATGAAAGCAACAAGTATGTCAAAGTGAAGAAAAGTCTTGAGAAAGAATATCAAAATACAGCTGAATTTGCAGGTAATCAACCTGACAGGCCAATGGGTTCTAGCAGTGGTGATGTACTCCCAAAAGAATCTCTTGATGTCACGCAGGCCCAAAGCAATCCGGTTAATCCACTTGGTAAGGGCACGAGTGACACCACCAAATGTACCCTTCAGGAAGAACAACCAATTGAAGAACAGAAACGTGAAGATGATGAGATGTTAGATACTGAAGATGATGATTTTTATAAGAATGGAAGATTTACAGGTGATGATGTTTTGAAGTGTATCAAGGCTGAAGAGGAACTTCTAAACATCAAAAGTGAGAATTACATTGTCGACAATCTCTCACACAAACCCAAGCAATCTTCTGAAGTACCTAAAGACACTTCATCTTCTGAAGTAAATATTTCTGAGAGTTCTACTTTTGATGAAAAACTTTCTACTGCTGTTTCTACTGATGTTAGTATGGAAGATTCTGTTATTGATCTTGAGAGAAATCAAATCGATAATCTTGCCATTCAGGTACAATTTCGTATCTAATTAATTAATTTTTTTTAGTAAATAGTAGTAAAAAATAATATCTGATATAAGTGCATTTTAATACCCTTTTCAGGTTTTTCAAAAACATGATTTGAATATCAAAGGAAATGAAGAGAAGCTAAAACGAAGAAAAAAATCATGCATCCTTTTTGAATCTCCATATATGAACAAAAGAGTTGAGACTATAACGGAATTCAAATCACAGGTTGAAAAACTATTCCCGAAAATGATTCTATCTGATACAGAGAAAAATGATATGTAAGTTTTTAAAACTATACTTGTAAAAACTAAAGATTTTATTTTTTTTAATTTTTTACATGTAATTTCTATATGCTAGTATATAAGAATTTCTATTTGTTACTATATAGGGAGGAGATTTTCAATTATGGGAAAGTAAATGGAATTTTAAGAATTCATATCAAGTGTCTTGCTTCTCAAACAGAGATTGAGCGCGAAGTTATTGATAACTTTGTTAGTATCCTCAATTTTGAAGAAAATTTAACAAAGGATACTTTAAAAAGTTGTAGACATTACTTCAAAACAGTGATGATTGTAAGTTAATATATATTTTTTTATCTTAATTTTTCTTTCATTATACACAAATATGTTTTTGTTTGTAACTTTTTCATTTTGTTTTTGTTTTTAATAGCCAGAAGATCTTAAGCAATATGAAAAAGATAAAGAAGGACATTGTCTAAAGTTTAAACGCTATGTTGAAGATCAGTTTGATAATGATAAAAAAGATATGTCAATGGAAAAAATCGAACTGGTAATCTAATCTATCATTAATATTAACATAATAATAGTCATCTTTTATTTGATTTTAATTTCATTTTTAATAGGTGTTCTTTCCAATCCTTGCATATGAGCACTATTATGTAATAGTTTTCAACATAAGGAATGGTCGTGTTGTTATTTTAGACAACAGTAAGTCAGGTGCTTCATATGATGCAAAATACAAGCACGTTTTTGATTATGTGGTAAGAATTGATTTTTATTTACTTTATGTTTTTTCCTGTTCAGTATATTTTTTTTTGTTGTTCTCATTCATTTCTTATTCTTTTCAGAAAAGTCTGTTATCATCCTATTTGCTTGATCACAGCCATCCAAATATTCGTTTTTTGCTGGATTCAAGTGCTGAAATAATTCAACTAAAATGGAGAACTAGCCAAGATAAAGTCAATTGTGGTTTATATGCGATGACACATATGGAACTTTATGAGGCTCAAGATGAAAATTGGGAAACAGGTCTTTTAGTAGAAAATATCGACTACAGATGGATGTGTTGAGAAATAGATACCTTACAAAGCTTTTGCTTCATGAGATCAATATACATAGACAGAAATTGATAAAGTATGCAGAGGAGTGGATGGAAGAACATCCAGATGAATATGAAGAAGAAGGAACGAAAGCAAAAGTTAGGAAAATAATAAAAGGAGAAGGTATGAGTATTCAACAGAGAGTGAAAGAAGAAAGGATACTTTTGTTGGACTTTAAGCTTTCATTAGATTCAAGGAATATGGAGCAAGTTTTGAAGTTATGCAGATTCAGAAGACATTATGGATATAAAAAAATTTGCAAAGTCGATGTTGAGCAAGTGAATGGATCTTTAAGATACTCGCAGATGTTAGAACACAATTCAAAAGACACAATTTCGCATCAGGATCTTCCTTTTTTAGGATTTCAAGAGTGGAAAGATTTCATGTTCTGTATTTACAAAAGTAATACAGAGTGCAATTTGAAGAAAAAAATCATAAAAGATGTTTAAAGCATTTTCGTAAAAGCCTACATGCTGAATGAGATCATAGTTGACGAGTGTTATCAATCATATATTGGGTTGACTCATTTCACATCCTTTGTTCATCAACCGTATTTTGTAGATTGTTGTAGAAGAGTTTTATCTGGAGATCATCCATATTTTCGAAGAGTTCCAGATGGTATCATCTTTCAAGACCTTAAGTATTACGAAGAACCTGATGCAGGGCTTTGTTACTTAAACAAGGAAAATAAAAAATGCTTTCAAAGTTATTCTGGAATAACTAATCTTTCGATTTTGCATATGGTTGTTTTTTTCAAGTTTTGCATAACGGATCAAAATGCAAAATTCAAAAAGAGAGTTTTGAGAGCATTACATTTTAAGACAAAAGCTTTATCAAAATATCCAGAATTTGAAAAGGTCAAGGAAGAAGCAATGAATTTTAAAGTCGAAGATTCAAAGGTAACAATCTTTTTAATGTTTTTCTTTTATTTTTTATTTCTATTTTTTATTTTTTTTAAATGTTTTTAATTTTAATTCATTTTGTTAGAAATGTTTTTAAATTTTCAGAAACATCAAACTTCAGAAACAGATGGGAATAATACGAAGTTACTTTCTCTGACAGATGAAAAACCAGAGTTAGATGAGCTTGCAGATCGGTTTGATTATGATTATGTTGATGAAGCTTCTTCAAATTCGAACAAAATGGTATTTTATTTTATTTTTTTATATTTTATTTTTATTTTAATAACATACACTGTCATTAAACTAATTTTATTAACATTACAATTTTTTTTTTTTTTAAATAACATACATTAAAATTTCAGCTTATGGTTGTTGTTGAAGCACTCAATGAATTAAGTAATTCTGTAGTAAGTATTTTATATGAGCACAAATTTTAATACGTGCAAAAGAAATTATGTTATTAATGTAAGTTTATCTTTTTTTTTTCTTTTTTTTTTCATAATAGGCTTTAATTGAGTGTCCTGAGCCAATAAATTTTTTCCGGTCAACTTCGTCATCTGATGACGAAGATTTTGAAGAAGATTCAAATGAATCCCAGCATATTCAACAGATTCAGGTAGATGATAATAAGTAATGTAGATTGCACATGTTTATTTTTTGGGATTTTAAATATTGTTGTAATTATTTTTTGATTTTTAAACTTGCAGATGATAGATGGAGCTGAAACTCTTCACAATTTAAGAAATACTTTTAACAAAACAGTTGATAATGAAGATTTTGTACAAGTAGATACTTATGTACAAACACAATCAAAGAATATTAGACAAAAAAATCCAACAACAGTTTTGAAGTCACCATTCAATGTTAGAAAAGTTGATATAAAAAGTAAATTAAATAAGAACGACAAGTCTGTGATAGAGTTAATAAATAAAAAGAACAACAGCAAAATTGCGTAAGTTGTTTATTTATTTATTTTATTTATTAAATAATGTTATTATTATCATAATACAATCATGCAAAATTTATTAACTAAAATTTATTAATACAGGGAGCATTTGTTAGGAATTAGAAATTCCAGGTATTAAAGAGTCGGCCACCTCAAGTATATGTATCGTTAGAAAGCTCGTAGTCGTAGTTATTTTATGTTAAGTAGTATTTAGTTAAGTAACACCGTGGAGGACGGACGGGTCTTTACCCACTGTATGCCTGATCCACAACCCGTTGTGTGGCGTTTTATTGTAAGACTATAAATACTCTCTACCTCCCAAGGTAGAGAGTTGGAGCTCATAATAAGAATTTTCTTTCTCTCACTAAAGTTCCCAAACCTCTAACTTTCTCTCTCTAAAACTCATCTCTTATACGCCTAAGTATGTTTGTGTTATGATGTGTATGTGAAATCCAATATGTTACAATTGGTATCAAGAGCCATGGTTAGATCATCTCTTACATATCTTTGGATTTCTGGTGGTTTTTGAGTTTGAAAAAGTTTAGTGGTTTTTGCATCATTTGGTTGATTTCTAGTGTTAAAGTTTGGATTTTGATTGTACTTTTATGTTTAGAATCATCACAAGTGTTTAGGTTTTGATTTAGAAAGCTTGAATCATCGTGGTTGGGTTGTTTTTGGATTGAAAAGTGTGTTTTTAAAGTTTTCTCTAGCTAGCGACTTGAGCTACGGAACTCATTTCTTGGTAGCGACTTGGTTTGTAAAACTGTAGCGAGTTGTAGTGTGTTTTGCTAGCGACTTGGTGCTTAGCGACTTGTCTATTTAGACAAGCCGACAAACAGTACACTTAGTGGATTCTCCACTACGGGTAGCGACTTGGTGACGGTAGCGACTTGCCTTCAATTTTGATAGCGACTTGTTCTTTAAGTTTCGTAGCAACTTGGAGTTAGCGATTTGGTGCCTAGCGAGTTGCTATTTAGCGACTTGACAAATTAGCGACTTGGTTCTTAGCGACTTGCTGTCAAAATTTTGCTAGCGACTTGGATTTTAGCGAGTTGTTATATAGCGACTTGACTGTGATTTAGCGACTTGGGATTATAGCGACTTGGGACTATAGCGACTTGGTAATTAGCGACTTGGTTCAAGGTTTCTTAGCGACTTGGTTGATTTTTGCTTATAATACGGTTTTCTCTTGATTTAGTAAAATCCCGTGAAAGAATCTATTTCCCGGTTTAATCATAGAGTTATAAAATCCCGTGTAATCTGTTAACATGTCTACCAACGTACCTACAATCATCTCCACTGTTGCCGAGGATGTTCAAGCAGCTGGTTCAGATACTCGTCCACCCATGCTTGACAGAACTGACTACGACTCTTGGGCTCAACGAATCAGATTGTATTGTCTTGGAAAGGAAAATGGGGTCAACATTCTCAAATCCATTGATGAAGGACCTTATCGGGTTGAGACTACTAGAGACATAATTGATAAGGCTGAAGATGGAACAATGATCTATGGAATAGACAGACCAAAGACGTATGATGAGCTCAATGATAAGGAGAAGAAGAGATTTGATGCAGATATCAGGGCTTCTAACATTATATTGCAAGGTCTTCCAAAAGACATCTACAAGCTTATCAATCACAAAACTGAAGCAAAGGCTGTATGGGATAATGTCAAGATGCTTCTCTCAGGTTCTGAATTAACTGTTGAAGATAGGGAATCACAACTATATGATGAATTTGAGCACTTCAAGATGAAACCAGATGAGAGTGTCTATGAATACTACGTGAGATTCCATAAGCTTGTGAATGACATGAGGAACATCAGAATGACCATGCCTAACATTCAGTTGAACTCAAAGTTTGTAAACAACATGAATCCCGAATGGCACAAGTTTGTCACTTCTGTGAAGCTCACTAAAGGATTGAAGAATACAAACTATGAGCAACTGTATGCCTTCCTTCTACAGAATGAGAGACATGCTATGTTTGAAAAAAGGATTCTGGAACAGTTCAAAACCAATCAGGGAGAAACAAGTTCATCTTATGACTCAACTGATTTCTACACCAACGTTGGAATCACCACCAAAGCTTCTCAAGTTATACCCATGGGTAATGGTAATCACAAACTCATTCCCGATCCAATGTTCAAACAAGCTGACGCTGATGCAACCATGGGTAACTTCATTAATCAACTGGCTCTCATGATTAGTCAAAACATGAATTCTCTACCACACACCAACAACAACCTCAGAACTGCATCTAATCCACACAATCAAGCCACTGTTAGAGATGGGAAAGTTATGGTGCAACCAGTTCAAGAAAGGCAGTATGATCAGAGAAGGGGTGGAGTTGGTGGAGGCTATGGAGGAAATCAGAATCGAGGAAGGACTGGAAATCAAGGACAAGCAAAGCCAGTCAAATGCTACAACTGTGGTGGTGAGGGACACATTGCTAGGAACTGCACATCTCCAAAAAGTCCACAGAATGCAGAATACTTCAGAGACAAGATGCTGCTTGTACAAGCTCAGGACAATGGTGCTGCTTTAGACGAAGAGGAGTTGTTGTGTAACATATTGGATTTCACATACACATCAAACCATTAACACAAGTGGGCGTACAAGAGTGTTTTAGAGAGAGAGAGAGTTATAGGTTTAGGGAACTTAGTGAGAGAAATTGAAAGATATTATTATGAGCTCCAACCCTCTACCTTGGGAGGTAGAGAGTATTTATAGTCTTACAATAAAACGCCACACAACGAGCTGTGGATCAGGCATACAGTGGGTAAAGACCCGTCCGTCCTCCACGGTGTTACTTAACTAAATACTACTTAACATTAAATAACTACGACTACGAGCTTTCTGATGATTACATATACTTGAGGTGACCGACTCTTTAATACCTAGAATTTCTAATTCCTAACAATCTCCCCCTAAGGGAGGTCACCTCAAACACACATTAAACTTACATAGAATACAAACAGATATTACATTATAAATTGTTCTTGCACTTCTTGATGTAGTACTTTGCTCTGAAGCTCGTAGTCATTGATTCTTCACATTGCATGTTTGGTTAATCCAAGTGGAGGTCTTTTACTGATCCATGTGATAATGAGATTTTAGCCAACTTTGAGATCATCAGCCACATAAAATCTCTGACTCATCCGTTTTTGTTGTATCACCATTATGAATTGTTGTGGTATTCGGACCGACATGCTCACGTTCAGGTTCATGATTTCTTTTCATCAGAGTAGCGGAAGCTTTAGTTGATTCATGATATTTGCAGCAGCGTAGCAGAAGCATGGAGTGAAAATATCAGAGTCGTTGATGCACTTATCATGATTTCTTTAGAGATGAATGTGTTGTGTGAGCATGTGGTAATGGATTGACCGCTCCATTCTGATCAGCTGCAAATGTCGGGTGTTCCTGCATAAAACAGTTAGCAATAAAGCGCACAAGAGTGTCTTTGATTACTTTTGTTGAATAGAGGTACACGGCCCACGGTTCCCCGTTGATCAGTACAAGTACTGCCTGTGATCAGGTATAATTCCGAAGAATTTCCTTGACAGGGTTTAGCAGCTGCTCTAGCCGTTCTCAAACCGGAGCATCTCAAAGAAGACAACACGGAGTGAGTGAACCAGCGAATAGAGATTCACTGATTGACGAAAAGAGATTTGAAAAACAATCGTGTATCGCTCAATAGAAATTGTTTTTGCAATACAACGAAGGTTTTAATGAAAATCAATTATCAATCATAAACACCTTTTATTTTGAAATATTCTTACACGGACGATGTGCTAGAGAAAAGAGTTTTAAACACAACGACCGGTTTTTCAAGGGCATCCGTCAATCCATTTTCTTGGACCTGGATTGATTCAAAAAAAATTTTGAATCGTTCCACTGATGAGGTCCATATGACACAAACAAGTCTTGGCAATACCACAAGGATAGTGCGTAGGACTCTCAAAATATATTCTCACATTCCACATTTTGTGAAACTGTGAGTCTTCAAGAAATAAGTGTCCTAATGAGATTAATTGATGATCTCGTGGCTCTAGACTCAATTAGTGCTCTTTTGGTTTCCTGTGCCGGAGACTAGGGAGAGGGTCTCCTTCTTCAATATCAACAATCTCTAAGAGAAAGTCGATAGATTATTTCGGTTCCCTGTGAGAATGAAACAAGTCCTTTTAAGAGGAACTTGAGTAGCTTGGGAAGATAGTCCAGTGCGTCACTGGGTCCATGACGTCTTGTCTTCAATACCGATGTTATCATCAGTAGCATATGAATTGAACCCGGTTTCTGCCCTAAGGTTGAATAAATGTAGGGCTATTTGTTTTCACCCTTTTTCACATTCAATTCTTTTTCATTCTTCAACCCCTTCCGTGCTTACCGAGACTTCATAACTAGAACCTTGTTGGGTTTATTCCAGTACTAGCTCAGTTTCAGTCCGCACTCTTCCCATATCTCATTTTTCTCCTTTTATCATCATACCTAAGAACTCTACACTAACTAGTGGATAGTCCATGGGTAGATCCCTCCGGTTCTGGCGGATCATGGGAACAAATACCTAACCTTATCTTCCTTATATCACCATACATAAAGTAAAGTTGGTCGGTCTATTTGGTATTGTTCATCTGCCATTGGAAACAATTGAAAACCATTTGAAAAACAATCCAGATGCTTGTGATATATTATCAAAGCAGTTTGCACCTGAGTTGTTTTTGATATTTTTAGAAAGAGAGCTCCCCCTCAACATGTGCATCATGCATTTGAAATCGTTTAGCACACGGAGGCAAGAGGAAGAATTAACTTCTTTGATTTCTATTTTCTAAAAGATATCAACATCACTTCCCTTATCAAATCAAGTAGATAAAGCATTTTGGAAGGATGAGGTTTTCACAAGTTTGCTCCCCCTCAATATGTGCCTCGAGGTTTGAAAGAGTTATTGCACATACAAGAGGGAACCTGCACATTGATCACGTTTCAAATCTTTGTGGTTTAAGATAGATGCTCCCCCTCAACATGTGCATGGAAAATTTGAAATCGTTTGTCACATGCGGGGAGGATAACTTGTACATCCTTATAAAACCATTTACCGAATCCTCAATTTAAGTCCAATTTAAATCACAAATTCTCCCCCGATCACAATTATCAAATCATTGAGATTTGTGATCTCTGTAGATTTAAATTGATTTTGAAAGCTTTTAAGGAGAATTGTGACTAGATTATGAAAATGTTTTAACTGATAAGGATCGAACTTAGAGACTTTAAACTCCATTGATTAAACATGCATGATTATCTTTTGAAAACATAATAGTAACCAAGGTCTGGTACCATTGTTTGAAAAATACACTTTTTGATTTAATTGAAAAATCATTCTCCCCGTCAATCAATGACATAAGTTGTTGATTGAGAGATAGATATTTTTGACAATTGTTAAGTACAGATGATTTTCAAAAATTGAGTCCGAGTAATTTTTCAAAGCAATTAGTTTTCATTAGATAGTAGGTGATTGTTTTTATAGAATCAGAGCATGAGATTTGAACACTAATTTGAAGCATGGCCCTGTTCTTTCGATGAAAAGCGGGTTACTGCCTGAAATGACAATAAACCATATTTTTCACTTTCTCCCAAATATATATATATATATATATATATATATATATATATATATATATATATATATATATATATATATATATATATATATATATATATATATATATATATAAATTCGAACAACATCTAAAGCCCCGTGTCATTCTTTGAATGACAGCACAAAGACCGTAGATATATATCGAATCGAGAAAAACGACACAAAAAAACAATTTTTTTTTTTTTTTTGAAGATTTTCGAGATTTTCAAATTTTTATGGATTTTTGAAAATTTTATATTTTTCTATTTGCTTTTTGAAGGTTTTGTAATTTTGTATTTTGTTTTTGAAAAAATATATACAGAAGATAGATGAAGAAAGACTTTACTCCTCGTCTTCCTCCTGAAGATGTTTGAGTGTTTCTGGTTGAAGGCTTTTCATGCCAAGTAGTGGAAGAATAAACTCAAAACGTTCTCTTGGAAGAGCTTTGGTGAAGATGTCTGCTAACTGGTATTCAGACTTCACAAAGTAGAGTTCCACCACACCGTTTTCCACTTGCTCTCGGATGAAATGATGTCGAATGTCGATGTGCTTTGCTCGTGAGTGTTGAACATTGTTGCATGAGAGAGCAATAGCACTTTTATTATCACAGTACAAAGGGATTTTGTTGAAGTCAAAGCCATAGTCAGATAATTGGGATCTCATCCATAGGATTTGAGCACAACAAGATGACATGGCTATGTATTCCGCCTTTGTAGAGGAAATAGAAGTACTCATTTGCTTCTTTGAAGACCAACTCACAAGCTTATCACCCAAAAACTGAGCACCTCCAGACGTACTTCGACGAGTATCTTGACATCCTGCATGATCAGCATCTGCATAGGCTGTTAGTGACATACCGGTGTCCTTCGGGTACCAAAGTCCCATATTGATGGTTCCTTGGAGATACCGAAAGACCCGTTTAACCGCTTCAAGGTGCTTTTTCGTAGGCTTAGACTGATATCTAGCACACATGCACACAGCGAACAAGATGTCTGGTCTACTAGCTGTGAGGTATATCAGGGATCCAATCATACTACGGTATTTCGTTTGGTCTACCATGATCCCTGAGTGGTCCTCATCAAGCTTGGTTCGTTCAATCATGGGAGTGTCAACGGTGTCACATGAGATAAATCCAAATTTCTTTAAAATCTCATTTGCATATTTAGATTGATTAATGAAAATGCCTCCGGGACATTGTGAAATTTGTAATCCCAAGAAAAATGACATTTGTCCCATCATTGACATTTGAAATTTAGAACCCATTTCATTTGAAAAATGGTCACACTCATTGGGGTCAGTCAAGGAAAAGATGATATCATCAACATAAATTTGAATGTGAATTAAATGTTTGCCTGACTTCCTGGTGAACAATGTTGGATCAACTGCTCCTTTGCTGAAGCCGGTAGACAGAAGAAACTTTGATAGCGTATCATACCATGCCCTTGGAGCTTGCTTTAAACCATAAAGAGCCTTCTTCAAACGATAAACGTGAGTAGGATGCTCTGGATTCACAAACCCTTCAGGTTGGCTGACGTAGACGACTTCTTTAAGATCTCCGTTCAGAAATACCGTCTTTACATCCATCTGATAGACTACCATATTCTTACTAGTAGCATTAGCCAAAAAGATTCTGATTGCCTCGATGCGAGCAACTGGAGCAAATGATTCCTCAAAGTCTATACCCTCCTCTTGACGGTATCCTTTTGCAACTAATCCAACCTTATTTTTCAGAACATTTCCATGCTCATCAAGTTTCACTTTGAAGATCCACTTTAGAGCAATGATCATAGCACAGTCTGGAGCGGGTACTAATTCCCATACATCTAATTGATCAAACTCATGAATTTCTTCTTGCATAGCATTGAACCAGCTGTCTTCATTCATGGCGGTTTTAACATCTTTAGGTTCGATCTTAGAGAGTACTGAATTGAAGAAGCACCATAAGCCATCGGTAGCAAGCTATCTTCAAGTGGATACGACACGAGAAGGGTTTCCAATGATGTTGTCCAATGGGTGATCATGTGTCCACTTTCTAAGGTGTTCGTGTGGTTGTTGTTGTGGAACAGAAGTAGCAGAGTTTGGATCTCCTGATGAAGATGGTTCTGATGATGATTCAGGAGCAAATATGTTTTCAAAAGGAGCATCTTCAGGAGTAGCAAAGGGATTTACTTCATCATGGGAACCAGAAGCAATTCCATGATGTACACTCGGTGATTGGAGGTTTGTTGATGAGACAGATTGATCAGCAGCATGCGCTTCTTGACTTAATGATATAGAAACTGAAGGGTTAATTTCATTGACAGGGATAGAAGCAGCCTCTGTTGATGGAATAGAAAGATCTTTAGCACTTGGCTCATAAAGTTCATCAAACATTGGATCAAACAGTTTCTTCAAATCGTCTTCTGACGGAGGTACATATGGAGTTACTGGTGAGGAGTTTGGTACAAGAGATGAACCAATGGGACTGTTTTGAAGTGCGGGTCCAGAACTGGATTGTCCAGGAGCCATATGCCCGGTTAGCTCATCGAACGTGACGTGAATAGTTTCCATTATATCTCGAGTTCGTTTGTTGTAGATTCGGTAACCCTTCTTGTTTGATGCATAACCAACAAAAACTCCAATATCCGCCTTAGCTCTTAATTTCCCTAAGTCTTGACCGTCATTCGTAGGATAGCACAAAGCACCAAACACACGAAGGTGGGAGAGTTCAGGTTTTCGTTTATGGAAAAGTTCATATGGAGTTTTGTCATGAGAGGTGTGTATAAGGGAACGATTTTGGGTGTAGCAAGCAGTGGCAATGGCTTCAGCCCATAAAAACATTGGAACCTTTGAATAAATTAGCATTGTTCTTGCGGCTTCCACAAGAGTTCGATTTCGTCTTTCAACTACACCGTTCTGTTGAGGGGTTCGTGGAACATTTCTTTGATGACTGATTCCAACACTTTCATAAAACTGAGTTAATTCTTTGTTTACAAATTCCGTGCCATTGTCTGTTCGAACAATTCTAACTGTATTGTTGAGTCGAACCTGAAGCTGTTTGATAAGTTTGATGATGACATCCGGAGTTTCATCCTTTGTTCTTAAAAACTTCACCCAAGTAAATTGAGAGTAGTCATCAACAACTACTAGAATGTATTTCTTCCCATTTATTGTTTGCACTCTCATTGGTCTGCACAGATCCATATGAAGGGTATGAAGAACTTCCATTACTGAGTTTGTGAGTTTTGGTTTGTGAGCATATTTCGTGCTTTTTCCCAATTGGCAAGCTGAACAGAGATGATCTTTTTCATATTTCAACCTGGGTAATCCTCTGACAAGATCCTTTTTGGAAAGGTTATTAATGGTGCCGAAGTTCAAGTGATTGAGACGACGATGCCATAACCATGACTTTGTTTTTGAAGCCTTTGACAGTAAGCAGATTGGAGAGGACTTCATCAGGTCTTCGATAGATATGGTGTATAGATTAGAACCACGGGTTCCTCTTAACAGTTCTACACCATCAAGTTCTCTAACGAAACAAGTATGCTTTCTAAAAGCCACTTCTAGATCGGAATCACAGAATTGACCAACTGAAAACAGATTATGACCGAGTCCTTCAACGTAATATACCCTGGAGATTACACTTTTACCCACAACATAGTCTCCATAACCCATAATAGCACTGAAATGGTCGTTCCCGAATCTAACAGTCCCGATGAATTTACTCACGAAGTTCATGAGCCGCGACCGGTTTCCAGCATATGCTTGGAACAGCCTGAGTCCAGGTACCACAGAACGATTTGAACGATCTGCAGTTGAACACAGACAAGAATGGATAACTGGATAATTGGGAACCCCATGCAATAATGGGTTCCACTTGGTTAGTAATAGTGATTGGAACACCCACATTAGAAATAGAAACATTCATATCGGAAACTGAAGCAATGGAATCATTATAAATAGATGCAGTACTAGTGTCTGTATTAGCCTTATTCAAATTATGTTCACTTCTTACGGGAATAGTTCTACCACTAGGCATCCATTTTCTA
>BPTQ01000008.1:67194834-67205154 GCA_019973895.1 Chrysanthemum seticuspe | reverse complement strand
CGTGAAAGGAAAGAACTTTTTGCCCAACGATAGTCTTTATTATCGTTCGGTAACAAATTCGTGCCCAATGTCAGTCTTCATTGACGTTCGGTATAAAACTCTGTACAAAACTTTTTCTTATAAATGTGGAGGACGAGCTTGAAGTAGATACCAGGGCACGGTAATAACTTACTGTAAAGATTCTGGCATCTACAATAGCTATGGTCTTCTGTACAGAACCTTTTGTATAAAAAGTTTAGAGAGTTAATTTCCCAGTTTGCTTGTTATACTGTGCGAGGGTTTACGGAGGAGGAAATCTAAGAGTCTTAAGAGTTTGCAAAGTAGAAGTTTTGGATCATTTACGAAATGTTTTCCTTTTGCTTTCAAAGGATCTTCTTTTACTTTTCCAATTTGCAGTAAAGTTACTCAATAAACTTAGTTAATTTCAGTGAGCATTGTTTTTGTTGCTTGTTTATCGAAGTAACGTTTTCCTTTAACTCTTAGACTTCTCAGTCCATTTTCCCTTTTACGGTTACTGGTTACCCCTCTTACAACATAGTTTCCAAGTGAGAACATTCTTTATACGAAATAGACACTGTATACAGCTCAATTTCCTTTTGCAATGAAGCTATTTGTTCGTTGTTTTTGTTACGAGTGACTTTAATTGATTCAAATAACTCATTGAAATGACGTTTAACCTTTTCATTTTCTTCTAGGAAACTTTCGTTTTCCTTTTGTAAAGCATTTACTAGGTTTTGAAGATGAAACGTTTGAGAATTCTGAGAATCTAAAGGAGGAGGCATTTGGGAGCGTGTCATATTGTTCGTTTGACCCTTTAATTGAGAGATTTGAAAAATATGTTTTCCAAGACATGTCTTCTGGTATCGATAACATCTACGGTCTTAGAAATGTCATTCAATAATGGCACGGGACCATAGATGAAGTTCGAGCAGGAGGTGTAAATATTCTTTTTCAAAACATGTCTCAAAATATGGCTTGCAGTTACTTCTGACTGTAACCCGTGCTTAAACAATGGCTTGCTATTATTTCTGATAGCAACCCGTTTTTCAAGAAAGGAAAGTGCTACGCTTAAACTATTTTCAAAATATTTCGTGCACTTATCCTAAAAACATAACAAGGAAAGTATGTCGAAGGACTGCTGTTCCTACACAAATGTTTTTCCGTCTAAAATTCTTCAGAAAAATATTTGTTGCTTTCTAAAATGGTGGTAAATGAGTTGCTTGTAAATCTATCAGATTCAGAATTTTTGTGAAAATTGAAAACTCAATCAATGACTTCAGCGCTTTTAATCTTTTCAGAAAATAAGTCATTGATTGAGGGGGAGAATGTTTTCAAATTTATATCATCTAACGGACTTTCTTAATTATCCTACGTGCTTATCTGGAAAAATATAATTGCCTATGTTGAAGGACTAGGTTTTTAGGATATGATTGTTAGGTTTAGATGATTTGAGTTTGATTTACACATAAACCCCATGCCTTATACGATCTGATTGTTATGTTGAATTGACTTTAATTAGTCGATTGCTGTTATGGGTGTTGTCGACCACCATATATTTGTATGTGTGTTCACTAACATATGCAGGTATATTGGTATATAAGAATGTTCCCGATCCGGATCCCACAAATGAACATGATTGGATGCCGCAAGGAAAGGGTAACGATATCTTGGGTTGACAAATGAAGAAACGGAGCTTAATTGGACTTCAATGGAGAGTTGGCATAAATGCAACGTAAGAAGTATCACTGCATCAGCAGATGGTTTTCTTCTAAGTGATTGAAGAAACGGAGCTTAATTTGACCTCAGTTGGCATTCAAAATGCAACATAAGAAGAAGTCTCACTGCATCTGCAGACGGTTTTTCTTCCAAGCCCTACAGCAACAACAGAAGCTTCTCAACCACTTAATATATCTTTGTGCAGGATACCATTTTTTAAACAACTTTGAAAAATTTGATTAAATTGTTTTGAAAATGGGAAAGTATTGTTTTGAAAATAAATTGAACTAAATTTTGGAAATCACCGGACTTAATTTTGTCAAATCTTAAGTGATTTCGAATTAAATATTTTCAAACGATATTTCATCTATCAAGTCCGTTTGTACGAAATTAAGTGGTGATCTAAAGATTTAATGTTATGTCATGGTATGATTTTTTCTTTAGAATCAAGGTCTTTCAAAATGAAATTTTTTCTGTTCTTGTTTGATTGTGAAATTGTTTTATTTTACTTAAAGATCTCTTAAAAACTATCATACCTGACACTAACAATGTTTAATGTCTAAATCTGGTCCTTATCTATCATTTTTCAAAATTAAATCTTGCCACGTCTTTCCCTAAAACTTTCTAAATGATTTAAATCAATCGGGATCCAAAACCCTAATTGGTTTGAAATTTTTGATCAAGGGAGAGATCGTGATTTAAATCTCAAATCTGTTTTAAGGGAATTGGTTTTAGTCCTTTATAGGCACTCCTGCCTCCATGTGCCAAACGATTTCAAATATACAATGCACATGTTGAGGAGGAGGATTTATCCAAAAACCAGATGAGTATTTAAACAAGGCCACATTTTCTCCCATGTTTTCTAAACCTAAATTAAATCACTTGGGATCCAAAATCTCAAAGGATTTGATATTTTTGATCGGGGGAGAATTTGTGATTTAATAATGAAATTTGATAAAAGGTGATCGTTTTGATTTAATTGTGCACGCTGCTCGCTCATATGTGCTAAACGCTTTCGAATCTTGAAGCACATATTGAGGGGGAGCAAATAAACTATCGAGGTACGAAAGCTTTTTAAAGTGATTTATAAAGTACCTTGATTGAGTTTTTAAATGGTTTCTTAATGGTTTGTGTGATTGTGGATGTGCTTCAAAAGAACTCTTGCCTCTATGTGATAAAATGTTTTAAAATATCCTATGCACATATTGAGGGGGAGAATTTTACCATGAAAATCAAATGGCTTTTTCGTATGAAAATTGTGATCAAAGAAAATATTTCAAAGTCCTCTTGCCTCCTTGTGCTGAACAATTTCTAAATCATACGCACATGTTGAGGGGGAGGTTTTCTAAATGATCAAAACTATTAAGGTACAATATGCTTTGATCTCGTATCACAAGTACCTTGATTGTTTTTCCAAATGATTTTTCAATCGGTTTTAAGGAAGAATGCTCTGATACCAATTGTAAGATATAACTTTTCACATACACATCAAACCATAACACAGAGTAGCATATAGATGGAATTCTAGAGAGAGAAAGTTAGAGGTTTAGGGAACTTAGTGAGAGAAAGTGAAATATATTATTATGAGCTCCAACTCTCTACCTTGGAAGGTAGAGAGTATTTATAGTCTTACATAACTCGCCACACTTTGGGCTGTGGATCAGGCATACAGTGGGTAAAGACCCGTCCGTCCTCCACGGTGTTACTTAACTAAATTACTACTTAACTTAAAAGAACTACGACTACGAGCTTTCTAACGATTACATATACTTGAGGTGACCGACTCTTTAATACCGGGAATTTCTAATTCCTAACCAACTCTAAAAGTATTAATGAGATTAATCCGTTATACTAATAAGTATTAAATAAATCATAATCCGTGTAGATTCGTTGGAGGAGACGCGGCGTTACATCTTCGTATTTCTACATTCGTTTGCTTTCCTTTCATTTGCTTTAAGGTACGGATATTCTGTCTTACTTTAAGACACTTGTGTTATCGTACAGATATTCTGACCTTTTCAGTAAAGGTCCCTCATGTTTTCCTTCTTTGTCATTCTCTCATGCTTATTAGGATTTCCGATGCCATTGCTATGAACCCTTTCCTGAATGTTTGATCTGTTACTTATCTGAACTTATGTTCTAGTGAACTATGCAATATCTGATGTGAACTTATGTTAGGAATATTTTGATATGCGCAATTGTTGAACCTTGCTATGGTTGATTATGAACTTCTGTTTATGAATATATGATATGCCACTGTGATATGAACTTCTGACTTCTGACTATCTGAGTATGAACCTTATGATATGAACTATCTGATATGTTATCTGTGACCTTGTGTGTGACTATGATCTGTGCCATATCTGAAAATCTGTTTGACTTAAGTTGGTTGATAATAACCAAATATTTAACTAGTCATGGGGGTTCCATGTCCGTATCAGTGATGCACCTCTGATATGACTCTAGGGCAGTAGAGTGATGTTCTGCCACGTCTCTGGATGGTGAAGCATATTTTTGAATATGTAGGAAGGGGCGTATGGATGCATCCTAGATCTGATCTGTTATCTGATATGTTATCTGGTGAATGATGTTGTGTGCAATACGCGTCTTCACAAAATCTGGGAGCTAGCTACTCCATTTATTTTCTGAGGTTACTTTTCGAAGAAGAAAGATATTTCTGATATGATATGTTAATTAATGTGTTTATGACGTATTTGTTTAAGTGATTATTAGTTGCCATACTAGGATAGGATTAATATGTTTAAACATGATTCGTATATCTGATATTATGATTTGTTATTGTTACGTGAATGCGTTGATCTGCGAGATGAATGTGCTAGTGCACAATTGAGTGTTTTGAAGGTTAATTATCTGTCTGTATATGTGACCTGCCATATTAAAACTCTGCTAAGGTTAGGATTTGATCCGAGAACTGGTTTAGCTATATTGTCAGTTATGACTTGTCTGCCATTTCCGCTGCTACAATATTGCATTAAGTGTATTAAATGTTGATTAATTGATTTGTATGAATGCCATGTTTATTTACTAGAAACTGTTTCCGTTAGTTTTGAGACTTTCCGTTTGGCTTATACGTAATCTGTTATTTGATATGTTATGCGTTTGGTTGTTCTGATGTGTTTGTTTTTGTGTCTTTAATGTGCTATGTGATGTCTAAACTGTTATGTGGTTGCTTGGATTTCTGTATATTTGTGCTTCCGCAGAATCTTAAAAGATCCCTCGTCATCATTTTATTTTGATTTCGTTAATTGTATATTTATTCTGTTTTAGCTTTTGTTTCGTTATATCTGTTCACTGGGCTTTGTAAGCTCAGCCGCACTTTTCTTTTCCTGCGGCAGGTATTTAGCATTCAAGATGAGCTGATGGGATAGCTGATCTGGGCTTGAGAGTAGAGCTGAGAGCAAGACTTGACCATAGAGATCTTAGATTTATTTTGAATTTTAAGTCATTTATATTATCTTTTATAAGTTTTTGTAAAGGCTTCCGCTTTGGTATAGTATTTCAAGTTCTGATATGAAACCGTATTGTGATATCTTTACCCTTGTCGGGTCGGGGTGTTACAATCACAGTCGGCGACTTGAAAAGCATTTTGATGATTGTGACCTATCTCCTGTATCGGTTGTTCATCAACATCAGCATCATATGTCTTGGCATTGCCTTCAGCAAGAAACAATAACTCCTCTTCATCTAAAGCTGCTCCATTGTCCTGAGCTTGAACAAGCAACATCTTGTCTCTGAAATATTCAACATTCTGTGGACGTTTTGGAGATGTGCAGTTCCTAGCAACATGTCCTTCACCACCACAGTTGTAGCATTTGATAGGCTTTGCTTGACCTTGATTACCAATCCTTCCTCGATTCTGATTTCCACCATAGCCTCCACCTACTCCACCTCTTCTCTGATCATACTGCCTTTCTTGAACAGGCTGCACCATCACTTTTCCATCTCTAACAATTGCATGATTGTGAAGGTTGGATGCAGTTCTGATCTCATTGTTGGTGTGCAGAGGGTTGGAATGTGGATTAAGAGTCAGATTTTGTTTAACCATAAGAGCTAGTTGATTAATGAAGTGTCCCACGGCTGCATCAGCATCAGCTTGTTTGAACATTGGATCGGGAATGAGTTTGTGATTACCATTACCCATGGGTATGACTTGAGATGCTTTGGTGGTAATTCCAACATTGGTGTAGAAAGCTGTAGAATCATTTGGTGAGCTTGATTCTCCCTCATTGGTTTTGAACTGCTCCAGAATCCTTTTCTCAAACATAGCATGCCTCTCATTCTGAAGGAGGAAAGCATAGAGTTGCTCATAGTTTGTGTTCTTCAATCCTTTGGTTAGCTTCACAGAGGTGACAAACTTGTGCCATTCGGGATTCATGTTGTTCACAAATTTTGAGTTCAACTGAATGTTTGGCATGGTCATCTTGATATTCCTCATATCATTGACAAGCTTGTGAAATCTCACATAGTATTCATAAATACTCTCATCAGGTTTCTTCTTGAAGTGCTCAAAATCATCATAGAGTTGTGATTCTCTGTCTTCCACAGTTAATTCAGACCCTGAGAGAAGCATCTTGACATTATCCCACACTGCTTTGGCTTCGGTATTGTGATTGATAAGTTTGTAGATATCTTTTGGAAGACCTTGAAGTATGATGTTAGAAGCCCTGATATCAGCATCGAATCTCTTTTTCTCCTTATCACTGAGCTCATCATATGTCTTTGGTCTGTCTAAACCTAGGATCACAGTTCCGTCTGTGCCTGTTTCAAGAGTATCTCTGGTCGTCTCAACTTGATAAGGCCCTTCATCAATGGATTTGAGGATGTTGACCCCATTTTCCTTACCAAGACAATGCAATCTGATTCGTTGAGCACAAGAGTCATAGTCAGTTCTGTCAAGCATGGGTGGACGAGTATCTGAACCAGCTGCTTGAACATCCTCGGCAACAGTGGAGATGATAGTAGGAACGTTTGTAGACATGTTTCAAGCTCTATGGGATTTTACTATTCTTTGATTAAACCGTGAAATTGATTCTTTCACGGGATTTTACTAAACCAAAAGAACAACCGTAAGACTGTATCACGAAGAAGTAACAAGCCCAAATGAACAAGTAGCTAACCACACAACTCGCTTAGTTATCAACTCGCTTAAGCAATCAACTCGCTAAATAGCCAAGTTGCATTAGCATCAACTCGCAACACTATCAACTCGCTTAATGAATCAAGTCGCTAAATAGCCAACTCGCTTTAATATCAACTCGCAACACAATCAACTCGCTTAAACACCAAGTCGCTTAAATTAACTCGCTAGCTTAACAACTCGCTCAATAGCTAAGTCGCTTTAGATCTCAAGTCGCTTAAAGAAACAACTCGCTTAGAACCCAAGTCGCATAAAAATCAACTCGCTAAACAGCCAAGTCGCATGTACCAACTCGCATCAAATAACAAAGCAACTCGCTTTGAAGAAATGTGAATCCGAGACTCAACTCGCTTTGTACAATCTTCAAATATCACCACTTTATCAATCAAAAACAACCAAACCACAATGATTTAAGCCTTCCAATTCAAAACCTAAACACATATGATGATCCTAAACACAAAAGTACAAGCAAAATTCAAACTTTAACACTAGAATTTGTCTAAATGAATCAAACTCTCCTAAACCCTTAATACCCCAAAAACCTTATGAAATCCACCAAAACAAAGAGCATGAAAGATGAATGATCAAACCATGGCTCTTGATACCATTTGTAACATATTGGATTTCACATACACATCAAACCATTAACACAAGTGGGCGTACAAGAGTGTTTTAGAGAGAGAGAGTTAGAGGTTTAGGGAACTTAGTGAGAGAAAATGAAAGATATTATTATGAGCTCCAACCCTCTACCTTGGGAGGTAGAGAGTATTTATAGTCTTACAATAAAACGCCACACAACGGGCTGTGGATCAGGCATACAGTGGGTAAAGACCCGTCCGTCCTCCACGGTGTTACTTAACTAAATACTACTTAACATTAAATAACTACGACTACGAGCTTTCTGATGATTACATATACTTGAGGTGACCGACTCTTTAATACCTGGAATTTCTAATTCCTAACATGTTGTTTCTCGCTGAGGGCAATGCCAAGACCTATGATGCAGATGTGGATGAGCAGCCAATTCAGGAGATAGGTCACAATCATCAGAATGCCTTTCAAGTCGCTGACTGTGATGCATACGACTCTGATGTTGATGATGGACCTACTGCACAAACAATTTTCAAGGCTAGCATTTCTCCAATGGTCTCTCCTAAGGTCTCATATTCACCACAAGCTGGACCATCCAAAGACAAAATCATTTCAGAGGTATTGAAACTATACGATGAAGTTGATGTGCAAAAGATACATAATGAAATACAATCAACTTGAATCATTGAGTCAAATATTGAGAATATGGGTAATATCAATGTTGTCCCATATGATCAATATGTGAAACAAAGTGAAAGTGAGATTGTATCAAGTGATGTATCTTCCGCAGTCAATGATGACTATGTTTGTGATGAATACACTGCATGTGCCCCTGATGATTCTGTTATCTCTGAACTTAATGCATATAAAGAACGAGTTGCTATTTATGAACAACGTGCTAAGTTTGAGTTAACCACCCGTGAGCAGGAAATGGATGACCAAATGCGTACAATCATTAGAAAAAGTAATTTTAGAGAAGAAGTATTAAAACAAGAGTTAAATTCCTTACAAGAAAAGCTTTCTAAAACTGCTAAGCAAAAACAAGAACTTCAAGAAAATGTGAAAATGCTTAAGCAAGAATTCAATGCTAAGGAATCAAAACTTTTGAATGATTTTTCTAATCTGAAAACTTTGAAAAACAAGCTTGAAAATAAGTTGTACGTACCAGGGAACACCATTCAGACTGCTCACATGATCACTAAGCATAGAGTCTTAAGCGATAAGCATAGCATTCCCCTTGTTGAGGAACCAAATCCAGAGGTCATTAAAAAGGCTAGAAATGCTCATAAGGTACTTTATGATGGCAATGAAATCCTTAAGCCTAGACAGAAACCTAGTTGCGCTGAGTGCACTGAGGAAGATAAGAAATCAGATGAAGTTACTAGGGTAAAGATGAACAAGAAACTAGATGATCCTAAATGCAAAGAGAAGGAAATAACTATCACACCCCATGATTACAAGAAGGAGAATTGGATCTCCTTGAACAAGTTTAAGCCTCAGACGTTGTTAACACCCGAACAAGTGTTCTGGAAAAAGGATTTAGATAAGCAAAAAGCAGAGAATCTTGTTGTAACAAACCCCCCCTTTAGGAAAATGCCTTCAGCGACTGTGTATCCTCCCAATACACCAATGCATTTAGTTCCTAGGACTATTGCCACTAAAATCAAGACCTTAATCAGTCAATATGTTATTTTTCAACTATTTGTTGATTTTGAGAAAACTTGTAAGAAAAGGATCACACCCACTGGTATAACTGAAGGGGAAAGGGGTTTTGAGCAAACTAAAGAATGTTGTTTAACTGAAGTCATGCCTTTCTTTAAACAACTAAAAGATCAATTTGAGAGTCTTAAAAAGGGAATGAATTCAGACATTAAAGAAACGGAAAAGGAATTTGATGCAATGATAGTTGAGGTTAGTGATTATGAGCGAGCATTAAAATATAATGAGATTTAGAGGAAGAACTTGCATACCTTAAATGAGAATCTGATTACTGAATGCATCTCTCAAGATGTGTTCTACACTGCTACTAATTGTTCTATTACTGCTTCTCAATTTCATGAATTGTCTGTTGCTCTGAAAGTCTCCCATGATCGTGTCATTGAGCTTGAAATCAAAAACTCTAAACTAAGTGAGAAAATTGATCAGGATGATCATGATAATTTGGTGAAACATCTTTCCAAACTAGAAGTTGAACATTTAGATTTACAACTAAAATATCAACATCTTAAAGAAAATGTTAAAACCTCAAACATCAAGATATCCTCGGATGTTCTAGAGTTTGATGCAGTTTTTGAGTTAAACAAACGTGATGAACAGATTCAAGCTCACAGTAACACGATCAGAAAGTTAAAAGCCCAAATTTCTCAATTAAAGGGTGAAAAGAATAATGTGACTGGCTCCCAAATGCCTCCTCCTTTAGATTCTCGGAATTCTCAAAATTTTCATCTTCAAAACTTAGTAAATGCTTTACAAAAGGAAAATGATAGTTTTCTTGAAGAAAATGAAAAGGTTAAACGACATTTCAATGAGTTATTTGAGTCAATAAAGGTCACTCGTAACAAAAATAACTAAAAAGTCGCTTCGTTACAAAAAGAAAATGAGAATCTGAGGAGATTGGAAAAAGGGAAAATGCCACTTGTCTTTAATGAGAATGTGTCATCAAAATCATCTACTGATTGCAAATATACTGTGACTGTTAAATACATTCCTCCTCATCTCAGAAACAATGAAAGTGTGTTTCATGATTACTTTTATCATCTTAAGGATAATCTAGAATGTCTTCGTGAGATTGTAGAGGAAGATTACCTAAATAAACCTCATGATAGTGAAGTTAGGTATGTTTGCCTATATACCAA
>BPTQ01000008.1:67107812-67185035 GCA_019973895.1 Chrysanthemum seticuspe | reverse complement strand
TAACGTACAAACCAATTAGGTTCGCCTCCAGAAAATGACTAGGTGCACTATTACTCAAAACTCGGTCGAAACTCTAGTAGTCGGTGTAATTTGGAGACTGAGAAGGAAACACCACAACTATAATACACTACAACACTGTAAACCAGGCTGTACGAGTGTAAGACCTAGTACTAAAGAAGAATAGTCTCATCGCCTTCGAAAGCAACTAAGTACTATAACTGTCGTCGCATCGTCTTCGTACCTCACTATTATAGTCTCAGTAACTACGTGATTAGTACTAAAGAAACCTTTACTTACACAACACACTCGTACGCCGATACCTAACTGGCGAGGTAAGACTAGTCGACGTTTGCAGCCCGCATGGACGTATGTTGTGAATCGTTATTTCGCGTGTTTTCACAGAAACTAATGAAAGTAACTTAACTCCATGTGCCGGGTGCCAAGGGGCAACTAGTCATGTTCATGACGGACACTAGTCCATATTAAGGTTTCTTAAAGGAACTGTCCCAAAGCGTCGACGAGATCGACAAGAGTTTGGCCTTGCAGAGTTTCTTCTGTTGTGCCTCACTCACTTAGTCGCTTATCTCTAAGTGACTGACTACTTAGTCAGTGAATCTCTATTCGCTGATTCACTCACTCCGTGTTGTCTTCTTTGAGACGTTCCGGTTTGAGAACAGCTAGAGCAGCTGCGAAACCCTGTCAAGGAAATTCTTTGGAATTATACCTGATCACAGGCAGTACTTGTACTGATCAACGGGGAACCGTGGGCCGTGTACCTCAATTCAATGAAAGTAATCAAAGACACTTTTGTGCGCTTTATTGCTAAGTGTTGTATGCAGGTACGCCCGACGTTTGCAGCTGATCAGAATGGAGCGGTCAATCCATAGCCGCATGCTCACACAACACATTCATTTCCAAAGAAATCATGATTAGTGCATCAATGACTCTGATATTATCACTCCATGCTTCTGCTACGCTGCTGTCAATATCATGAATCAACGAAAGCTTCCGCTACTCTGATAAGAAGAAATCATGATCCAGAATGTGAGCATGTCGGACCAAATGTCACAACATCACATAATATCAACACCACAAAGGAAGAGTCAGAGGTTTAATGTGGCTGATGATCTCAAAGCTGGCTCAAAACTCATTATCACGTGGATCAGTAAAAGACCTCCGCTTGGATTAACCAAACATGCAATGTGAAGAATCAATGACTACGAGCTTCAGAGCAAAGTAATACATCAAGAGTGCAAGAACAATTTATAATGTAATATATGTTTGTACTCAATGTAAGTTTAATGTGTGTTTGAGGTGACCTCCCTTAGGGGGAGATTGTTAGGAATTAGAAATTCTAGGTATTAAAGAGTCGGTCACCTCAAGTATATGTAATCATTAGAAAACTCGTAGTCGTAGTTATTTTATGTTAAGTAGTATTTAGTTAAGTAACACCGTGGAGAACGGACGGGTCTTTACCCACTATATGCCTGATCCACAGCCCGTTGTGTGGCATTTTATTGTAAGACTGTAAATACTCTCTACCTCCCAAGGTAGAGAGTTGGAGCTCATAATAAGAATTTTCTTTCTCTCACTAAAGTTCCCAAACCTCTAACTTTCTCTCTCTAAAACTCATCTCTTATACGCCTAAGTATGTTTGTGTTATGATGTGTATGTGAAATCCAATATGTTACAGCATTTTTTTGGATCAGATTTTTATTGTGTTGTTAATCGGAGCTATTTTAAAGATCTGATTAATAAAACAAAACAGATTACCTCAAACATCATAGATATTTGGACTATTGTGTTGAATTTTCAAGAAAAATATAGAAGTCCTGGATCATGTTTAAGATTATATCTTAACACTGAAGCAATGGTATGTGTTCTTCTTTTTTTTAAGATTATAATTTTTTTTAAGAAAATATAATATTTTTATTTTCAAATTTAATTCAGGGACCTCGAAGAGAAAAAAAGGGAGTTGCATATAAAAAGATACAAGAAGAATTTTTGAATGCAATCAATTTTGCATGCAATAATTTTCTGAATTGTAATAATCTATCAACAGTTAATCTGGTAAGTTAAAATTTTGTTTTCTTAAATCATTTACTATGACAAAACATTTGTTTGTTGCAACAGTAGGAACATTTGTTGCAACAGTAGTAATATTTGTTGTTGCAAACAGCAGTTTATTTTGTAATTAAGTAGTTGTACTTTTAAATCATATATTTAAGACAATATGAAGTTGTGCTTTATCTGTAGTTAATTATTGAGTTGCTATAATTTAGTAATTACTAAATTTACAAATTAAATATTAGGTTTAGGTTGAGATTTTTTGTAGTGCAATTTATTGTGGTGGTTGTTGTTATAGCAGTGGTTGGTTCAGCCGTGAAAACGTTTAAACCAACAGTGGTTGAAGTTGTACTAGCAGTAGTTTCAGCAGTAGCAACATTTTGTTACAGCAGCAGTAACATTTGTTACTGCAGCAGCACTTTATCTGTAATTAATTAGTTGTACTTTAAATATTATTTATTTTTAAATAATAATTATTCTTATATCACATTAAAAATTATGTTATTTCCATTTAAAACTATTAAATTTAATTTTAATATTACAATATATACTTATTTCAATTTTATTATACTGTTTATTAATATTTTACTTTTTTCTGTTTCAGGTTTATTTCCCAGTATGTAGGCAAAATCATTTCTATGTATATGCTTCAATCTCTTGAATCCATCATTTGTGATTATTGACAATCTAAAGTAAAGTGGTGCTATATATGGAAATACAACTCAAAATCTGGTAATATCTTCATTATTATTTTTATATATATGTAACAAATTTAAGGTTAATATTTTTATATTTTTTATTTTTATTTTTTGTTTTTGCAGTTCAAATTGTTTTGTCATTATCTAAAAGTTTCAAAGCACTCAATGGTTGAACAGATTTCAAAGTGTGTTCCTCGAAGACTTGAAATGCAATGGCAAACATCGAAAAATAAAACAGATTGTGGCATTTTTACTATGAGGCACCTTGAGTTCTATTCTGGAAACGAAGACAAACAATGGACATCTATATTTAAACAAAATGGAAGCAAAGATGAGTTGGCATCATTGAGAAATTTGTATGCTGTAAACATTTTATTAAGTGATGCTAACAAATTCAAGAAGGAGATTATAACGGAAGCATCAAAATTGTAATTTTTTTTTTTTAATATTCTCTGTTATATACGTATATTCTGAATAGAACTCAAATACACTATAAAACAGTTGTATAAATTTAGGCCCATTTTATAAGGCCCATTTTATTAGCCTCATTTTAACTTTTTGAATGCACTATAATATTTGTAACATTTATATCAATTACATTATCAATCATCACAATCGTTTACATATACTCGAAATGCCGTGTTCTTTGTGTCCAGAGGGTACATGCACTCCAAATTGTGCTAATTTGCAGGATTCTTTATTGAAAGATGAGATAGACATGATAGATCGTTTCAATAGAATGGTAATTTCTTGTGAGCCAGGAAAGACTTTCCAAATAGAAGGAAATTTGAGTGAGAAACAAGAGCTGATTTCTAAGAGGAAGACAATGATTGAACAACTCCCACAGTATGAATGCGAGTATGAAGATATGAAAGTGCGCTTCAAGAGGATCGAAGATGATAACACTAATTTGGAAGCTACTTTTGAAGAAGCGATAGCTGATTTTATGATTTACAAAGATTTTAATGTTGATGCTGAAGCAAAGTATCAAAAAATGATAACCAGTTTTAAGAATTTGAAAAATCATAATGCTATTGTCAAAGCTAAGTGTCAAGAGATGGATGAATGTGCCAAAAACCTTATCAACATACTCAAAGAAGTTGCTCGTGATGCTTATAATTTTTAGGATTTTTATGTTTGTGATTTGTATATGTTTAAGAATGTGTTATTTTTCGACTTATTTTGTATGTAAGCTAATCAATATTTATGTAAGCAAATATATCTTTTATTTTAAAAAGTTTGAGTTTCACAACTATTTAATATTAATGTCATAATGTTTAATTAAATATCACAGTTTTCATTTAATTATGTTAAAATACTTGATGAGTTTAAAAATAAAAAGATAAAAAGTCATTTATTATTTCTCCTCGAGATTCAATCAAATCAAATAAAAAACTCATTTATTGTTCCTAAAAAAGAGCCTTTTCATTTTCCAATTTACTGCCTATAAAATTTAAATTTTCCATTAGAAAGAAATACCAAAAATCTTTCTTTCATTCTATTCTACAAAAACAAAAAGTGATATTAGTGCAACCATGTGCTTCGTTTTTATGTTTCAATATATTATTTACGATCCTGGAGGTTATTCTATGGTTTTCTATTTGATAAGAAACTTAGATATTTTACCGAAATTTGTAATAGATGTCGAAGCTCTATTTAAAAATGTGTAACATCATTTTAAATTTTCTTCTACATCTATTATATACATTTTAGTACCATGGTATGAAACCTAGATATTTTACCGAATGTCGCCATGGTGCAAAAGCAGGAATGTGATAAGTTAGATAGGTGTATATAGTATATTAAGTTATTCTAAATCTATTGAGCTTGACACATTCCACTTTTTTATTGATGTTTTTATTTATATTGTGATAAGAAAAAATTATAGGAATATTGAGTATATTCTTATAATTTATTCTTTTCTTATAATTATGAGTGTATTAATCTCTTCAGATTCAGATTCTGAATGTGAAGACTACATGAATTCATAGATTTTGAAAAATTATTACTCGTATAATGTAAGAAACTGAAGAACATGAAGTTGAAGATCAATTATGGAAGATGAAGATGAAGATTTTTAAAAAGAAATGAAGATGAAGAATATGAAGATCAATTGTTATTGTAGAAAAAATCTACAATAAATATTTTATTTTTTATTTATTTTTATTTTTTTTGAAATGTAATTCTTTCGAAATTCCCAGCAGCATGTATGAAATTAACATAAAATAATAAATTTTATTTTTATATTTTAGATAGAATTTATTCAATATGAAATTAACTTGTTTAATATTGTCTTAATATCACAGTAAATTGTTTAAAAAAAATATTTATTTTTTGAAGTACCTTTTGAGTAGCTTTTAATATTTTGACATTAAAGAAATTTTAATATATAGATGTTCTAATTTAAAATTATTTAATAAATTAAATAATATTATTTTATTAAATTAAATATAACATTTATTAATAACAAGTTAATTACTAAAGTTTCTACATTTATTATTTTAATTTTTATTTCTTAATATCATATTAATTTTTATTTTCCACGTTAATTATATTATTTAAAAAAATGTTATATTAATTTTGTAACATTTTTTTTAATAAATATGTTTAAGTTAGAAGTTTATTTTCAAATATTTTACTATATAAATAATTTTTATGCAGTATGATATTAAATTTAATATTTCAGTAACTTAATATCACACTAACTTTATATCACACTAAATTAAAATTGTGTAATTCTTTAGAAAATTCCTAGCAGCATTTTTTCAAACTGATATATGAGGTATCAATGTCAGATACTATTCAAAATGATTTGACAATACAATATCACTTTATCTGTAATCATAATAATATTAATTAGATTAGATAGGAAAATAGTTATATATACTACAATAATATGTAAAATTTTCATTTTATCGATTAGTAGTATTAAAAAGACTACTCTAAACCATATGAGAGTTAGTTGTTATAAAATGAATGACTGAAACAAGATATTAATATTGTATTTTAATATCAAATTTTCTTTGTTTAATTTATGATATTATCTTAATATCACACTTAGTTTTCTTAATTTATGATATTATCTTAATATCAGAGTTAGTTGTTATATTTAAAATCAAAATCAAAGAAAAATTAATATTTGCATGTTCTATGACGTATACGTATTAATAATGTCTTAAATATCAGACTTTAGTTGGCTTATGACGTATACATATTTGAATATCTGTTTACATTTATAGTGGTAAAAGATACCTCCTCGAGACACAAAATATCACTTTATCTGTGATAATCTTTAAAGTTGATTTTGACAATACACAAGACATTAATGAATATAATTATCAAATTAATTTTTTGTTTTTTTATTTTAATAAAAATGTTTTACTTGATTTATTATGATATTAGACTTTTTTAAATATTTTTTAGCTACAAATTTAATTAATTTACATTTCATCTTTTTTTTTAGAACCGGCAAATTTAATACTTTAAGTTTCAATATTATATTTCTATGAAAATTTCACACTTTTAAATGATATCATAGTATTCAAATTTCAGATAATACTTAAAAATTATTTATAATAACTATTCCATATAATTATCAGAGTATGTAAATGTCATAGTTTAAATATTATAATAGTATGTAAATTTTGAATCGTATTTAAACCTTTCAACAAAAAGGTTTGTCTTTTTCTTTTACAAATTTATAATTTATGTTTATTTAATTCTTTAGACTGATTATATCTTCTTCTTCTTTTTTTTGATTTCAGAAATGCATGTTTTAATTACTCATGAAGGCCATTTTATTTTTATACCTCTTATTATTGATTATGGAGGAATTAGATGATCCACACCAGATAGAGATTGCTTTATAGTTCAGATTTGATAATAGTATAATGATGCATTATTGGTGCATCTACCATCGCCTTCGAAAGGAGGATTAGAGTCTCAATTTCTTTGGCATTCTCGGATATGGTTGTTTTGAAGAAAGACGAACACGAAAAGGAATGTCATTCTTTGCTCATCTACCATCGCCATTGATTTTTCGAGAAAAAAATGAAGGAGTAACCTACTCAAAATAGGTTATGAAGAATAGAGCTGAGCACTTGTACTTTAAAAATAACGTACATAGCCTTTAATATGAAAAACATAAAAGTGTTTTAATATGAACAAATAAAGTAAGCAGTTGTACTTTAAATATTATTTATTTTTTAAGGACTCTCTATATTCGTTTGTACAAATGACTGTCTTTTTTGCCTATAAATATTTCATCAATCACACATAAAAAAACATAACAAAAATTTTCTTCATTTTCATTTCATGTTTTTTTGCAACTTTAATATAATGATTGTTTTTATATTAAAAATCTATTTATTCGTATCATCGATAATTTATTATCTTTGGAAGATTTTTTTATTTTTATATTTTTTAAATCGAAATCTAGATATTCTACCGAAAGTATTTGTAACTTTTCAACTTTTCTTTTTCTAACAAAGCATTTGTTGATAACATAAGTATCAAATGCACTTTAACAAAGCATTTGTCGATAACATTATTATCGAGTTTTGGTTATTTTGAAGGTGATGAGTTATTATCCAGTTTTGGTTACTCGCAATTGTACAACTTTTATATTCGTGAAACGACATTATGTATCATGATCAGATTGAAGATGATATTTTTTTGAAGGTGTATGTTCTTCATCAAAAACTACCAAAATCAGCCATATATGAAGTCGTTGAAGATTTTATATGAAGATTATAATTATCGGTGTCTTAACTGAAGATATTAATTTGTAATTTCTTGTTTGAAGATATTTTACAAGATTAGTTGTCTGTTCTTGTTATATTTCTTATTCGTTTTAAGATAAACTTTTAATTTTATTAAATTGAACATGATAATTTTATTATAAGAATAAGTGAAGTAAAATAACATAGAATTAACATTACATTAGATTTTCAAAACAAGAATTAACATAACAAAAGAATTAACATTACTGTGATATTAAATTGTACTTCTAGATATTCAGTCCGATACTTTTACATAATGGACAAATGTTTTTGTGTAGCATCCAACCTCTAATACAATCTGAATGAAACTCATGGCTGCAAATCAATGTGCTTATGCTTTCATTTTCTTTGTATTCTTCTAAACAAATCGCACAAACTCCTTCAACCTTGTCAAGCATTATATTCTCATGAAGATTTTTCCTTATAGTTTCTTTAGTCAAACCCGAACCATCAAAAATCATATTTTGTTCTGAAACACCAATTATTTCAACTATATCTTGTTCTTCAAGTTGGAGAACATCTTCGCGGTACCTGCCCATGATAAAATGAACTAAATATGATGGTATACTCGGTATACTTTCTATTGTCTCCTGGAAATGGTTCCTATCACGAGTTGAATCGTGCATAGATTGTAAGATATGAATAATAACTGATGGAGGTACCTCTGTAAATGGCACGAAACCATTACTCATTTTGTAAAAACAGTTTATTTTTTTTAATTCTTAACACGACAAGTCGATAAAATGAAACATTACTTTTAATATCAATGTTATATATAGACTTATTCATGGCATGTGACTTTTACAATAAACTTTATTTTAAAATGAACTTTAAAATAAACTTTATTTTTATATTTATATCTTTAATTTTGTTATTTATTTTTAATTACTTTAATATATTCTTAATATCAAAGTAAGTTATAATAATATTAATCTTTATATTGTGTTTATATTAAAACATTTTAAAGGTTGGTGTTTAATATATTTTGAAAAATATCTTCTCGAGACTCAAAATATTTACTTTTATGACCAACTGACATATATGTTATAGAAAATCAAAGAAATTAAAGAAATTTACAATTTACATATATGTCAGATAATCTTTAAAGTTGATTTTGACTATACACAAGAAATTAATGAATATAATTATCATATTTCATAAATATAGTTGTTTAAAATATTAAATATAATACATATAATTTTTAAATTCATATTGTCTTAATATCAGAGTTACTTTTCTTAATAAATATATTTTCTTAATATCAGATTTTCTGAAAAAAAAATATAGATTATCACTTTATATTTAAAAACAAAATCAAATTTTAATATCAGAGTTATTTGTCTTAAGAAATTTAATATTTTGGATGTTCTATGATAAAATATTAATATTCTCTTAGTATCAGAATTAGTTGGCCTATGACGTATACATATTTGCGTAGCTGTTTACATTCATTAAGAAATTTGACTATTTGTGGAAACATACATGCATAACACGCTATCATACATGTCAGATTTTATAATGTTGAAAAATATCTTCTCGAGACTCAAAATATTTACTTTTATGTCCAACTGACATATATGTCATAGAAAGTCAAAGAAACTAAAGTAATTTCCAACTTATATATATGTCAGATAATGTTTAAAGTTGATTTTGACTATACAGAAGAAATTAATGAATATAACTCACATATTTCATAAATATAGTTATTTAAAATATTATTTTTAAATTAATATTGTCTTAATATCAGAGTTACTTTTTCTTAATAAAGAAATTTTCTTTAATATCAGATTTTCTGGAAAATAATATTATTTATCACTTTCTATTTAAAAACAAAATTAAAAATATTATTTAATATCAGAGTTAGTTGTCTTAATATATGATATTCTGTTAATATCATAGTTTTGAAACAAAATATTTAAAATCAAAATCAAAGAAATTTAATATTTTGGATGCTCTATGACATATACATATTAATATTCTCTTAATATCAGAGTTAGTTGATGTATGACGTATTAATTAACATATTTGCGTATCTGTTTACATTTATTAAGTAATTTGCAACTCACATATATCTGAGATGTTATTTATAGTGATTATTATACTTGTCTTAATATATGACTTTGTTTTAATATATTAATATTATCTTAATATCAGACTTAGTTTTGCCTTTGACATATATATTTGAGTAAAAGATAGATACATAACACAGTGACATACATGTCAAATAGTGATGAAAAATTGCTCATTGAGACTTTAAATATCAATTTAAGTTAAAGTTTTACATTTAATTTTAATATAGTTTTTCAATAATGTTGCTTTTTTTAATTCATGTTGTTTTTAAGTATATTTTTGTTTTTATTTAAATTTAATAAATAATTTTAATTGACTTTATAAAAGTTAAATGATGTTTATTTTTTCAATAAAATTTTTTATTTTTATAATTTTTATAATTTGTTATTTTTATAATTTTTATAAGAAATTCTTTTACTTTCTTTAGTCAAACCCATACTCATATATAAGAGTTAGTTATTCTATTTTTATATGTCATATAAAATTAAAGAAATTAAAGATTTAATTTCTTTAAAGTTGATAATAAGTTAATTTTGACTAAAGACAAGAAATTAATGATTATAACTATCATATTTCATAAATATAGTTATTTAAAATATTAAATATATCACATTAAGAAATTTGACTATCTGTGGAAACATACATGCATAACACGCTATCATACATGTCAGATTTTATAATGTTGAAAAATATCTTCTCGAGACTCAAAATATTTACTTTTATGTCCAAATGACATATATGTCATAGAAAGTCAAAGAAATTAAAGTAATTTCCAACTTACATATATGTCAGATAATCTTTAAAGTTGATTTTGACTATACACAAGAAATTAATGAATATAACTATCGTATTTCATAAATATAGTTATTTCAAATATTAAATATAATACATATTATTTTTAAATAAAATTTGTCTTAATATCAGAGTTACTTTTCTTAATAAAGATATTTTCTTAAATATCAGATTTTCTGAAAGAAAATATTAATTATCACTTTCGATTTTAAAACATAATTAAATTTTAATATCAGAGTTAGTTGTCTTAATATCTGAGTTAGTTGTCTTAATATATAATATTCTGTTAATATCATAGTTTTGAAATCAATATATGGTAAAATCAAAATCAAAGAAATTTAATATTTTTGGATGTTCTATGACATATACATATTAATATTCTCTTAATATCAGAGTTAGTTGACCTATGACGTATTAATTAACATATTTTTGCATATATGTTTACATTTATTAAGTAATTTGCAACTGACATATATGTGAGATGTTAATTATAGTGATTATTTATATTTGTTACCATTGATTTTTTATTTTTTATTTTTTTAAATTTACATTTTTTGATATATGATATTGCCTTAATATCAGAGTTAATTGTCTTAATATATGTCTTTGTTTTAATTTCAGAGTGTCTTAAACAAATTATTAATATTCACATCCTATTTTTTAACTTTTTTTTTATATAATTGCATGTTATAATGAGGTATATATATTAATATTGTCTTAATATCAGACTTAGTTTTGCCTTGACATACATGTCAAATAGTGATGAAAAATTCCTCCTCGAGACTTAAAATATCAATTTAACTCAAAGTTTTACATTTAATTTTAATATAGTTTTTCAATAATGTTTTGATTTTTTTAATTCATGTTGTTTTTAAGTATATTTTAATTTCAAATATCACAGTTAGTTTGTCTATTTTTATTTAATATCATAGTGTGTTTGTTAATGAGCACGTTTCAATATTTTTTGACATTAGAGATATTGTATTACTATCAGATTTAGTTGTATAGATATATGATATTGTATTACTACAAGATTTTCTTAATATCAGAGTTAGTAAAATTTCAAAGATTAATCAATTCATATATTATGATATTATCATACTATGTAAAATTTAAATTCTATGCAAGAATTTAAGATGAAGGAGAAAATGAAGTTGAAAAACAATTATTATTGCAATATGAATTGTCATAGGCTATTCAAATGACAAATAAACTAAAATCACTCAAAGAAATCTACCACGGCTGTGGGGGAAGCTCGTTGGAGTTTCAACAGCTTCCTAGCCAACTCCCAGTTGTTCCTGGTATTTTCATTCCCATCATGACTCCTATCGCTTTTCCTGATATTTATTGTCTTTAGCGACCGGGAACACGCAAGTATACACTTTATTAAAGTTAATTCATGCTCTGTTCTGGGAAAATCTCGAAACACCACCGTATGTAGCTGGCAATGGTTGAATGTGTTTCTATCTACAACAGTGGAAAAATTGGGTAAAGGTAGATCACTAAGCGTGTTTGCAACCTGAAAAATCAAATAGTGTTGAGATACACAAACATGGCAATTTAGGAATGTTTTATTTGATACATATGCATTACAATATTACACTTACTCTGGTATCCAGCATTTTCAAATTCAGAGATGACCGAATCATTACAATGGTGAACGCTACCATAACACTATTCCCAAAATCGACATCGGACAGCTTAAGGTTAATCAGGGAAACAAAGGGCACCTTCATCCTAGGATTAGCTTCATGTATCAACTACAAGAAGTTTTACAGATTAAATTTCATTATTGTTACACGTCTCTATAACATTGTTAAATTATAAGTTGTAAAACTGAAATTGTTCTTACCGTGCAATCACCAAAATCCAATGTAAGGGTCTCAAGATTTTGAAGTCTTGTCAAGTGAAAGATATCAGATGTTGTGATTGTCGTTACAACATTATAACGACTTAATGACAAATGTAACTTCTTCAAATTCCCAAGTTTTGCAATATCCCATAGTCTCATCTCATTTGTACTAGGACGATTCATTTTAAGAGACTCAAGTGAGGGACAACCAGCAATAAAGTCCCAAACTGTACCGCTTAGGAAATTGACATAAAATAATTCTAAGCTCAGTAGATTTGGGAACCCATGAAAATATTCCAAAGTAGCCATATCACAAAGATGAAGTACCATATGTTTCAATTCGATACGAGAGTAAAGTTGGGTTGGGAATGTAACTGGGTCACCATACCAGTTTGTAATAATCAACTCCTTAGTTCCATGCTCAGCCAAAAACAAGAGCCACTCACGAATCTCTTCATAATGAAAGTTGTCTCTTCCAAGCATTGATCTTGGCTCTACAGAGAAGACAAACTTTCTTATTGGACCAATAAGCCATTTTAAGAGTCTAGTAACAAGCCTCCCATCAAACTCATATGTTAAATAATAAAAGAAATCCTCATCAACTATGACATCAGTAAGCAATGTCCACTTAGACCTCCAGTTTCGCGCTAAAATAGAGGTTCTCACCGCTTCTAACAAAGGCAATCGATTCAGAATGTTAGTGATCACTATATCTGGAATGTTGCTAATACGATCGATTAACATGGTATTGTTGGAAGTTGAATTTGTCTTTTGAGTTATGGAAATGAGGATTTACGTTAGGTTTATGATATTCTGTAGATTGTTTCAGGATAAGGGTATCTTAAAGAATTTGAAACACTATATAAACAAAAGTGTTGATGTACTGTGATATTAAACTATCTTACCAAACAATAATATAAGATCAAAAAAACATATAAAAACTTGAGTAAGCATTAGTAAATAACACTTAGATTTTTTTTTTCTATCTATTAATATTTTCTTAATATCACAATAAATTAAAGATATATGATATTGCCTTAATATCAGAGTTAGTTGTCTTAATATATGATATTGTCTTAATATCAGAGTGTCTGAAACAAAATATTAATTTTTATTTAAATTTCATATTTTTAATTATATGATATTTGACATAATATCAAAGTTAGTTGTCTTAATATATGATATTGTCTTAATATCAGAGTGTCTGAAACTAAATATTAAAAAAAATGAGAGAAAATTTTATAATTGCATGTTTTATGACGTATACATATTAATATTGTCTTAATATCATAGTTTGTTTGCCTATGACGTATGTATTTGAATATCTCTTTACAATTATTAAGTACAGAAATTTCCATCTGACATATATGTCATAATTTTTATTTAAAATATAATGTTGATTATAAATAATGTTGATTTTAAAATTTATTTTATTAACTAAAATATAATGTTAGAAAAAAGGACACATGGGTTAGATTACACTATACACATAAATTTTAATTTTTCGTCCTACCAAATGTCAGTTTATATTTACTATTTTTGAAATAAATTTCAACAACAACCTTATCCGTATTTTGCAATATAAATTTGATCATTCCCACTTCAATAATGTACTAAAAAAAGTGTTTATAATTTATATAAACACTTTATCTAAGGAAGTTCTTTTTTACAATTTATGTTTATTAATTATTTAGACTGATTATATCTTATTCTTTTTTTTCTTCAGAAATGCTTGTTTTAATGACAGTTTATTTTGATTCTGGAGGAATTATTATTTGTTTATATTTTCACTGAAACCTAAATATTTTACCGAATTTTATCAAATCTAAGCAGCTGGAATGTCAATTGATATGACAATCTCTCCAGAAGATGATGTACGCCAGATAAACATTGCTTCTTGTCCGATGATGCATTCCTTATTGTTTAGATTTGATAATAATACAATGATGCATTCTTGGGTCATCTACGATCGTCATTGAAAGGAGCATCAGTGTGTCATTGAAAGGAATGAACGTCCGAGACGAGCGTTTAACGTTGTTAAGATAGGTTATGAAGAATATTTTAGTTTTGTCTATGTTTTTTAGTTTGGTTTCAAATTTGTAAATTTGTTTTGATAACCGTTGCTGCTCACACTTTTGTGATAGAAAATGAATGAGTTTAATTATCTTTTGTGATACAATTTTAAGTAAATTGTATGTGACATATTCAAATAAAACAATTATGTATCCAATCATTACTCTATATAATAGAAACAAAATTTATTATTTTTGCTCTATAAATATGACCATTTCCATTTTCACATAAAAACAGACCATTCAATCAACTCACACAAAATTTCAATCTATATTCAAAAGATTGATGATCATTTTACTCTATAATTTTAATTTTTTGATTAGTTTTTATATGAAATCTAGATATTTTACCGAATGTTAAAAGTGAAACAACTTACAAGTAAACAATTTTTCTTACAAATCACCAAGTTGTCTTACTAAGTGTTCCTTTAAACCCTAAATCCTAAACCCTTAAGTATTTCATCTTGAAGTATAATTATTGGTTTATGATTTTCTGTATAAAGTTGCAAACAGTTTTTTTGTTGGTTTTTAAACATTATTCTATTTAAATTATATGCCAGTTTCATCAACAAAACTTACAAATGATGGTATATGATGATGCTTTGCAGTAGTCACAGTTGATGAAGTTAGATATGAAATGTCATCCATGGTTGCTACTTCGATACTAAACAACTACAATAAGCAAAACAACTACAATAAGCAAAGTTATTTCAAACAAGTGTAAAAGAACTGTCATTCTGCTACTCTTGTTCAAGCTACCCCTGGTAAAAGGATTCAAGTTTTAGGGCTTGCAAATATGTTGACTTGGGTATTAATAAAGCAAAGTGGGATCAAGGAATGTGTTTAAAATTACAGTGAAGATGACTATCAAGTAGTTGTAGCAGCAGTAACATTTTTTATTGTTATGATGTCTTTTTTATTTCATGACTTTTCACTATGTAACAACTGCTGTGAAATGTAAGATGCATCTATCTTTTTGAACAAGTAATTCTGGTATTAATATCTTTTTTACATTTTATGCTATGAAAAACAATGTTAAGTTCTATACTTGAAACAGCAGTAGAAATGAATGATTTTAATATGATTCTCACATTTAAATTCTATACTAGAAATAGCAGTACAAATTTTTCATTAGCAATATGAAAAACTGTATATTACAAAAATCAGAAATTTCTAAATCATCATAAATAATATCAAAATTTCTTAATATCACATAAGAATAACGTCAATTAAATCTGACTATCAAAATTTCTTAATATCACAAAACATTACCTTTTCTCTGAAAACATCATTGACAATTTTTATGGAAGATGAAGATGAAGATTTTTAAAAAGAAATGAAGATGAAGAAGAATATGAAGTTGAAGATCAATTGTTATTGTAGAAAAATTTTAATTTTAATGGTTTTTATTAAAATTTAAATTAATGTAATGTGAATTAATTAAAGTTTATTTCAGTTGGTAGTTTTTATTTTTTATTTATTTTATTTTTTTTGAAATTCCCAGCAGCATGTATGGGCAAGTTTATTCAATATTTTGAAACTAATTTGTTTAATATTGTCTTAATATCTTGTAAGAATTTATGTTGTCTTTAAGAATTTATGTTGTCTTTACTCCTTATCTACTTGTTCAACAACCACAACTCCCTTCTACTTATATAATACATCTTAAGTTAGCAATTGTTTATCATACCAACATATTATCACCATGGATGTAGAAAATGGTTGTCAAATGGTATGCATTGACTGTTGGGTTCAAAGGGAAAACAAGGCTGGATTGACCTTTTTTGCTAGGCGTCCACCTTATAGAGCTTTCATGTGGTATGTTTGTCCAGTGTGCCTTGAGATAAGGGGAAACACATCTTATACTGGTAGCGATGGTGTTACTAGGGAAAACACAACCACATGATATAGTGGTGGATATGTGATGGGTCTACATATTTCTGCACCTACTAATGTTGGTGCATCCTTGGGCAGTGATGAAGAAGACAGTGAACCACCTACAACTGAAATAGCAAGTGGAGAGCGCCCAAGCCAAACACCACGTGAAGCACCTGCAACTGAAAGACTAAATGGAGAATGCCCAATACAAACACCACTTGAACCAACTGCAACTGACAGACCAAATGGATCACCAACTAGTCATTTAAAGTAGTGAATTCCTAGCAAGAAATGCTATGTTGTCTTTCAGTCTAAATGTAGCTTAACTGATATGTTTGTGTGCTTCTTTTGTTATAATAATTGAATTTTTGTTACAATTTGAATCTGTTGACTTTAAAAGTCAAACAAAAGAGATTTTAAATACTAACAATTCGGTGTCGTTCCTCTAATAATTTTTAATATATGATATTTGTCTTAATATCAAAGTTAGTTGTCTTTAATATATGATATTGTCTTAATATCAGAGTCTTTGAAACTAAATAATAAAAATAAAAAATAAAAAATAAAAAATAAAAAAATCAGAGAAAATTTTATTATTGAATCTTCTATGACGTATGATGAGTGCGTATTCACTCATCATTTTAGGTCAAATCTGAACTGCAAAACATCTAAAAACACTCCGAAATGCATCAAAATACTAAAAATATCTCAAAATTGTGTTTTATATGTTTCAGATGCAAAATTATTGAAAAACGAACAAAGTTTGCATAATTGGCAGTTTCAGTCCCCCGTCTTTCAAAAATTGACAGAAATAGTCCCTGAGCACGTATTTTAAAAAGAAAAGTCACCAAAGGTCCTTTTGAAATCATAAGTTGTCATAATTAGTCCTTTGGTGAAAAACTTCAAAAGTTTGAGAAATTACAGTTTTGATCCTTGGATTTTTAAAATTGTCAAATTTAATCCTTGGAATTTCAGTTTTGGCAAAAATGACCCTTGGTTTATTTGAGATTCACAAGATTGGTCCTTGGATTACATTTTCAGAATTACAGGAATGGCCCCTGGATTTTCAGTTTTGGCACTTTTGGTCCTTAAAGTCTAAATGGGTCCTATATCTATACCATTAGTCCAATATACTTCTTTGGCCCAAATAACACCCAATCCAGTCCAACCCTTTGACCCGGTCAAACCCCTATCCACCCGGTCAACTGATAACAATTCATCCCCTGCCCCTTCTTCTCCATTTTCTTCCCGCCCAAAACAAACACACACAGAACACAAGAAGAAAAAAATAATAAAAAAAAATGTTTTACCTGTGCCCTTGTTCCCTCCACTTCACAATACCCAGAAGCCCTAGCTTTTACCCAGAAACATCACAACTCCCAAACCCACTAATCTTCTCCCTCCCCTTTTTCCACTGCCACCATGGCAATCCATGGGCATAAAGCCTCAACCAAGGGCTCAGATTCACTCCCATCTTGTACCTACCTATTGGATGGCTTAGATCAATTCAAGAAAGCACATGAGTTTGGTTTTGGCTTGACTGCTCTCACAAAGCTAGCACAACTGAAGACCCAAGAAGATTTGAAGACTTAGTAGTTTGTAGTATAAATAGGAAGCTAATGTAAGCCAAGAAAGGCACCCCTAGTTAGTTTTTAAAAAATTTAGTTTTCTTGTATCTCAGATTTCTTGTAACTTCTTTTTAGTTAATGAAAGTTCCTTTTTTAGTTTTATGTTCTGTTAAATGTTTGTTTTAGCTTACTAAAAGGTTCTTAAAAGATTTTTAAACCAATCTTGGAAAAATGGTAATTTCAGTTTTTGCATAAAGGGGTGTTTGTTTATGTGATTAAACTGGTCAAAAACCCATTTTGACCCAGTTTGACCACTTGAGTCAAACTCATGTTAATGGTCTTCAACTAGTAATAAGATTTTGAAATTGATTGCTTTAGTTTTGATCACTTGTGGTTAAAATAAAAAGTTTGGTTTCTGTTTTTCTATAACTGAACAGAACAGTAGCATTAAGCTGTTGTTCATGTGCGAATTTTATAGCTCAATGGGTGTTCAAATCTTGTAAATTTCGTTTTTCCTTAATCTTCATAAGCTCAACTTAGCTCCTGTCGAATTTATATGCATCTCTGATCTCTTTAGCTTAGTTCAAATTGGTTTCCAAATCTGTCCCTCAACCATTTTTTAACTACATCAGTAAAAAATTATCAAAAGTCAAGCTGATCCCAGCTTAATTTTAAGCTGTTAAAAGCTTGTTTTTGGGTTCCACTTTGTCTCTCTTGAATCTCCACTAGCCTAACTTTTGTTTTGCAGCTTGTACTAGACTTGGAAGCTCATCTTTAAGCTTAAAATAAGCTCAAAAAAACCACAACAGGCTGTTTTGGGGACTGCACTTCAGCAACATTCATGGGTACTAATTGGGTGCATTTGTTGGCTTATCCAGGTTCATCCTTTGTTGCTTGACAGGGTAGTTAAGTTTAGTTAGTATAGTTATACTGATTAGTGCTATTTGTCAGCTTATTAGCATTGAGTAGAACTGCTTGTTTTCCATAGACTTAGCCTAAGGATCTTCTAGAATAGTTATTTGCCAACTGCTCATTCCTTTAGTGTAATTATTTGAGTTTGTTGCCTCTTAGCTTGTTTTTGTGCTTCAATTCATTTAAAAGCTTGATCCTTTGTTTAACTGTTTGTGGTATTCACTGTGGCTTAAGGTCTGCCTAAAGGGGTGTTTGGTTTTTAGCTTAAAAAGGTGTTTGTTTGTGTTCTGTCCAAACAGTGAGCAAAAAGCAGTTCAAACTGCTTATTGACTAAGTTTCATAAATAAACTTTTCACAAAAAGTGCTTATTTCATTACCCGTTACTAGTTCCAAAAGAAAATTTCAAAAAAAAAAGAGTTTTCAAAAATAAGCAAGAGGTGGGATTCGAACCCCTGACCTCTTGCCTATTAAAGCACCAACACAGCAACATCACAATCATCTGCCCCTGGGACTTTATCTGTCATTCTCTGCAATATTTAAATTAAAAGGTTACCTAGGCAGCTTAGTTTATAAGCCCTTTTTAGCTTAATCCCTGCTTATTTTACAAAGCACCACCACGTTTTTTTAATTTTATCAGAATCAGAGTTACTTAAAGCAGTTTTCTGTAAATTTTCAGATTTTTCTAAAATAGTTTAGTATTTTTAATCATTTAATTAGTGATTAATAGTTTTTAATTCATAGTAATTATTTTAAAAGTCAAAAAAATATTCCGCTTTTTTCTAAAATTATTTTTAGTCAAATAGAACGTAGGAAAATTGATTTCACACCCGTAGCCCTTAAATTTCAAAACTTTTACGTTTATGGCTCGGGGTGTTTGCCGGTTTTTACGTTTTTACGTTTTAGCACCCTAAGACTTAGTGTAACTTAGTTTTATCATTCCTTAGGTTTAGTGATAGTTTATTTTTAGTTATTTAGGGTTCCCTTGCCTTAATTACTTTCCCGTTGATTAAATTGTAGAATACGTAATCAAATCCAAATCATTTAAAATCCAATTCAAGTTCAAATCACGAAACTCAACGAATCCTTCCATTCACACCTCGTTGGGACACGACCCGGGGAAATCACTTTCCCGGTATCACTTTTATCACACCCGTGAGGTTTGGCACGTTGACCTTTTTCCTAAAGGGTTGATTTGTCGAATTTTACGGTTATTTTGATATGTTGATATTGTGTTTTTCACCACTCACTTCACAACGAATCAAATTTTGGCGCCGCTGCCGGGGAAGTGTGTTGCGACAATATCGTGAAGTTTTTGCGATTAGTGACTTGAAGAACCTTCCTCGTGAAGTTATTGTTTTTTATAAAAATACAAAAATACAAAAATATTTTTCTTTTCTTTGTATATATATGTAAAAGATTAAAAATACAAAAAGATTTTCCTTGTTGTTTTAAATAAATAGAAGACACAATCAATATAACATTCTTAACTGAGGTGTTATCATTATAAGTTCCCGAACCAAAGATTTAAAACTTGCCTTTGTGTCGCTCGTGTTTTGGTTTATTTCTATCGGTTTAACAAACTGTGTGAGGGGTATAAGGACGGCCTGACATTAAATTGCGGCTGAAAAGAGACGGGTTTTTAATAAGCTTCGCGCTGACCTACAAAGTCTCTCCGCTCCTTTGTGCGTTTTACTTATAGAAGTGATCATTTCACGTGGGATTATTGGTTTAAGTTCACTGTTGTTTTGCCTCGGTCTTGTTTTAATTGAAAGTGTTGTTTTTGGAAGTGCATGCGCACTCGCTCTCAAGCTCGTAGACGTAACCGTAACCAAGCAAACGTACCCGAGATACGTACCGTCGAACAAATCACAATGACACATAACCTAGGAAACGGACCTCAAGTCCAACAACCTGGGCCACAAAATCAAGCTCCCGATCTCCGAACGATGGAGGAGCTTTGCCAACCTACGATGGATGGACGGGGTGGTCTAATTGCCCCGGTCAACATCGAGGCCACGGATTTTGGACTTAAGCATCACATGATTCAAAAAGTCCAAAGTTTTTGCCAATTTCACGGATCACCGGGTGACGATGCCAACAAGCATCTCGACAAATTTCTCACCGTCACCCAAAGTATGAAGCAAAATGGGGTCACCGATGACGCCCTTCGCTTATACCTCTTTCCATATTCTTTGACGCTTCATGCCACCGCATGGTTTGATCGTCTTCCCAAGAACTCAATCCATAGTTTCGATGAAATGGTCTCCAAATTCTTGGCGAAATATTTTCCACCGTCGATGGTGACGAAACTACGGAATGAAATCAGTAATTTTCGGCAGCATCCCGATGAGTCCTTATTTGAGGCATGGGAACGCTATAAGCTTTCGATTGATCGATGTCCAAACCACAATATGTTGCTTGTCACCCAAATAGATACATTCTATAACGGGTTAACATTGAGACATCGTGACACAATCAATGCTGCTGCCGGTGGTACCTTTATGAAAAGGCGACCCGAAGAGTGCTACGATCTCATTGAAAACATGACTGCCCACCACAATTATTGGGATTCCTCAGCCGAGAGGAGTGAGTCAAGGAGATCTACCACCCTTCCATCTTCGGAATTCACGACTCTAACCAAAAAGATTGAAGAAATATCCACTGCCGTGCTTAAAATGAGTCAAAATAATAACAATCAACAAGTGAATGTCGTAAACAAGAGTTGTGAAACTTGTGGTGGTCCACACCCTTACTTTGAGTGTCCAGCCTCCGGTGGCTTCACTCAAGAGAGCGTTTATGCCACTTCTGGTTCCTACAATACGGGAGGTAATTCCTACCAACCGCAAGGGGACCGAAACCTTCTCAGCTATCGTTCTAACAATTTCCTTGGACCACCCGGGTTTAATCAAAATCAGAACAATCAAAATGTGCAAAATAGAAATAATCAGTTCAATCAAAATCAGAGTCAGAATCAGAATTTTCAAAATCAAAATCAAGGTTTTCAAAATCAAGGAAATTTCAATCAAAACCGATTCCAAGCTCCTCAACAAAATATGCATGCCCAACCTCCTCAAGCTTCCATTGACATTGCTAATTACATCAAAAGCAATGAAGCTAAGATGGTGTCCATGCAAAATCAAATTACCACTTTGAAGAATGATTTCACTTCCGAGCTTAGAATTACTAGCAACAAGATTGATCAATCTCATAGCAAGATTGAAAGCATGATTGCTAGTCTCATGAGTCAAAAGAATCAAGCTTCAACTTCGGGTGCTCTTCCGAGTAATACCATTCCCAACCCAAAAGGTGAATTGAATGCTATTGCTACCCGAAGTGGTAAGTCTTATGAGGGACCCTCGATGCCTAATCCTTCTCCAGTGAGGGATGTGGAACGAGAAACCGAGATATCAAAGGACAAGGTGCAAAACTCAAGCCCACGAAGTACCGCACAAGTCCAATCTTCGGTGGTCTTACCTCAAATTCCGGAATCCGTTGTTCCGATGACCATTCCTAAGCCTTCACTTCCTTATCCTTCAAGGCTTAATGACCAAAAGCTCCGTGATAAAACTAGTCAACAAATGGAGAAGCTTATCCAAATCTTTCAAGATTTGCACTTCGAGATTAGTTTCGCGGACGCTCTTCTTCTAATGCCAAAGTTCGGTCCAACAATCAAGAATTTGTTGAATAACAAAGAAAAGATTTCCGAAATGGCTAAAACTTCTTTGAATGAAAATTGTTTGGCGGTTATCCTTAAAAAGCTTCCCGAAAAGTTAGGAGACCCCGGAAAATTTCTCATCCCATGTGATTTTCAAGGCATAGTTCAATGCTCCACTTTGGCCGATATTGGCGCTAGCATTAACTTGATGCCACACTCCATGTGGAAGAAGCTTTCATTACCTCCGCTTACACCTACATGTATGATCCTCGAGCTTGCGGACCGTACAAGTTCTCGTCCGCTAGGTATAGCCGAGGATGTATTTGTGAAAGTAGGCAAGTTTCATTTCCCCGCCGACTTTGTTGTTGTCGAATTTGATGCCGATCCCCGAGTACCCCTCATCCTTGGGAGGTGCTTCTTAAAAACGGGTCGTGCATTGATCGACGTTGATGAAGGGGAAATTACTTTGAGGGTGAACAAGGAAGCCGTTACCTTCAATCTCAATCAAGTTACGAAATACTCCCCCAATTATGAAGACAATTCCGTCAACAAAATTGATGTCCTTGACATTGTGTCGGAGGAGTATTCTCAAGAAATTCTTGGATTCTCGAGTGGCAATCCCACTTCGGTTGATCCCATCGTTGCTCTCTCTTCCCCTCCCCTCACTCCGTTTGAGGGAAGTGACTTTATTTTGGAAGAGATTGAAGCATACTTGGCTAGTGATTCTGTTCCATGGGAAATTGATCACGCCCCCATCGATATTGAGGGAGATATTCTTCTCATCGAGAAGATGCTCAATGAAGATCCTTCATCACTCCCTCCTCAAGAACTTCATAAAGAGGAAATCAAAACGATTGAAAAATCTAATGATCCTCCCGAGGTCGAACTTAAGGACTTACCACCTCATATCGAGTATGCATTTTTGGAGGATGACAATAAATCACCCGTCATTATTGCTAAAGACTTGAGTGAGGATGAAAAAGCCGCTCTCATAAAGGTTTTGAAGTCACACAAGCGAGCCATCGCTTGGAACCTTTCCGACATCAAGGGTATTGACCCGAGATTTTGTACTCACAAGATTCTCATGGAAGATGACTTCAAACCGGCGGTTCAACACCAAAGAAGGGTGAATCCTAAAATTCATGAGGTTATCAAAGCGGAAGTCATAAAACTTCTCGATGCCGGATTAATTTACCCTATCTCGGATAGTCCTTGGGTTAGCCCCGTTCATTGTGTGCCCAAAAAAGGTGGCATTACCGTTGTTGAAAATGATGAAAACGAGTTGATTCCTACTCGATTGGTTACGGGATGGCGTGTTTGCATTGACTATCGAAAGTTAAATGAAGCCACCCGTAAAGACCACTTTCCATTACCTTTCATGGATCAAATGCTTGAGAGATTAGCGGGAAACGAATACTATTGTTTTCTCGATGGTTTCTCGGGCTACTTCCAAATACCCATTGACCCACAAGATCAAGAAAAGACCACATTCACGTGTCCTTATGGAACATTTGCTTACCGACGCATGCCCTTTGGCTTGTGTAATGCTCCCGGTACGTTCCAAAGGTGTATGATGGCCATTTTCCATGACATGATGGAGAAGACTATGGAAGTCTTTATGGATGATTTTTCGGTCTTTGGGGATTCTTTTCAAACATGTCTCTCCCATTTGGACAAGATGCTTGAATGTTGTGAAAACACGAATCTTAGTCTAAATTGGGAGAAATGTCACTTTATGGTCAAAGAGGGCATTTTCCTTGGCCATAAGATTTCTAAGAGCGGGATTGAGGTTGACAAAGCGAAAGTTGATGTCATTTCAAAATTACCTCCTCCCACAACCGTCAAAGGAGTTAGAAGTTTCCTTGGTCATGCCGGTTTCTATCGTCGTTTCATTCAAGACTTTTCGAAGATATCCCGGCCTATGACCCGACTTCTTGAAAAAGACACTCCTTTCATCTTCTCTAGTGAGTGCGTTGAAGCTTTTCAAACTCTTAAGAAGAAGCTCACGGAAGCACCAATTCTAGTTGCCCCCGATTGGGAATTACCATTTGAGCTTATGTGCGATGCAAGTGATTTCGCCATAGGTGCCGTTTTGGGGCAACGAAAGTCAAAACATTTCCAGCCTATACATTATGCTAGCAAAACTTTGACCGAAGCTCAAGCACATTACACTACGACGGAGAAAGAATTACTAGCCGTGGTGTATGCTTTCGAGAAGTTTCGGCCATACTTGATCTTGTCCAAAAGCATAGTGTATACGGATCACTCGGCTCTCAAATATCTTTTTGCTAAGCAAGATGCAAAGCCGAGATTGCTCCGATGGGTTCTCCTCCTACAAGAATTTGATATCATCATCCGTGATAAAAAAGGAGCGGAGAACCTAGCGGCTGATCATCTCTCTCGTCTTGAGAATCCACATCAAGGTGTGCTCGAGAAAAAGGAAATAAATGAAACGTTTCCTCTCGAGACGCTTAATGTGGTATCTCATCATGAAAATTCGAGTACCCCATGGTTTGCCGATTTTGCAAACTATCATGCGGGTAACTTTGTTGTGAAAGGGATGTCGTCCCAACAAAAGAACAAATTTTTCAAAGATGTTAAGCATTATTTCTGGGACGACCCCTACTTGTTTAAGGTTTGTGCGGATCAAGTCATCCGACGGTGTGTTCACGGCCAAGAAGCCGATGAAATTCTCAAGGCTTGTCATAATGGACCCACGGGGGGACATCATGGCCCGAACTACACCGCTAAAAAGGTGTTTGACTCCGGTTTCTATTGGCCCACGATTTATAAAGATGCCCATGACCTCGTCAAATCTTGCGACTCTTGCCAACGTCATAGCAACATCTCTAAAAGAGATGAAATGCCTCAAAATGCCATTCAAGTGTGCGAGATCTTTGACGTATGGGGCATTGACTTTATGGGTCCGTTCCCGTCTTCTCGAGGGAACAAGTATATACTCGTGGCGGTCGATTACTTGTCTAAATGGGTGGAAGCGAAAGCGCTCCCCACCAACGACGCCCGAGTAGTTGTGAAATTCTTGAAGTCTCTCTTTACCCGTTTCGGAACTCCCCGTGCCATCATTAGTGATCGCGGTACGCACTTTTGCAACGACCAATTCGCAAAAGTCATGCTTAAGTACGGTGTCACTCACCGTCTTTCTACCGCGTATCACCCCCAAACTAGTGGGCAAGTGGAAGTTTCGAATCGTGGTTTGAAAAGAATCTTGGAGAGGACCGTAGGTGAAAATCGTGCCTCTTGGTCGGACAAATTAGAAGATGCACTTTGGGCCTTCCGCACCGCTTACAAAACACCCATCGGGTGTACTCCTTACAAGCTTGTGTATGGAAAGGCGTGTCATCTCCCGATCGAGCTCGAGCACAAAGCCTATTGGGCCTTGAAGCATGCTAATTTTGACCTTAAGTCCACGGGTAATCACCGGAAAGTTCAACTCAATGAATTAAATGAACTCCGTGATCAAGCCTACGAGAACTCGTTGATTTACAAGGAAAAGACAAAGAAGATCCATGACTCAAAGATTAAGAACCGCGTTTTCAACGTTGGTGACCGAGTCCTTCTTTTCAATTCTAGATTGAAAATCTTCTCGGGGAAACTTAAGACCCGTTGGACCGGTCCATTCACCATTGCCAAAGTTTTTCCATATGGCACCGTCGAGTTATCTCAAACCGACGGGCCAAACTTTAAGGTGAATGGACATAGATTGAAACATTATTTTGGAGGGGACATACCATCCTTGGTTGTCCCGGATCTACAAACTTTCCCCATGAACCAATGAATGCGGGGATCGAGTCAAGCTAGCGACTCGGGAAACAAAAACAGTAGCACACTATATGGGTTTTCACCCGTATTTCTGACTTCTTTCTACTTTCTACCACCCTAGTGTGGGGGAGTTGCCCCCCACTGTTGTATAAAGGTTTTCTAAAAAAAAAAAAAAAAAAAAAAAAAAAAAAAAAAAAAAAAAAAAATTCAAATAATGGCCGTAGTATTTCCCTTTTACGTTCTATGTTTCGGCATAACCGCCGGTACTTTGAATATTGAGGGCAATATTCATTTCTAGTGTGGGGGGAATTCTCGCGAATTTTATCATGTATTATCCACCCAATTCCCCCATTTTTGGCCAAAATTTTTTTTTGGAGTAAGTGTTTTGCACTTACTCATTTGGTTATCAGTCCGCCTTGTCTAATAAACAAAAGGATTGGCTAATCCAGGAGCAAACGGCTCTTGGTAAAGATTTATCAAATCCGTTGACGGCTTGCAATTTGCCCAAAATTGTATGGTATTCAGCTCACCATATCCTTAAAAGTGAAGAGTTGGCTAGCCCGCAAGTTTATGGCTTGTGGTAAAGGCAGTTGGAAAACCATAATTGGTAATCGACTCACCAAAGATATTTTATCTAAGAGTTGGCTAGTCCAGAAGCAAACGGCTTCTGGTAAAGACAAATCAAATCTGTTGGAAGCTGGTGGTTTGCTCAAAATCACATGGTTATCAGTGTACCATAGTTCTTACTTGAACTGAAACATTTGGCTACTCCAGAAGTAATGGCTTATGGTAAAGAGATTCAAATCCATTAAGTTTTCTCAAAAGATTGCTAGGGACTAGCAATGTTTTAGTGTGGGGGATTTGATGAGTGCGTATTCACTCATCATTTTAGGTCAAATCTGAACTGCAAAACATCTAAAAACACTCCGAAATGCATCAAAATACTAAAAATATCTCAAAATTGTGTTTTATATGTTTCAGATGCAAAATTATTGAAAAACGAACAAAGTTTGCATAATTGGCAGTTTCAGTCCCCCGTCTTTCAAAAATTGACAGAAATAGTCCCTGAGCACGTATTTTAAAAAGAAAAGTCACCAAAGGTCCTTTTGAAATCATAAGTTGTCATAATTAGTCCTTTGGTGAAAAACTTCAAAAGTTTGAGAAATTACAGTTTTGATCCTTGGATTTTTAAAATTGTCAAATTTAATCCTTGGAATTTCAGTTTTGGCAAAAATGACCCTTGGTTTATTTGAGATTCACAAGATTGGTCCTTGGATTACATTTTCAGAATTACAGGAATGGCCCCTGGATTTTCAGTTTTGGCACTTTTGGTCCTTAAAGTCTAAATGGGTCCTATATCTATACCATTAGTCCAATATACTTCTTTGGCCCAAATAACACCCAATCCAGTCCAACCCTTTGACCCGGTCAAACCCCTATCCACCCGGTCAACTGATAACAATTCATCCCCTGCCCCTTCTTCTCCATTTTCTTCCCGCCCAAAACAAACACACACAGAACACAAGAAGAAAAAAATAATAAAAAAAAAATGTTTTACCTGTGCCCTTGTTCCCTCCACTTCACAATACCCAGAAGCCCTAGCTTTTACCCAGAAACATCACAACTCCCAAACCCACTAATCTTCTCCCTCCCCTTTTTCCACTGCCACCATGGCAATCCATGGGCATAAAGCCTCAACCAAGGGCTCAGATTCACTCCCATCTTGTACCTACCTATTGGATGGCTTAGATCAATTCAAGAAAGCACATGAGTTTGGTTTTGGCTTGACTGCTCTCACAAAGCTAGCACAACTGAAGACCCAAGAAGATTTGAAGACTTAGTAGTTTGTAGTATAAATAGGAAGCTAATGTAAGCCAAGAAAGGCACCCCTAGTTAGTTTTTAAAAAATTTAGTTTTCTTGTATCTCAGATTTCTTGTAACTTCTTTTTAGTTAATGAAAGTTCCTTTTTTAGTTTTATGTTCTGTTAAATGTTTGTTTTAGCTTACTAAAAGGTTCTTAAAAGATTTTTAAACCAATCTTGGAAAAATGGTAATTTCAGTTTTTGCATAAAGGGGTGTTTGTTTATGTGATTAAACTGGTCAAAAACCCATTTTGACCCAGTTTGACCACTTGAGTCAAACTCATGTTAATGGTCTTCAACTAGTAATAAGATTTTGAAATTGATTGCTTTAGTTTTGATCACTTGTGGTTAAAATAAAAAGTTTGGTTTCTGTTTTTCTATAACTGAACAGAACAGTAGCATTAAGCTGCTGTTCATGTGTGAATTTTATAGCTCAATGGGTGTTCAAATCTTGTAAATTTCGTTTTTCCTTAATCTTCATAAGCTCAACTTAGCTCCTGTCGAATTTATATGCATCTCTGATCTCTTTAGCTTAGTTCAAATTGGTTTCCAAATCTGTCCCTCAACCATTTTTTAACTACATCAGTAAAAAATTATCAAAAGTCAAGCTGATCCCAGCTTAATTTTAAGCTGTTAAAAGCTTGTTTTTGGGTTCCACTTTGTCTCTCTTGAATCTCCACTAGCCTAACTTTTGTTTTGCAGCTTGTACTAGACTTGGAAGCTCATCTTTAAGCTTAAAATAAGCTCAAAAAAACCACAACAGGCTGTTTTGGGGACTGCACTTCAGCAACATTCATGGGTACTAATTGGGTGCATTTGTTGGCTTATCCAGGTTCATCCTTTGTTGCTTGACAGGGTAGTTAAGTTTAGTTAGTATAGTTATACTGATTAGTGCTATTTGTCAGCTTATTAGCATTGAGTAGAACTGCTTGTTTTCCATAGACTTAGCCTAAGGATCTTCTAGAATAGTTATTTGCCAACTGCTCATTCCTTTAGTGTAATTATTTGAGTTTGTTGCCTCTTAGCTTGTTTTTGTGCTTCAATTCATTTAAAAGCTTGATCCTTTGTTTAACTGTTTGTGGTATTCACTGTGGCTTAAGGTCTGCCTAAAGGGGTGTTTGGTTTTTAGCTTAAAAAGGTGTTTGTTTGTGTTCTGTCCAAACAGTGAGCAAAAAGCAGTTCAAACTGCTTATTGACTAAGTTTCATAAATAAACTTTTCACAAAAAGTGCTTATTTCATTACCCGTTACTAGTTCCAAAAGAAAATTTCAAAAAAAAAAGAGTTTTCAAAAATAAGCAAGAGGTGGGATTCGAACCTCTGACCTCTTGCCTATTAAAGCACCAACACAGCAACATCACAACCATCTGCCCCTGGGACTTTATCTGTCATTCTCTGCAATATTTAAATTAAAAGGTTACCTAGGCAGCTTAGTTTATAAGCCCTTTTTAGCTTAATCCCTGCTTATTTTACAAAGCACCACCACGTTTTTTTAATTTTATCAGAATCAGAGTTACCTAAAGCAGTTTTCTGTAAATTTTCAGATTTTTCTAAAATAGTTTAGTATTTTTAATCATTTAATTAGTGATTAATAGTTTTTAATTCATAGTAATTATTTTAAAAGTCAAAAAAATATTCCGCTTTTTTCTAAAATTATTTTTAGTCAAATAGAACGTAGGAAAATTGATTTCACACCCGTAGCCCTTAAATTTCAAAACTTTTACGTTTATGGCTCGGGGTGTTTGCCGGTTTTTACGTTTTTACGTTTTAGCACCCTAGGACTTAGTGTAACTTAGTTTTATCATTCCTTAAGTTTAGTGATAGTTTATTTTTAGTTATTTAGGGTTCCCTTGCCTTAATTACTTTCCCGTTGATTAAATTGTAGAATACGTAATCAAATCCAAATCATTTAAAATCCAATTCAAGTTCAAATCACGAAACTCAACGAATCCTTCCATTCACACCTCGTTGGGACACGACCCGGGGAAATCACTTTCCCGGTATCACTTTTATCACACCCGTGAGGTTTGGCACGTTGACCTTTTTCCTAAAGGGTTGATTTGTCGAATTTTACGGTTATTTTGATACGTTGATATTGTGTTTTTCACCACTCACTTCACAACGAATCAACGTATACATAATAAAATTGTCTTAATATCATAGTTTGTTTGACTATGCATATATATTTTAGTATCTTTATTCATTTATTAAGTAATTTCCAACTGACATATATGTCGGATACTATTTTTATAGTGGTTAAAGATATCTCCTCGAGACACAAAATATCACTCTGTCTGTTCTAATCTTTAAAGTTGATTTTGACAATACACAAGACATTAATGAATATAATTTTAATTTAATTAGATAAAAAAAATTGATATTAATTTTTGTATTTTTATTTTAATAAAGATGTTTTACTTAAATTTCACATTTTTTAATATATGATATTTCCTTAATATCAGAGTTAGTTGTCTTAATATATGACTTTGTTTTAATATCAGAGTTTCTAAAACAAAATATTAATATTCACATCCCTATTTAAAAATAAAATCAAATTTTTTTTATTATAATTGCATGTTCTAATGAGCTATGTATATTAATATTGTCTTAATATCAGACTTAGTTTTGCCTTTGACGTATATATTTATTAAGTAATTTCAATCTATATTCAATAAGAGCTAAAATAAAATTAAATTTACTATCTGACATACATATTTTGAAAAAGATATATGCATAACACACTGACATACATGTCAGATAGTGATGAAAAATTCTTCCTCGAGACTTAAAATATCAATCTATGTCAAAGTTTTACATTTAATTTTTATTTAAATTTTTATTTAAATTTCATATTTTTAATATATGATATTTGTGTTAATGTCAGATTATCAAAAGTCCTACTTGTATTTTTCTTATAGTTTCTTTAGTCAAATATCAGAGTTACTTGTTCTATTTTTATTTAATATCACAGCGTGTTTAAATTTGATAATATATGTATTTAATATATGTATTTTTCTTATAGTTTCTTTAGTCAAACAGATACTCAAATATGATATTTGTCTTAATATCAAAGTTAGTTGTCTTTAATATATGATATTGTCTTAATATCAGAGTTTCTGAAACTAAATATTAAAAAAAATCAGAGAAAATTTTATAATTAAATCTTAATATCAGAGTCTTCTGTTTTAATCTTTAAATTGTCTTAATATCATACTCCTTGAGACACAAAATATGAGATACTATTTTTATAGTGGTTAAAGATATCTCCTCGAGACACAAAATATCACTCTGTCTGTTTTAATCTTTAAAGTTGATTTTGACAATACACAAGACATTAATGATTATAATTAAGAAAATAAAGTATATCTGATGATAACTTTAATTTAATTAAATAAAAAAATTGATATTAATTTTTGTATTTTTTATTTTAATAAAGATGTTTTACTTTAAAACAACTTTGATGTACTGTGATATTAAACTTATTCTGATATTATTAGAGTATGTAAATTTCATAGTTTAATAAAGATGTTTTACTTTAAAACAATTTTGATGTACTGTGTTAAATAATTATTTAATATCACAGTAACTTAATATGACATTAATATCATAGTAATTTGTGAATTAAAAAAAAATAGTATCGCTTATTGTATTAATATTCATGTTTAATTTTAATTTTCTTTTTTTATTACCTAAAATATAATGTCAGAAAAAACGTACCTACCAAATGTCAGTTTATATTTATTAGTTTTGAAATAAATTTCAACCACAACCTTATCCTTATTTTGCAATATAAATTTGATCATTCCCATTTCAATAATGTAATAAAAAAAAGTGTTTAAAAAAAAAGGAATATTGCATCTCTTTTTTAACAAAAGGGTTTTTTTTTTTTTTTTTTTTTTTTTTTTTTTTCTGAAGTCTTTATGTAAGAAAGCTCTTTTTTACAAAAAGGTTAGTGTTTTCCTTTAATAACTTATAATTTATGTTTATTAATTCTTTAGACTGATTATATCCTTTTTTTTTCCAGAAATGGATGTTTTTATGACATTTTATTTTGATTCTGCAGGAATTGTTATTTTATTTAAATTTTCAATGAAACCTAAATATTTTACCGAATTTTATCAAATCTAAGCAGCTGGAATGTCAACTGATGTGCATTCTTTAATTCCTTACTGTTTAGATTTGATAAACATTGAAAGGAGCATCGGTCTCTCAATTCTCGAATATGCTTGGTTCTTCGAGAAAAAAATGAACGAGCGTTCGAGACGAGGACGTAACGTAGTCAAGATAGGTTATGAAGAATATTTTTGTTTTGTTGTTGTTTCAAATTTTGTAATGTGTTTTGTCATAGAAATGAATGAGCGTATGAGACGAGTGTGTAATGTACTCAAGATAGGTTATGAAGAATATTATACTTGATTCTTTAATATAATTCTTAATATAATATTTTTTTATTTAATTATCTTTTTTTATTCATTTTTAATTTTAAGTAAATTTTGTGTGATATATACCAATAAAAAAATTTGGTATCCAATCATTACTCTATATAGTACAAATAAAATTTATTATTTTTCCTCTATAAATATGACCATTTCCGATCTCACAAAAAAACAGACCAAGCAATCAACTCACAATAAATTTCAATCTATATTCAAAAAGATTGATGATCATTTTGCTATATAATTTTATTTTTTTGCTTCGTTTATATATGAAATCTAGATATTTTACCGAATATTGAAAGTGAAACAACTTACAAGTAAACAATTTTTCTTACAAATCATCAAGTTGTCTCACTAAGTGTTCCCCAAAACCCTAAATCCTAAACCCTTAAGTATTTCATCTTCAAGAATAATCAATGGTGTATGATAATCTGTATAAAGCTGCAAACAGTTTTTTTGTTGCTTTTTAAAACCTTATTCTATCAAAATCATATGTTATTGAACATTTTTGTTTCTCCAGTTTCATCAACAAAGCTTAGAAATGGTGCTATATGATCATGCTTTGCAGTAGTCACAGTTGATGAAGTTAGATTGTATGAATTTTATAATCCTATTATTTTTGAAATAAGCTAAACAACTACAATAACCAAAGCTAGTTAAAACTAGTGTAAAAGAATTGTCATAGTGTTACTCTTGTTCAAGTTTTAGGGCTTGCAAATATGTTGACTTGGGAATTAATCAATCAGAAGAGGTTTGGGGTGAAGTAAGTGGGATCAAGGAATGAGTTTAAAATTACGGTGAAGATGACAATCAAGTAGTTGCTAATGTTTTTTTATTTTTTGATGTCTTTTTTATGTATGACTTTCAGTATGAAAAACAACTGCTGTGTAATGTAATTCTGATATTAATTCTGATATTAATATCTTTTTTTACATTTTATGCTATGAAAATCAATGATAACTTAAATTTATAAAAGACGTATTCATATTTTAATATGATTGTCACATTTAAATTCCATATTTAGTTACACTAAAACTTATTCTGATATTAAAACTGGGAGTACCATACAATTTTTATTGGCAGTAGAAAATTTTATTGCAGCAGTAGAAAAATTTGTTGCAGCAGCAGTAATATTTAGTTACACCAAACTTATTCTGATATTAAAACTGGGAGTAACATATAGTTTACTATCATCCGACAGTCTTCCTTTCTGAATAATAAAATCTATATTACAAAAATCAGAAATTTCTTAATATCTTTCTAAATCATCAAAAATAATATCAAAATTTCTTAATATCACATAAGAATAAGGACAGTTAAAATCTGACTAACAACAATATTTAATATCACAAAACAGTACCTTTTCTCTCAAAACATCATTGACCATTTTTTTTCCTGTTGCCTCTTCTGCATACTTATCAAATATTTCTAAATGATATTAAAGATCCAATTTTTTTTTACATTTGTCTAGACAAATAGAATTACCAATCTAAAACTTAGTTACACTAAAACTTATTTCTGAAATTAAAAATGGGAGTACCATACAATTTTTATTAGCACTAGAAAAATTTGTTTGCAGCAGCAGAAAAATTTGTTGCAGCAGCAGTAATATTTAGTTACACAAAAGTTATTCTGATATTAAAAATGGGAGTACCATACAGTTTACTATCATCAGACAGTCTTCCTTTCTGAATAATAAAATCTATATTACAAAAATCAGAAATTTCTTAATATCTTTCTAAATCATCATAAATAATATCAAAATTTCTTAATATCACATAAGAATAAGGACAATTAAAATCTGACTAACAACATTTCTTAATATCACAAATCAGTACCTTTTCTCTCAAAACATCATTGACCATTTTTTTTTCCTGTTGCCTCTTCTGCACACTTATCAAATATTTCTACATCTTCAAATGTAAAAAAAATTGGATCTCTAATATGTTTAATTTCATTGCTTATCTTGCAGAGAGCTTCCCATATAGCTGGATGTATTTCATCTTTCAAAGGTAGCAAATCAAATTCTTTAACAGCATTTACAATCATCAAAGCAGCATCATCAACTATCGCTCTTACTTTGTCTAGACAAGTTTCATGAATCTATACAAGAAATAGATAATATATCAAATTTTTTATAAACTGTAATAGCATATGCAAAACTTTATTGTGATTATATAAAGCAATAATACCTGATCCTTATCGTATTCTAGCAAATCAAAGTAAATGTGACTGTCAGAAATAGAAAAATCTTCAACTACTTCCATTCTTTTCTCCAGCTTTTTGAGATGGTAGCGTAGCACACATATATTGGTTGTGTCATAAGGATAATTGCCGCATGTCAAATACTTTAATGTTTCAGTTAATAAAGAATTTGCAGCCTTAATTTCTTGTTTAACTTGACTCAAGCATTTTCGCATTTGTTGCTTATAATCAGACAAAAAATCATCCACTGCTGAACTTTCTTCTTCATCAACTAATCTTTCTTCTCCTTCTGTTGAATATAACAAGCCGATAGTTAAGATTTTTTAATATCAGATTAACTATCAGCTACTAGTACTAAGTTACTATTTTTGCTACTAGTACTAATTTGAATTAATTATCAGATTATCTGTAATAATAGAAATCATCTGAATTAACTGCTTTATCAAATTTATTAAGTAAGTAATATGAACTTGATATTTAAGAAAAATTATTGATATCAGATTACCTATCATAATAATTTTCAGAGACAATTTATAAAAATGAAAGAAATTTCTTAATAATTGATTAACTACAATTATTATAATATGCCATTTTTCAGTTTATAATTATTAACAGAATAACAATGATAAGAAAATTGAAAGTTTTTTAATATCATAATAGGTATCATCAGACGCCATTAATATCAGAATAAACATTATAACGAAAAAAATTAAAGATCTTAATATGATATAACCAATCTTGAGTTTACAATGAATATTAGAATAAGTACATAAAGAAAAAAAGAACTTTCTTATAGTTATTATCAGAATGACAATGTTAAGAAAAAGGGAATTCGTTAATATCAGATTAGCTCTCATCAGACACCTTTAATATCAGAATAAAAATGATAACGAAAACGTAAATTTATTAATATCATATAAGCAATCTTCAGTTTACAATTGATGTTAAGAAATTTTTTATCAGTATATTTATACCAGAACCTTATTAACTTCAGTTTCAGATACCGTTAATATCAGAATAAAAATGAAAACGAAAACGAAAATATCTTAATATCATATTGGCAATCTTAAGTTACAATTAATATCTGAATAAAACTTTTAAGAATTTTTTGTTGTGTTAATGTTACATTAGCTATATTCATTTAATAAAAATGTTAATAAGAATGGAAATATCTTAATATCATATTAGAAATCTTCAGTTAAAATTAATATCAGAATAAGTATCTTAAGAAAAAAATTAATTATGTTAATATCAGAATAGCTATCTTCAGTTTGAATTATATCATAATAGCAATATTCTTAATATCAGATTATCTATCATCAGACTAACTATCATAAAAAAATTCTTAAATTCGAAATTAAGAAACTTACCTTCGTTTAGTTCTGCAAATCTTAAACTTGATGAAATCATTGTTTTTAGATTTTTTTTTTTTTAGATTTTTTTTTAGTTTATGTTTTTGTATGTTTTGTTATTCAGATCTACACTAATATTATAATAGTATAGATTAATTACGAAAATGCTACCGCGTTTTTTTTAACGTAGATCAGATGGACACTTGATCGTGCGGCTGACATTCATCCATACCATCCGTACTTAAAAGCCGGAACGCGCCGGATCCCTTCCCTATATATATATATATATATATATATATATATATATATATATATATATCAATATCCAACACACGATCTAAATGCATTGACATAAGTCGATCTAAATACTTTAAAACGAAGTTTTAATCGGCAAAACTATTCAACCCCCCCCCCCCTTCTAGTTTTCCACAGGTTCATAAGTTTATCAAAGAATGTTATTACTTTCAACAAAACTATTGGCCTTAATTACTCAAACATTAACAGCAAAAACAATAGCACATACGATTTTAATGAAGAGTCGATTCCCTAAATGCCCCAAAAACTAAAACATGGTCCTATAAATGCCTAAAAAAACATCTTCCCAAAATAGACTTTGGGTGACTTATACGACTTGGGTGACTCCACTTAGGCTACTAGACGACTTGTATTTTATTAATAAAATATGTGACACGTGACAAAATTCTAGCAGAGTCGCCCCTTCATTCATGTACTTTATTAGTAAAAATGTGTCACTTGTCAACATCTGGGTGGAGTCGCTCATTCGCACAAGTCTATTTTGGGAAGAGATTTACTTTAGGCATTTAGAGGACCATGTTTAGTTTTAGGGGCATTTAGTGAATTGGCACTTTTAATAAAATAACGGTAAACTTTTCCAAAAAGAATATTCTATAATAGGGAAGGGATCCAGTGAGAAAAAAAATTAAAATAAGAAGAATAAGAAGAATTTCTAGCCACACATTTCAAATAAGAGTGAGATTTTTTAAAGAAGATGCACATAAATTTGTAGTTGCATCTGAAATATGTGGTTGTGATTTCTTCTTATCATTCTTATTTAAATTTTTCTTCTTATTTGATCTCAACTCTTCTATAATAAACATAAAAAGTAGCATTAGTACTTTAAGTGTTGTACCAACATTAGATAATCACTTATTCAGGTAAAAATACTAAGTTCCACATATTTTCTCGTGGTCGGGCACGTACACCCGTTAGCGTTCCTGGTTATCAATGTTTTGCGAGAAAACTAACCTCTAGAATACTATTACAATAAAAGTATAAGGTGTTCACCACAAGTAACTGAATGCTCGCAGCTAAATTATTAGCTTATTTTATAAGGGGGAGTTTATACAGACCCTCTCATAAGGAGGGTTTCGTAAGGCCTTGTGCATTGCGGGTTTGTACGGTGTGCATCGTGGTCTGTACATTTTGACCAAAACCCCTATTGTCACATCATAAGAGGGGTCTTAATAACATAACCATTTTATAAATGCAATCATAATTATACTTTCAAACTTATAATACCCTGTTCAAATTATAACAAGTAATTAAGTTCGGGAAATGATTTGGATACCTAACTCATTTGCTTAATATTATTAGTAATCTAATCATTGTTGGACAGATGGATTGCATAACTTATCTCTCCTCAAACTTACCACTGATTTTGCGAAGAATCCTCATTAAGAATGCCGTCCCATCCCAAAAAGAAAATAACAATAGAAGCAAATCAAGTATCATATTATGAATAATATTATGTGGATGTCCATATAACCCATAAGAGGCCCATGACCCAATTAGCTATTAGGGTTTTACCCTAATATTTATCTTATATATACTTCTTGTAATCTCCTACACTATAATTAATAGAAGAATACTTTCATTCCCTCTATTCTTGTTCACAACACGTTATCAGCACGCTCACAATGTTTTGTCAATTTTAGGAGCAAGTAGGTCTAAACATCTATCAAAAGATATGAGATCACGGGACGCTCTAAAAAACGTTTTTGATTTTTAAAGCATCAAGCTTTAACTAAGAAAACCAGTCTACCAAGTTTTGGTTTCTACGATTCACACTTCCAATCATGGTCGAGGTAAGTTTTCGCTACTGTTGAATATGAACATTATGTCTTTATAAGCATATGGTAATTTAAAGATAAACTCATAATATTTTATCCAGTGAATAATTAATTATAATAATTGCTAGCGTCAGACAAAATAAACAATTTTGCGAATCAATTATATATACTGTGCACATGGTAATTTGGTGAATATACACGTTATTAGTTATATGTCATGATATTAAACCAAATTAGTAACTAGTATTCTCGAGAATATGATCAATATACTTTGTTGATTCAATTATAGCGAACAAAGTACTCTTTATTTGCAACTAAAAACTTTACAGAATATGCGATTAGAAGTTTGTTTGGTAATTTATATACGATCAACGTTATATACATGACTTATATTATTACCGTGTTTATGTCGAAGTTATGCGTTGAATGTCGTATTGATTTCCTAATTATAGTTAGATTATTTAACTATATACAAACTTATTATTACGTACGATCACATAGAATTTGCCTCTTTGTATTATAATATTGTAATATCATAAAATCATGACATATATGATTTGAGTTTATATAGTTTGTTGTATATAGTTCACTATATCACTACGTAGGGCATATATTCGTGTGTTGATCAAATTGGGCATTATATGAGTTTATCCCATGGATAAAGCTAGAGGTATTTAAATGAATTTATCCTACACATGCTTTACATAAACTATGATTTATAACTAATCTCTTGATTTAATAAGCTTTGAGATTTTTGGATCGTTGTTTAAAGGGTTTCAAACACTTTACTTTTAGACGTTAAATTTGAACTTTCATAATTTTTACATAATAAATATCTTTTGAGATATATAGTTTGCAAAATTTGACCTCTTGGTTCTTAATGTAGTTATGTGATTCCTTTTGGATGCTAAATTAATAGAGAAAAAAAAAATAGTTTCTAAATTAATAGAGACAAAAATAGTTTTCAAATATGTTGACAAGAAAATAAGAGAATGTTGTCAGTAAAATCAAGAAATATGTACTTCGAATAATTTAGTGCATATACATGACATCAAAGTATGCTTTAGTTTTTTTGGTCTTGAATTGCGCTTGCCATCTTCACTCTACTTTAAAGTTTATCAATTGACTTGGTTTCACGTATTAACAGACAAGTTTTGTGTTCTCTTGTAACATGTAAGGGGTAACAAAATATTGCTATATTTTTCTTGCATGGTAGCTAATTTGATTTCGTTTCAAAGGCATACAGTTTTATTTAATACAATCTCAAAAAGTATGAAATTGCGATTATTAGTTGGACATTATTCAAAGGTGTTTTGAATTTGATTTCGTATTTTGTTGACGTTACCTGCTATATAACATGAATGCTATCACCTATTGTTGTAAAATTTTAACTTGATGAATAAACTAGGCCATATGGTTACTTAGTAATTCATTTATGTGAAGATAAAGTTACTTGCGAGGATATGAATTGATATTTATTGCTTATAAAATAAATATTATTAACTCCGTCTAATTAAATAAGATGTCATGACTTTAATTATGTCATTGAGTTTGTAATATATGTGTGCATTAATTATTTATTACATGGTTTTATTTGCTTACACGACCCTTTATCTAATCGTTAGTTGTATAGATGCCTTTAGAAGATTGTGTAACTTCACTTGTACATATTCTATTACTATGTAAAAGCTATGAAAGAGCTCTTATATAGGTTTTTCACATTATTCAATTTTTAGATATAAGTCAAGTGCAATCGAAGCACATGTGGTCATAAACTAGAGTTTATGAGCCAAGATTATTTAATGGAATGACCGGTTAGACCATCCCGGATCAATGATGATGCGAACCATATACAAGAACCATGAGTTCTTCAAAGGTGATTTAATTGGTTTTATTGTTCTCAATGAAAGTGCATTGTTCATGTATCACCACCAAATTAAAGTAAGGACTTTGTCCTATAAAGTTTTGGAAATAATATAAAGGGCATGTATGTAGGCCTATACATGTGCCATAAGGATCATTTTGATTTATAAAATCGATGCATCGTCAAAATGATCATCAATACGCAACTTAAAGTTAGCATGATTAGTGGCTCGACTTATAAAATACGAGCATGGATTTCCAACTTAAATTATTGAGAATGGTGATGAATACTTTTAAGTATTGAGCAATTATTGGAATAAGTGTTGAACTTAAAAGTAGTCTATGTTCATACGCGAATTGCTTTTGTTGAAACGTTCCTAAAACGTCTTCAGTTGGTTGCAAAGCCAATAATTGTGAGAACAAAAAAAAATATAAGTACTATGGGGCATGTTTATTTTGAAGATTTTTCAAGAATTCGCATCATGCCAACAAGATATAACGAATACTCCCTAATAACATGGTTTATGGTCACGGACCATATGTTTCCCATATAAGAATTTTGTAAATGTACGATATATGTTTCTTGTAAATCCACCACAATGCACAACAATGGGATGTTGAAATTGATAATTCATTCAGGGGGAGAGAATGAGCAGCGAGAAATTTGGAATGAATTATGATATAAATGTTGATCCTCGTACTAAAGAATATGAACTTAAAGTTCAAGGGACAAATAACATTCCAGATCTAGTAAATGCCAGACTTGTTTAGTGACATAAAGAAGTGACTATATCATATATACGCTGCTAGTGCTCCAATTATAATGTATGTCCCAAAATGAAAACCAATGATTGGTAATAAGTCTATGGCACGTCTGCAACGTGATAGACTAATCGATTCCAAATAAAAGTCCTCGAATGAATAGATAAAATGGAGCAAGAAAATTCAGATGGTCTAATCGAGGTAATAAATACCCCATAATAATTATCCTATATAGAAACTAGACATGAAGGTAATTGAGAAACCCCGGGTACTTGAAAAACTATGAGATATCAATAAATAATATATTGGAATGTCTAGTAAAGTGTGGAATCGAAAGTATAAATGAATCGACGTCGATAGTGATATTGTCTACAATAATACACATGGTAATGATTATGTAAATAAATAAGATAGCGCTATAATCCTGTGAGGATCATGGAAGCATACCTGCAGGAAGTGCAGATGTATAAATGAATGGCCAAAGAATATAAAGACGCAAAGAACTAATGAAAGATTTAAGTCTCTTGTGATGATACATGGTTACTGGGACTTGAAGTCCGTAGACATGAATGTCCAAAATTATTGGATATGCATCGGTCTTTGTGTGAAAGCAAAATTGAATTACTGGAATCATGATATTCAAGGCACAAGTGATGGCACACATATATTTCACAAAGACAAGAAAATTATCTTGATGAGACATGCTCTAATGTGGTGGATCCAATAATGTATTTTGTAATTATAGAAGTCTGGCAATGTGATAAATAATTGATATGCGTCTAAAAGAAAATGAATAGAGCTCATTTGAAGTTGAGATTCCATGATGGATATAAAATGCATGAAGCATGTCTCATGATTTAAAATGTTGAAAGCCTATAAGAAAATTTTCAAGAATAACACTTGATCAAGTTGAATAAATCACTATATAAGTGAAAGGAAATATGGTATTGGTTTGAACTGAGCCATTTAAATAATAAAGTTTACCCATGTTAGTTTTAAAGATATTTGTATTTGAATATGGTATAAGTTACATATGGCTTGATGAGGTAAATGTGAATGGAACTCATGAAGAGATTTTCAAGACGGTTGAATACCTTGAAATGAAATACAAAGTTTTGTTTTGTTTTATGAATTGAACATCTTAAAGATGAAATCATTTTTCAGAATGAAAGCTAAAGAAAGATGCTATATGTTATGGATAAATGACGCTCATGTTTATGAGGTCAATTGATAAAGAAAGACCCCTTTACTTATAAAGATGATGATCACAATATTGATTTATGGGTGTCATAGTTATATAAAACATTGATTGTTCTCACTAGTGGTCATAATTGATATAATGTATCATTTACTTTGCATTCGTTGATATTATATAACTTGTGAAGTACGAGGATGTACTCGTATAATGATAAGTATGACATATGTTTAATCCTTCTTGATATGTGAAGGTTAAGTGGAGAGCACTTGTTTATATGAGAATCAAACATATATTCTATGAAGTTATTTACTATATTGACATTAAAGAAGTTGGTTTATTATATTGGATTGCACCAACTAAGAGATTTAAGTGATGTGATCATCAGGGGGAGAGAAGATACGTGTTGCACTCTTTTTCCCTTGACCATGGTTTTGTCCCTATAGGGTTTTCCGGCAAGGTTTTTAATGAGGCAACATCCCCGAGCGTATAAAGGAAGTATGCACTCTTTTCCCTTCACTAGATTTTTGTCCCAATGGGTTTTGTCTAGTAAGGTTTTAACGAGGCATAATCCTCAAATGGACATCCAAGGGGGAGTGTTATGGATAATTATAATATGGATGTCCATATCTTATAAGATATTGATTAGAGGTATTTGAGTTATATAAGAAGATTACATATCTTCCAGAATGTCTGACCCTCTCAATGGTCGATCACAAACTGGAGATGTATTTACAAGTGGAGGAACCGCAATTTCATGATGTCTAATTAAACAGACGATCTCAGTGATATCATCCAATCATGCAATAATTCTAGAGATACATGAAGCAAGTCGCTAAGAAGTGTGATACAACACATACGTAGATCATGTGGTAATTATTCAGAGAAGGTGGCACCAACAGTTTTGCATGAAGATAATGCAATATGTATTCAAGGGCGAAATGACGAAATATATTTAACCAAAATTCTTCTCAAATCATGACTTACAGAAGAATTGTGATATTATTGTTCAACAAGTTCGTTCAAGCGACAATTTGGCGGATCTATTTACCAAGGCACTTCCTACCTCAACATTTAGGAAACGAAGTCACAACATTGGGATGCGTCGACTCAAAGAGCTCAAGTGATATAGTCATCAGAGGGAGACAATACGCGCTGCACTCTTTTTGTCCTTAGTCATGGTTTTGTCCCACTGGGTTTTCCTGACAAGGTTTTTAATGAGGCAGCATTCCTAAAGCGTATTAATAATATGGACATCCAAGAGGGAGTATTATGAATAATATTATGTGGATGTCCATATAACCCATAAGAGGCCCATGACCCAATTAGCTATTAGGGTTTTACCCTAATATTTATCTTATATATACTTCTTGTAATCTCCTACACTATAATTAATAGAAGAATACTTTCATTCCCTCTATTCTTGTTCACAACATATCACTTATAAAGCTCCTAATCTTCAAACTCAACATCAAATATCACTATTGTTTTAGTATATAAAGCTAGTCTAGGCTCTAATCACTAAAAATGACGTCCCATCCCAAAAAGAAAATAACAATAGAAGCAAATCAAGCCTTCCAATTGTTGCTACACATATCCCATCCCACAGACCCTACCAAGATAGATAGATAACATACTATTCGTCCAGAAGACCAGGCTTTATATGGACCACGTATATAGTAGACTTACAAGTCAATTTCAAAGAAAATGATATAGATTGTCGATTATAAACAAGTTGTGTGGAAAAAATGTGAACATGCTAAATTGCTAATGTAGACTCATGGCTCATGCACGTGAAAAGTGGTCCTTACGTAACAAAAAAGCCTTTCTAATTGTACTATTATAACCAAGTTGCGCTTACTCTGGTCACCAAAAACTTTTTATTCATTGCTATATCACTATAAAGGCTGCGAATTGCGAGCAACCTTTGCTCAAATCAAGCAGAAAGCCATGTGTTAGTCGATTGTTTCCTAGCAGCACTACTTACATTACACAAACAGAAAACCTATAATTTACAGCCTTTGCACAACATGGCTTAGCATCGTAACATATATAAACGTAAACCTTAACATGTATAGAACCAATTTGACTAAGCAAAGAACAAAATCGTGTACGATATACCAAAGAAATTAACATATATAGCATGTATGGTCAATACAAATAACATATCTATTATATCGAACATAATAACTTGTAGATATAGTGAAATCTTGCAGAAAAAAAGAGATTGATTGTTCAAGTACCTGTGTTCACTCCTTAAATAACATCATATTGCATTAGGTCCGGTTTTCATTTCCTTCTATATGAGTTCAACCTGGCCACACTCACATCTTCACACTCCTCCTACCATACAAACGGACCTTCGAAATCGACCTATTAAATGAATGCAAAAAAACGAAACCTTAATTAACAGCACAACAACGACAACAACAAAAACAGTATAGTGTAGATCACAGAAAATCTGAAATGCAGTTAATTAGAGAATTTGGAGACTAACCGTGTTATTATGCCCCGCATACGGTGGCTTTCGTACTTTGTAGACTGGTTGGTTACTCATTTGTTTGGAGTCAAACTATTATTAACCGGCTTGATTTAAGGGATTTTGATACAGTACATTACTACATGAATAAACGATCTGTTAGCTTATTTTTTGTTTAATAAACTTATTTCACTAGGCTTGTTTTTCAGGAACTTCTTTTTTCATATTATTTTCCATCTATCATATTTTTATGATATGAAGATGCAAAATAAAATTTTAAGTTAGAAAGTAGCTAGAGAAAATACATATGTTTTTCCGTTTCATGAACCGTGCTTATTTTTTATAAAAATAATTACATGTTTCGTTCACGTGGTTTACTTAAAATCACACTCGTCGAGTCGTCGTCCCTATTTGATTTTAATTACATCAGTGATACTTAATTTTCAAACTAGTTGCATTGATGGTCAACTTTTTCTCTTCTTTCACTTCAGCGTCACATCAGCATTATTCAACACATCACAACTTCCATCTTATTTGAGCCATAATGGTCACCACTTCTCTTATCATCACTAAAAATACTCACTTTATACAAATATACCCTACAAAATACCTTACACACAAATAAAATAAATAATAATAAGATGCACGGTACCCGAGTAACAAGCACACTCACCGCTCACTCTTCTTTTTTCATTGGGTCACGCATGACATGCGTGTTTCAATAGTGTAGCACGTGAGAAATAGAGATGAAGGATGACCGATCACACCGATTCCCTAGCGAAAACCTTTAAAATTAAAAACTTTAAGGGCCCGTTTGGTTTTAAGTGGGTTTAGGATTTGAATTTGGATTTGGATTCGGATTTGGATTTGAATTAAATAAGGAGTGAGAAAACTAATAATTGTTTTATCAATTAATTAATAAAAGAGTAAAGTCCTAAAAACATCCCTGTGGTTTGCCCCGTGGTGTTGTTTTCATCCCTAAACTTTTTTTTGGCACAAAATCATCCCTCCGTTAGTAAAGTTGGCACAAATACATCCCTCCGTTAGTAAAGTTGGCACAAATACATCCCTCCGTTAGCAAATTCAGTTAATAAGGACTAACGGTGCAAATTTTTATCCGTTATTTGGACTGTAAAAAAATAAATAAGTATACCGTCGGACTCGTTTTTTCGTGCTCTTTCCAATGGTATGCTCGGGGAATTTTTTTGACTTAGTTTGAACCTCGAAAAATGCGAAAATCATCGTTTTTTCTTTGTTTTTGCCTTTTTCGATGTCCAAACTAAGTCAAAAAAATTCCCCGAGCATACCGTCGGACTCATTTTTTCGTGCTCTTTCCAATGGTATGCTCGGAGGATTTTTTCGACTTAGTTTGGACTTCGAAAAATGCGAAAATCACCATTTTTTCTATGTTTTTGCATTTTTCGAGGTCCAAACTAAGTCAAAAAAATTCCCCGAGCATACCGTCGGACTCGTTTTTTCGTGCTATTTCCAATGGTATGCTCGGGGAATTTTTTCGACTTGGTTGATACCTCGAAAAATGCAAAAACAAAGAAAAAATGGTGATTTTTGCATTTTTCGAGGTCCAAACTAAGTCGAAAAAATTCCCCGAGCATACCATTGGAAAGAGCACGAAAAAACGAGTCCGACGGTATGCTCGGGGATTTTTTTTGACTTAGTTTGGACCTCGAAAAATGCAAAAACATAGAAAAAATGGTGATTTTCGCATTTTTCGAGGTCCAAACTAAGTCGAAAAAATTCCCCAAGCATACCATTAGAAAGAGCACGAAAAAACGAGTCCGACGGTATGCTCGGGGAATTTTTTCGACTTGGTTTGGACCTCAAAAAACGCAAAAACAAAGAAAAAACGATGATTTTCGCATTTTTCGAGGTTCAAACTAAGTCAAAAAAATTCCCCGAGCATACCATTAGAAAGAGCACGAAAAAACGAGTCCGACGGTATACTTATTTATTTTTTTACAGTCCAGATAACGGAGAAAAATTTGCACCGTTAGTCCTTATTAACTGAATTTGCTAACGGAGGGATGTATTTTTGCCAACTTTACTAACGGAGGGATGTATTTGTGCCAACTTTACTAACGGAGGGATGATTTTGTGCCAAAAAAAAGTTTAGGGATGAAAACAACACCACGGGGCAAACCACAGGGATGTTTTTAGGACTTTACTCTTAATAAAAAATACATTAGGTTATATGAAAAGTTCAAATAAGACAAAGAAAAGTGGTACTGGGTATTCAATTTGTATGGCTGAGAGCAAAATCCGAATTACAAGAGAGAAAACCTTACTAATTTAGTGGGGCTAGATTTAGGCATGAGACCGGCGCGTGAGACCAAGCTAGAGCTACCAAACAATGAAATTCTAATATCTTTCATCCTAAACCCTTCAACCCGTGTACCAAACGCACCCTAAGTCTATTTCATAACTTTTAGCTTTTACAAGCTCAGGCTACCTATAAATACGTTTTAGTCAAAAAAACTTAAAACTAAAAACTCAAAAGTGACTATAAATGTGAAATACCAGTCCGTTGGGTACAGAGTAATGGATCATGTCCAAGGCTTGTCGCAAGCATTGATATGTTATGCTCTGGGCTTAATTTCTTGACCCATGAAAGTGGGCTTTCTTGAAAGAAGATTTTTTAATTTTCATAAGTATTTGCGTCATTTATTTCTCGTTTCATAAGTAGGATGTGTAACGGTACGATTTGAATTGCATTTCAGGCTTTCAGCAGTACTCAACATTCGAGAAGGGGTGAAGAAAATTGAGTTAGATAGTGGCAATTTCGACTTAATCTGGAGCCAAACTATACTCTCGCTACTTATTTAAACTATTTCTTCGCTAAAATGTCTTCATTGAATTAAATAAAAGGTCTAACCGGACCATATCTTTATCTAACAAGACAGTACCAAATCGTACTATACCAAAAACTAGGTTTTTATAACCTTTGATTATGTTTAATTAGTAGGCAATAGTTTTGGCGAAAAAATGAGAAAGAACCACTACTGAATATGTGTAGATAGTTGGCGATTAGCATATGCGCCAATGTAAGATTTTCAAATTCCTTTTTTATATTAGCTTACACATTAAAAAGACATGTCATCATCTTAGTATATCTGGCGAAATGTAAAGTATTACTAGTAGTTATCAGTAGCTGTTTGCTTTATAAAAGTGTTAATAACGTAATTGTAGCTCTAATTATAATGTGGCAAATGACGTAAAAACCGTATACCCATTAAAAAAAATTAATTAAAAAAACTTGACAGCATATATGTAATTTAATAAGCATAACGCTAGCAGCAACATTTTAATGCTTTCTCAGAAAGTGTTTTGAAAATGAGCAGTTATACCTCGGGCATGTTTGGCAAGAGGCTTATAAGGGCTTATCGGAGCTTGGGCTTTTAAAGTGAACCGACTTATAAAATAAGTCTCGTTTGTTACACAGGCTTATGGAGGCTTATGGCTTATAAAATAAACCATAATCATCCATAAGCCTAAGCCCGTAAAAAGAGGCTTATAGGAGCTTATAGATAGTTAAATTAATTAAATACCTTTAAAAATATAATGAATTATCATGTAAAAACTGAAGAAATATGTAAATTTAATTTGATATATTTTTATATGATTTAACATTAATTAGATTCAGCTACAATTAATTTGTCAAACAGCTTTATAAAAATATAAGTCTCAACTTTCGATTTATAATATAAACCTCAGCTACATCTGCAGTCTCAGCTTCATCCCATTGTGTTAAACATACCCGATATGCAAATATTAGGTAACTAAACAAACTTTGCATTTAAAACGCTAGTTGCTCAAAATACTTTAAATTGCTTGCTGACAAACATGACTTTAGAGCTAGGTGGTGTTTGTTTTTTAAGAGGCTCTGAATCTGAATCTGAACCGCACATCTGAATCTGAATCTGAGGCGTAAATGTCTGAATCTGACCGTATCTGAACGGGGAAAAAAAAAACTCATGTTTGAACCGCACATTTGCTTGCTCGTACTAATTTTTTTTTTTTTTTTTTTTTTTTTTTTTTTTGTCAGCAAGATGCAACAAGAGGCATTCAGACACCCCTCTCATGTATAAACCATTAAGATCTTACTGCCTCTGAACGCGTCTGAACGAGAAAAAAAAAACAAACGGTCTAAACGAGCACAATGTCTGACCGCGTCTGAATGGTTCAGATTAAGATGCTGTTAAGAGCCTCTTTATGAAAAACAAACACCACACTAGTATATCCAATGCTCAATATTTTTTTCTCTCGGAAAGCCACAGTTGAATTAGTTGTCGTTTTTGTCAAACTTGACTCATCTTCTTCAATTTTCTGGACCAAAAATTATTAAAATAAAATGTTAAAACAATTTCATGTGGTCACCAGGATAGTTACGTTTCAATAACATGATTTATGTAACACGTTAAAAAAATTAATCGTTCTACCCATCCAATAATATTAAATTATTGAACAAACAAATTTCAAATGTCATATAATAAGTTAATAAGTGATTGATACTTTAACATAAACTCATTTATCAAATATTACTTTTGTCTTGAGTGAGAATGAACATTAAACGTGCCGATTTGTGGTGAGTTCTTTATGCTTTATTGACTTGGCGAATGATGCACAATTGGTTTCATATTCTAATTGATTAATTATCTCACGGACAACCCACTTATTATCCGACAAACCTACTTTGCATCAACCACAAGTCTTGTTATTGTGATGTTTTCTTTAATCGGAATTGATTTGCACACATTTACAATTGATTGTGACACTTCAAACAGTGCATTAAATACTTATACAGTTATCATCTTGTTTTATATGCTTGTATTATGAAATGTGCAAATAATAAAGTTGAGTGTGCAAATAATCACCCTTTCTAATATAATATTATTCACATAATAAGATAAATACGATAATTTATTTAAATAGTTTTAATACGACACTTAGTAAACTATACCAAAGTTTATGAGATAGAGACAACTATACAAACCTCTTCTATTAAATAACCATCACGTATATGATTCTGACTACGGTATAGGATTATAGAAAGTTTACGTAGGTCAAAATGTTAAAAGTTGAATGTGCAAATGACCCTTTCTAATAAAATATTGTTCACATAATAAGATAAATACGATATTTATTTAAATAGTTTTAATACAACACTTAGTAAATTATACCAAAGTTTATGAGATAGGGACAACTATACAAACCTCTTCTATTAAATAACCATCACGTATATGATTCTGACTACGGTATAGGATTATAGAAAGTTTACGTAGGTCAAAATGTTAAATTATACCTATTATGTTCGCTAGCTAGCCATGCATGTGTACATACATATAATATTTGTCCTTTTGTAAAGTAAAACTGTGAGTATTTTAATTCGTCTTTTGAACAAGTTGTGTATACACGACAGAACAAGTCTTGTTTTCGAAAGCAAATAATAATTGTGTGGTTTTTCTCTTTCATCCATGATTCTAATCTATGTTCAATGATTTCCAAAAACACGGAAACAGAGAAACATCACTGCTCATGTCAAATGAGAAAGTCGAGCCTTTTTTACACAGTTATTGCTTAATAGATATTATTTTTTGGCCGTAAATATTTATCCAACAACATTTGAGCTATGATTTCTTGTGAGTTTTTAAACACATTTTACCACTAGGAAACCTTGATTGTTTGTTACACTTATAATTAAATAAAGACTAAAATACACCGTTGACCCTAAAATTGTCACTGCGCTTCGCGATGGGACAAACAAAGGCATTATCATCGCCGGAGGTCCAAAACATGGGCTTTATATGCCAAACTCGTCCCTTGACCATTAACGCCGATGTCAACGTCCCGTTATACTCCAGAAAACCCCGTTATCCTGCTACTGTTGAGGGTAGAAAAGTCTTTTTACTTGATGTACTATAGCATATGTCTTGTCCAATTTCCCGCCATTATGTAAAATATAACGAAGTTGTGTACTCATTGCTCATCCCCAAACTTGTTTTGGAAGCCTATCCAAAAAACCCTAATGCAATGTCAATCATCAAATCAAATAATCTAAGTAAAAAAATAACAAACACCAACCTTGGATTTACTCTATGGCGAATAAGAGAATATCTTTTCTTTGATGACCATGAAATTGAGGAAAAAGCTGCAATCAGGAGATATTGTAAGTGTTTTTTGGTTATAGTCTATTACAATCATATGTTAGTACCACTGTTTAAGTTATTCCCCTTTTAGGTAACTTTATCTTAACATTGTTTTTGTACATTTTTTATACAGCGGGTCAACCAGGATCCTTTAGCATGAGGTTCCATTATGAAGGTACATTCAAATACTTTCCAGGTAGAATATATCAAAGAGGCAAGAAATGTCTTGTTGATCATGTGGAAATAAAAGAGGTATATGTTGATGAAATGGATGCTCTCATGACCCAAATCGGTTATGAGATTGGACAAACCAATTATTTCTACTTTCTTAAGCCTGGTTGTACATTGGACGACGGTTTGTTTACTTTGCGTGAAGCTGCTAATGTTGAGTTGTTGAAAGATCTTGTCATAGAGCATAAGTTGATAGATGTCTATGTGAAAATAGGGAAGACAATATTAGAACTTTCTGAAATGTCCCCACAATCAATTAAGACTGTGTTTTAGGAGATTGTAAAACCTGGAAATCTAAAACCTGATTAAAGACTAAAATACCCTTGGAATCGAAATTTATAAAATACGTAAAATACATTTATATCATTTAACGAAATTTAAAACTTAACTTGAGAATAATTAAACCTAACTATAATGTGTATGTGATCGATTTTGGTACGACGAAGATTTAACGTCTCGCGTAATTAACTTGGGCCGCATTTGTGTTTTTCGATGGATCAAGGGCCGAAGCCCATATGGCGTGCGTTTGGTTGTGTTCGGTTGGGCCAAGCCGAAACCCAAGACCCTCCTCAAGCCTAACTAAAAATGATACCACCTATATATACACTACATTTACAAGAAAAGTGAAACCCTAGTTTTGTTGCCTCTCTTTTTCTTTTTCTTCCTACTCGGCCGAATACCAACAACCCTTTGGTGTCGAGTTTTTGCTTCAACCAAGTTAAGGTATAACATGTTCTCGTCTTCCTTTGATGTACCTTACGTTAATATATTGTAATATGTTTTGTTTAGTCGAGGTTTGCGTTTTATTTTTGTGGTCGAACCGTGTGAAACCAAACAAGGCAAACCCTAATGATTTAAACCTTAAAAGTATGAAAGAGCTATGTACGTAATATGTATTATTGAATCGGGTCATGAATACATCGAATTACATAAGGACCGAACCATATATATTAAAACCGAACCATGTATATGTTCGGCCAAAGTGTAAAACTTAATAACTTGAATATGTAAAGTACGTAGATGAGTTAAGACTTGCGTAATAACCTATTAGCCGAAACCCTAGATTGAACCGAACCACATATAGAGTTTTGAACATGTATTAAACGAGTAAAGATCATGTAAACATAAACCCTAGTTTGAATATGTGAACCGAATAAGGTATGCCAAACCCTAATGGTTGTGAATCGTGTCTCATATGCGTGCGTAATTATAAGTCAAGAGAACTTGTAAATGTTAAACGTGTAATTAATCTAAGTAATAAGTAACTGTTATGTCACATAAAATCATAAACGTGTATGGTGAAACATAAAAAGGAAAGATTGTTTTCATTACGTGTTAGGTTAAGTAACGAGTCATTAAAAGACGTAACATGTAAGTAAATGCATATTAATGAGATATTAAAGAATGAGAAAACCCTAGAACATAAATGAGAGTTGATTAGGGTTTGAAGCTAAGTATATTAATTCATTATTTCATGTGTGAGTTATGACGTTTAAACTATTTTCACATTTAACCCTAAACTTTAATAAACGACATAATGAACCTTAATCTACGATATTGTTTATAAAACACTTAAGTCTTATTTAATTATAAAACCCTAAAGTATTAAGATCAATAAATATATTAAGTATGAACGCCAAATATTAAAAGATTATTTCGACGATTATGGAATCATAAATAACATGTACGACCGTTAATGTGTATAGGTTCTGTGAAGAAGGAGTAATCCTTTGCTTTCCTTGTTTCTGCTTTTCGATCATTGCTTTGGAATAAGGTACAGATATTCTGACCTTTTCAGTAAAGGTTTCTTATAACATTTTCTTTTCGTTAGCTTTTGTATTAGAATTTCCTAAGCCTTTGCTATGAACCCTAATGTGTCTATTTGAGTTGTTGCTTATCTGAACTTTGATTTTTGAATCATAAAACATTAATTTTGGACTATATGATATGAAGACTTTGATTTTGAAAACATGATTAAACATTTGATAAAGTATGATCTATGTCAGTTATGACATTCTAATTTGACTTAAGATAGTTTGACACCCGAGCCAATTATTAACTAGTCATGGGGGTTCCATGTCCGTGTCAGTGATGCACTTCTGACATGACTCTAGGGCAGTAGAGTGAAGTTCTGCCACGTCCCTTATCTGTTATTTGTTATGAGCTCAAGTTATATTATATTATCAATATATGTTTGTGGGACGTATGGGTGCATCCTAGATCTGTTATATGTTATATATTATATGTTATATGCTATATGTTATCTGATGATTGATGTTGCGTGCATGCACGTCCTTCATAACTCTGGTAGGTCTCCCCTACAAATGTTGCCTTATGTGAATATGAATATGTTTATGATATGGCATATGTGTTTGGGCTCGAGGTAGTTAGCTATAAACTTATTCTATTATCCTGATTTATCTTTTGAAATGATTATGATTTTACTATCTTTCTTTCACTATATCTCGTATTCGTTTTCGTTTCGTATTCGTTTTGCTTGTATATCTGTTCACTGGGCTTTTGAAGCTCAGCCGCATTTCTTTTCTTCCGCGGCAGGTATCTAAGCATTGGAGCTGGGTATTGCTTTGGGATGAGTGCTGTGTGGACTTACCTTAGAGATTTTAGCTTTGATCTTATGATGCCATTTAAGACTTTATATTTTAGACTTTTCGTTTGGAGTTTATTTTTCCGCTGGGACCTATGTATTTGAAGTCATTTTGACTTGGATTATTTCAATATTTATGTTGAGATTTCTTTTGGATATTTATGTTTGCTTTGATATGACACCATTACTTGTGATTCCTTTACCCTTTTCGGGTTGGGGCATTACAATTTATGGCATCAGAGCCCAGGTTTACGACTTGTAGTCAGGACCTGTGACATATGGAGCCTAGGTTTTGAGACCTTAGAGCTTAGGATATGACCTGTGAGGATTTGGGTAGACTTTAGGATTCCTTCTGCGTACTTCCATTTCGTATCTCACCTTTGTTCATTTTGCTAATCGTTTGAATATCGTTCAGATGGTTCGAACTCGTACTACCGGTAGCGTGGATGGAGACGATGATGCTACTAACATGGATGTTGCGATTGCTAATGCTCTCAACACTCTTTTCCCTGGTCTTACTACACCTGATATGATGGAACAGGTGATCAATAACATTCGTAATCAGAATGGTGCTTCGGGTAGTGGTGGAGGAAATCAACCCGTCGGTATTCACACTTGGCTCGAGCGTTTCGGTAAGCTCAAGCCTCTTTCGTTTAGCACTGCTGCTACTCCTACTGAGGCCGAGGACTGGATCACTCATATTGAGAAGCTGTTTGAAGTACTGGGTTGTGGAGACGAGTTTAAGACTCGTTTGGCTGCATTCAAATTGGAAGGTGATGCTTTAAATTGGTGGAAGGCACTCAAACAAGCAAGAGGAGGAGATGCATTTGCTGTTACTTGTACCTGGACTGAGTTTCGGACTATCTTCTATAACCGTTACTTCCCTGATGCTGAGCAGCAAAGGTATGAGAGGGATTATCAGGCAATCTACCAGCTGGATCATGAGAATTCCAATGAGTACATGAGTAGGTTTATGAGGCTGGTAAGTTTTGTGGGGAGCGATTGCTGGAGATGGTAGGCGTCAAGCTAAGCACTTCAAGTGGGGACTGAAGAAGTGGGTGTTGGACCGACTACTTAATATTGAGTATGAGAATGTGTCGGCCTGCAATGACGCAGCTCGTAACATTGAGATCTTTCATGAGGTTTCGGGTTCCAACAAGCGTAATCGCGATGGTGATCGGATTCAAGGTAGGACTCAAGGCAATGACTATAAGGGAAATTCTGGTAGGAGTTATGATTCGAGGGGTCAAGTGGATAGGAGTTATGATCAGCGGGGTCAGTCAGGAAGGAATGTTGACACTGGGCGCCCTGAGACGAGGAGTCAAGATAATAGAAATGCTGGTAGGAATGGAAATGATCGTCAGAACCAAGGTAACAATAACCAGCGTTTCAACAAGGATCAGTCAACTCGAGGATCAAATCAGGGTCGTGCTTCAGGATCTTCAGGTCAACAGAGGACAGCTGAGGTTTTGCCTCCCCCACCTATCTGTACTACTTGTGGAAAGGCTCATCCGGGACAGTGTTTCAAGGCCACTGGTGGTTGTTTTGCTTGTGGCTCCACTGCTCACAAGATTAAAGATTGCCCTAAGAAGAACCCGGCGATTCCTGGAAACTACATCAAGCCGCCGACTACTACTGGACGTGTTTATGCTACTACTCGTAACCAGGCGGAACGCACTTCAGGTACCATTACGGGCACTCTTTTCATTGATGATTATGCCGTCTTCATTTTATTTGATACCGGTGCCACACACTCCATTATATCTATCACATTTGCTAAGAAACTTAATATGAAGCCCAAACCGTTAACAAATCACTTATCGATTTCTACGCCTATGAAGAACCACGTGATCATTGATCATAAATACGTTAAGTGTCCTCTTCGTTTTGATGATCGTATTCGCTTTGCAAATCTGTATCCTCTCGATATGGTCGACTTTGATATCATTCTAGGCATGGATTGGTTGGCTTATCATAGAGCTTCAATTGACTGCTATGCTAGAACGGTGATCTTTGGAGACGTAAAACATCCCGAATTCGTTTATCATGGTTCTCAACCTCTCAAATCTGTTAAGCTCATTTCCGCTATGAAGGCACGGACCATGATTGCTCATGGATGCCAAGGTTTTCTAGCATCTGTTAAGGACACATCTTTGGAGAGTCCTAACATTGAAAATCTTTCGGTTGTTTGCGAATTTACCGACGTTTTTCCCGATGAACTCCCTGGTCTTCCCCCAGCTAGAGAAGTTGAGTTTAGCATTGAGTTAATTCATGGTGCTGAACCGATTTCGAAGGCCCCGTATCGCATGGCACCTGTAGAACTGAAGGAGTTGAAGGAACAGCTGCAAGAGATGATAGAAAATGGATTTATTCGCCCCAGTGTTTCTCCATGGGGTGCACCTGTCTTGTTTGTGAAGAAGAAGGATGGAAGCATGCGTCTATGTATCGACTACCGTGAACTCAATCGTATTACCATTCGTAACCGTTATCCTCTGCCGCGTATTGATGATTTGTTTGATCAACTACAAGGAGCTAAGTTCTTTTCAAAGATTGACCTAAGGTCTGGTTATCATCAGTTACGTGTGAAGGAGCAAGATGTTCCTAAGACCGCGTTTCGTACCAGATATGGTCATTACGAATTCCTCGTTATGCCTTTTGGTTTGACCAATGCGCCTGCTGTGTTTATGGACCTAATGAATCGTGTTTTTCATGAGTTCCTCGACAAGTTCGTTATTGTTTTCATCGACGACATTTTAGTTTACTCCAAGTCTGAAGAAGAGCATGAAGAACATCTCCGGATAGTTTTGGAGATTTTGAGGAAGAAGAAGTTGTACGCCAAATTTTCGAAGTGCGAATTTTGGTTAAGACAAGTCGCTTTCCTTGGTCATATTGTATCAGCTGATAGTATCACCATGGATCCGTCTAAAGTTGAGGCTATCACTAAATGGCCAAGACCTACGACAGTGACTGAGGTCAGGAGTTTTCTTGGACTTGCTGGTTACTACAGACGTTTTGTTGAAGGTTTCTCTCGCTTAGCTCTACCCCTAACCCAACTGATGAGAAAAGGTGAAAAGTTTGTATAGACGGATGAACGAGAGAAGAGCTTTGAAGAGTTGAAACGGAGATTGGTGTCCGCCCCTATTTTGACTCTTCCAACTGGTTCTGGAGGATTTCAAATTTACAGTGATGCATCTAAGAAAGGATTAGGCTGTGTTTTGATGCAACATGGAAAGGTAATAGCTTATGCTTCGAGGCAGCTAAAACCTTATGAGGAGAATTACCCAACTCATGACCTTGAGTTAGCCGCAGTGGTGTTCGCGTTGAAGATCTGGAGACATTACTTGTATGGAGAGGCGTGTGATATATTCACTGATCATAAGAGTCTCAAGTATATTTTCACTCAGAAGGAACTTAAAATGAGACAAAGAAGATGGTTAGAACTTCTTAAGGATTATGACACCAACATTCAGTACCATCCAGGTAAGGCTAATGTAGTTGCTGACGCACTTAGCCGGAAATCAGGCATTCTTGCAAGTATCAAGATTGAGCCTAGGATTATTAGTGACTTAGAGAGTTTGGATGTTGAGTTATGTGTACGAGGTTTTGATGGATACTGGGCTAGTATGAAGGTGGAGTCGAGCCTTATACTGCAAATTAAAGAAGCTCAGAAAGATGACGGCGAGCTGTGGGCCGTGGCGCAAAATGTTGAAGAAGGTAAACAGACGGAGTTTAAGGTTGATAATGACGGTATTGTATGGTATGGAGATAGGCTTTGTGTTCCTAATGATCAGGTACTTCGTGAGAAAGTTATGACTGAAGCTCATAGTTCTCCTTTCACTATCCATCCTGGTTCTACCAAGATGTATAGGGATTTGAAGCAGTACTTTTGGTGGAATGGCATGAAGCAAGATGTGGCGACGTTTGTGTCGAAGTGTATGATTTGTCAGCAGGTTAAGATTGAACATCAAAGGGCTAGTGGATTGTTACAGCCATTGGATATTCCAACATGGAAGTGGGATAAGATATATATGGATTTTGTGACTGGACTACCTCTTACTCGGAAGAAGCATGATGCGATTTGGGTAGTTGTTGATCGACTAACCAAATCTGCTCATTTCTTGCCAATCAGAAAGGATTATGGTATTGGGAGATTGACGGAGATTTTTCAGCAAGAGATCGTTAGACTTCATGGTACTCCGGCATCTATTGTGTCCGACAGAGATCCGTGTTTTACTTCTCGTTTCTGGAAAGGTTTGCAAAAAGCTTGGGGTACTCGACTTAATTTTAGTACGGCATTTCATCCTCAAACAGATGGTCAGTCAGAGAGGACTATTCAGACCTTAGAGGATATGCTAAGGGCTTGTGCGTTAGAATGGACTGGCAGTTGGGATGAATATTTATGTTTAGTAGAGTTTGCCTACAACACCAGTTGGCATGCTAGCATTAAGGCGGCACCGTTTGAACTTCTTTATGGAAGGAAATATAGAGCACCTATTTGCTGGGATGAAGTAGGTGAGCGCTTGATTGAAGGTCCGGAAATGATCGAGATCACTAATGAGAAAGTAGCTGTTGCTAGAGAAAAGTTGAAGGAAGCTAGGTCTCGTCAGAAAAGTTATGCCGACAAGCATCGTCGTGATTTAGAATTTCGGGTTGGAGATCGTGTATTTTTGAAAGTTTCGCCGTTTAGAGGTGTGAAACGTTTTGGAATCAAGGGCAAGCTCAGTCCTCGATTTATCGAACCTTTTGAAATTCTGGAACGTATAGGAGAAGTTTCGTATCGATTAGCACTTCCGCCTCAGTTATCGCATGTTCATGACGTTTTTCATGTATCACTCCTAAGGGGATACAACTATCATCCGTTACACGTTGCTTCTTATCCGTTTGATCAAATTCAATCCGATATGTCCTTATGTGAAGAACCGGAAGCTATTTTAGCAAGGCAAGAAAGAGTCATGAGAAATAAAGTCATTCCATTCGTTAAGATTCTTTGGAAAAATCATCCGGAACATGAGGCTACTTGGGAAACCGAGGAGTCGATGCGCGCTAGTTATCCTCATTTCTTTGAATAGTTTGGTATGTTCTTATTTCGTTTTCGTTTTCGTTTCGTTTTATTTCAATTTTCGAGGACGAAAATTTTCTTTAGAGGGGAAGAATTGTAAAACCTGGAAATCTAAAACCTGATTAAAGACTAAAATACCCTTGGAATCGAAATTTATAAAATACGTAAAATACATTTATATCATTTAACGAAATTTGAAACTTAACTTGAGAATAATTAAACCTAACTATAATGTGTATGTGATCGATTTTGGTACGACGAAGATTTAACGTCTCGCGTAATTAACTTGGGCCGCATTTGTGTTTTTCGATGGATCAAGGGCCGAAGCCCATATGGCGTGCATTTGGTTGTGTTCGGTTGGTCCAAGCCGAAACCCAAGACCCTCCTCAAGCCTAACTAAAAATGATACCACCTATATATACACTACATTTACAAGAAAAGTGAAACCCTAGTTTTGTTGCCTCTCTTTTTCTTTTTCTTCCTACTCGGCCGAATACCAACAACCCTTTGGTGTCGAGTTTTTGCTTCAACCAAGTTAAGGTATAACATGTTCTCGTCTTCCTTTGATGTACCTTACGTTAATATATTGTAATATGTTTTGTTTAGTCGAGGTTTGCGTTTTATTTTTGTGGCCGAACCGTGTGAAACCAAACAAGGCAAACCCTAATGATTTAAACCTTAAAAGTATGAAAGAGCTATGTACGTAATATGTATTATTGAATCGGGTCATGAATACGTCGAATTACATAAGGACCGAACCATATATATTAAAACCGAACCATGTATATGTTCGGTCAAAGTGTAAAACTTAATAACTTGAATATGTAAAGTACGTAGATGAGTTAAGACTTGCGTAATAACCTATTAGCCGAAACCCTAGATTGAACCGAACCACATATAGAGTTTTGAACATGTATTAAACGAGTAAAGATCATGTAAACATAAACCCTAGTTTGAATATGTGAACCGAATAAGGTATGCCAAACCCTAATGGTTGTGAATCGTGTCTCATACGCGTGCGTAATTATAAGTCAAGAGAACTTGTAAATGTTAAACGTGTAATTAATCTGAGTAATAAGTAACTGGTATGTCACATAAAATCATAAACGTGTATGGTGAAACATAAAAAGGAAAGATTGTTTTCATTACGTGTTAGGTTAAGTAACGAGTCATTAAAAGACGTAACATGTAAGTAAATGCATATTAATGAGATATTAAAGAATGAGAAAACCCTAGAACATAAATGAGAGTTGATTAGGGTTTGAAGCTAAGTATATTAATTCATTATTTCATGTGTGAGTTATGACGTTTAAACTATTTTCACATTTAACCCTAAACTTTAATAAACGACATAATGAACCTTAATCTACGATATTGTTTATAAAACACTTAAGTCTTATTTAATTATAAAACCCTAAAGTATTAAGATCAATAAATATATTAAGTATGAACGCCAAATATTAAAAGATTATTTCGACGATTATGGAATCATAAATAACATGTACGACCGTTAATGTGTATAGGTTCTGTGAAGAAGGAGTAATCCTTTGCTTTCCTTGTTTCTGCTTTTCGATCATTGCTTTGGAATAAGGTACAGATATTCTGACCTTTTCAGTAAAGGTTTCTTATAACGTTTTCTTTTCGTTAGCTTTTGTATTAGGATTTCCTAAGCCTTTGCTATGAACCCTAATGTGTCTATTTGAGCTGTTGCTTATCTGAACTTTGATTTTTGAATCATAAAACATTAATTTTGGACTATATGATATGAAGACTTTGATTTTGAAAACATGATTAAACATTTGATAAAGTATGATCTATGTCAGTTATGACATTCTAATTTGACTTAAGATAGTTTGACACCCGAGCCAATTATTAACTAGTCATGGGGGTTCCATGTCCGTGTCAGTGATGCACTTCTGACATGACTCTAGGGCAGTAGAGTGAAGTTCTGCCACGTCCCTTATCTGTTATTTGTTATGAGCTCAAGTTATATTATATTATCAATATATGTTTGTGGGGCGTATGGGTGCATCCTAGATCTGTTATATGTTATATATTATATGTTATATGCTATATGTTATCTGATGATTGATGCTGCGTGCATGCACGTCCTTCATAACTCTGGTAGGTCTCCCCTACAAATGTTGCCTTATGTGAATATGGATATGTTTATGATATGGCATATGTGTGTTGGGCTCGAGGTAGTTAGCTATAAACTTATTCTATTATCCTGATTTATCTTTTGAAATGATTATGATTTTACTATCTTTCTTTCACTATATCTCGTATTCGTTTTCGTTTCGTATTCGTTTTGCTTGTATATCTGTTCACCGGGCTTTTGAAGCTCAGCCGCATTTCTTTTCTTCCGCGGCAGGTATCTAAGCATTGGAGCTGGGTATTGCTTTGGGATGAGTGCTGTGTGGACTTACCTTAGAGATTTTAGCTTTGATCTTATGATGCCATTTAAGACTTTATATTTTAGACTTTTCGTTTGGAGTTTATTTTCCGCTGGGACCTATGTATTTGAAGTCATTTTGACTTGGATTATTTCAATATTTATGTTGAGATTTCTTTTGGATATTTATGTTTGCTTTGATATGACACCATTACTTGTGATTCCTTTGCCCTTGTCGGGTTGGGGCGTTACAGAGATGGATGAAGATAGGAGAAAAGTTGCTATTGCGGCGATTCAATCTTGTTGTAGACGATTGGTGTTAGATGATCTTGATAATGAACCTGCCCTATATCCTTTTATCCAACTTACACAAGTGCCTATGGACGTCAATGATATTGGTGAATCTAGCAATTTGCCAAACATTGAGCCTGTATTTTCCACCCTAGACACATCATTTGCTAGCCAACCTGTTCATAACAGTGAGCGTGCTTTAGTACTTATGGATGAGGACAATGCTATTAAAGAGCCTGATAATCTTGAGGTTAATCTGTTCCGAGTGAATCAGGGGAAGCACTTAGATAAGGTAGGAAGAGCACTAGTTGATGTCAATAACAGGTTTGAGGAGCCTGATAATTTTTAGGTTAATCTGTTTCAATTGACTCAAGAGAAGCACTTAGACAAAGCAGGAAGAGCACTAGTTGATGTCAATAACAGGTTTGAGGAGCCTGATGTGGATGTAACTCTGTTTCAAATGACTCAGGATAACAGGGAAGAGGATCATGTTGTTGATGTTACTGTATCACAAGTGAGTGACACTAGTGACTTAGGCATTGCAGTTGATGATTCAATTCAAGCAAATGAAGAGAATACTTGTCATGAGAATGATGCACAACTTGCTATGGTCCAAGTAGGTCAGAGTAATGAGTTAGGTGAAGTAGGAACAACCAGTAATATAAGTGATAACATGTATTTGGAAAATGATTTACCTGTGATGGTTGATGATGTCTTTTGCAGTGAGTATGTTTCTCTCCAACAGACAGACTTGGCAAATGGAGTCTATACCACATTCTTCTATTCTGGTCAGGAGTTTGCTACTGCAGTGGAAGTGATACGCGTACAACGCGCGTTCGGGGGTCAAAGGAACTTCCTTTTCGTCGAGCAAGTTTTCAACACCCTAGGCAGTGAACCTAATCGTTGTAGTGTAGTATTAGGGTAAGCCTGGGGAATTGATATCGTTCTCTAGGGGAATAGGAATGCTAGTGAGAAATTACTACGCTAAGGTTGGGGTTGAGGAAGATTATTTTTTTATCTTTTTTATATTTTTTTAGAAAATTGAAAGGTACGAATCTCGGGGTATTGGATTTGGGGGGTGATATTTCTACCGATTACTCTACTTATCTAATTATCTAATTAACTAAACTAAGGTGGGTGTAGTCTATGTCTATTGTTGTATGCTCTTATGATGATTAAAGATGTGTTTACTTAGATACTATTACTCCCTAGTTATCTCCTATTGATGGTTGAATTGTCACGTCCTTATTCTTAACGCGTTGTGTCTTCTAAGGTCATAGGGTTTGCGTTTTTCCCTAACTCTTTGAGACTACCTTAAGGTTATTGCCTACGAAATCTCTAGGATTCATAAACTAACTCTAAGGTTATCTTTGAATGTTTAGACTACAATAACTCTAGGTGATTATAAACTAATGTTCACAAAGATTACTCAAGCATTAAAAACACAATGAATGACCTATCGCAATACTAGGTCAATCACAATTAAGATAAGAGACAACTAATCAATATTCAATACCTAGGTTTCATAGATCCAAGTAAACACACAAGTAAATTAGCCGGACATGGAAAACATGCAAGCATACACAAAAACAATTGAAGACATAATTGAATTAATGAAGCAAATCACTTATCTTGTTGTAAAATAGGGTATGGAACCCTAAGATACTGCCCAAGACAGCCAACGTTCGGTTTAGGTTTTACTCCACAAAACTACCTCTCTAAAATACTGAAAATTCGAATTCTATATATAGAGTTACAATATGCGACGGCGTCACTCTTTAATGGTGACGTCGTCGGGTCGCCGCCATTAGGTTTTCGTCTTGGCCACGTCAACTCTATGACGGCGTCACCTTATGCTTGTGACGCCGTCGGCTTCATCTTCTGACGCCGTCGGGGTCCAAATCTAGGCCGTCTGAGTTGTGACGCCCTACTCTTTTAAACCTGATGCCGTCAAGTGCAAAATAGCAATTTGCTCTCTGAGTCGTCTCAAGGTGTGTCGCTACGGCGTCGTGAATTGGCTGTGACGCCGTCCCCTTCAGTTCCAGCAGCTTGAGTGTCTCGATTCTTGACTTTGGCCATTTTCTTCGTATATTCGCGCCTTTTCGTCTGAATAAGTGTCATTCCAGCAATTTGCCTTCAAGAGACCTAAAAAGTGAAGGAATGAAATTAAGTAGTAACGGATACAAAAATGATCAATTAAGGGCTTAAATGACCCCTCAAAAGTGTACCTTTTAAATCCTTATCAAATATCCCTACACTTGGTATTTGCTTGTCCTCAAGCAAATGGGCTTTTGGCCAATTAATTTATAAGTTAGGGGTCATGAAACATTAGTTTAGAATAATTCACAACACGTATAAGCCCCGCAAAAGTCATAACAAGCACGGAAATTACATACTAGCACCTCACAAGTGGTGTTTGGATACTCTCATCTCTCGGGTGTATATGAAATATATCAAGTTGGAAATGGAAGATAAACACTCATTAACCGGTCCTAGTACATAGATTACCATAGGCTTGAGACTAGATCAAACCTGCATCGCATTGGCGTAAGCACCTAGGAAAAACTATCCAAGATGTCTTTTAAAGGGTTGTAACGTTAGGATTACGGTAGGGAAACAAAGGGTTTGGTGGGATAGGCGATTTAGTGGTGGCAAGTCAAAAATCTTTATGTTACAAGCATGAGAAGAATGGCGTTACTAAGCCAAGACTCGACACTCTAAACTCTAGATAAATTGAAACAAACAAACATAAATTTAAAGATAGATGTAGGATGGTAGCCTGATGCAGGTTTTAATGACCAGGTTTTAATATTTATAAAGTCTCGTTATACCTATGGTCTACCCTAGTGCACTAACGGGCAGTGTACCCGGTCGTGTGTAGTGTAGTAATCGGTAAAGCCGAGGTCGTCCCAAGAGCTATGTGTGTTGGATTATTACTAAGTCTAGGTGTCACAGATTAATAATGGTTTCGATAGGGATTTAGTTAATTAAACTACTAAAGCAGAATAAAGCAAATAAAGGATAAAGGGAAATCAATAGAGGAGAGTGGTGTTAACCTAGTTAATCCTCCTAGCTAGTTATGTCTACGTCTATTTACTTCGAATTACTTTAGGTGGGGTCAAAGTCGAGAGGACAGCATTTGGTCAATTCACCCTAACCTATCAGCAAAGATGCCACCACAGGAGAAGTCAGGTGTCCCCTCATAAGTCTTGTTGTTCCTGGTCCCCTAAGCCAAGTCATTAAGTACCGCTACATGCTAGATTTATAATAGTGAATGCCCGGCCGTTAGGAACTTAGACACGCACCCCCTAATTCTTAAGTTCATCCAAACGATAGGTGATCAGTTGGTCAAACCGCACAAGTAGAAAGGGTCGTCAGTTGGTCATATCTTACCCTTCCCTTCCCGTCTCAGTCCGCTCACCTAGGGTCAGTTGGTCATATCTCCTAGGCAATTGGCCTCTACTGCCATTCAAAACTACTGAACCAAGGGTGGCTACCAATAAACTATGTATGCATACACTTAGAAATAATTGTACGGAAGTAAAGTAAACGCAAACAAAAAAATTAAGGAATCATAACCAGGCCAGCACCAAGAGGTGCTTAGCCGCTCATATTAATCATTCAAACCAATTCAATATTCAAAGGTATGAAATACATGAATTGAAAGTAAAAGAAATATAAAACGCTAATGCTTATCGTAGGGGAGTGATTTCTCCCTTGGAGACAGCTCCAAAAGCTCCTCTAGACCTGCCTTGAGCTTTTTCCCACGTTCTCTGAGTGTTGTGTGTGGAATGGAATGATTAGAAATACTGGAATTCGTGGGGTATTTATAGGCCAGATCTGGGTTACGGCTTAACTAATATAAGAGTTACGCCGTAACCTTCTATTTCTTCGTATTTTGCACTAGATCTGCTGGTTACGGCGTAACCTTATGAGTGGTTACGCCGTAGTATTCAATAAACTCGGTTATGTCGTAGTAGATGTAGCAGTTACGGCGTAAGTATCAGCGGCGTGGAACCTTATTTGACCTAATATAGTTACGTCATAACCTTTGGGAAGAGTTACGCCGTAACCTTCTGATAAGTTGGTTTTCTGAGTCACTCAATAGTTACGGCGTAATGTGAGAGACGAGTTACGCCGTAACTTCTTCAAAGTAGCATACTGTGATAAATCTTTAGATATTTCTCCAGTTCCGCGTCTCTTTAGCTCCAATGCTCGTAATTTACCTGAAAGTGGAAAACAATGAAAAACAAGCGTAAATCCATATAAATGATATAAATTACAAGCATTGTCGGGGGAAATTGACACTTAATATTCAGGACTATTTGATGTTATCAAATATCCCCTCACTTAAACTCTACTTGCCCTCAAGTAGACCTTATTAGAAAGATTCCCAAAAAGATATCTCCCATAACCTGGAAAATATAAGTTTACAAATCCCTTATGCTAGAATAAAACAAAGCCGAACACCACACGAAAGGGGAACAAAACACTCAAATCTCTCAACTATTCTAAGTGTCAATTTCGGGGTGATCACTCAATCGCACAGTCATAGCATGTATTCTATCATAAGCTTGGCGGTTACACAAATCTCCACCACTAGAGTTAAGGGCTAAACAATTCTCGAAGGCAATATGGGTAGACACGACAAAGGTTAAGGGGTGACTCGTCATTACTAACATGTCACGGCGAAGGGGACCAAATCAATGATATATGACCAAATCCATGGCCAAGACACCAAAGATTGCTCGCTGCATCACCTAGACACGCTTCATGACTAAAGGGTAGGATAAGACATGGGATATATAAATGATGTAAAATAAAAAACAAGCAGGTAGTCTAAATCTATAATCAAGTCATCACCACTTACCGTCCGCCCAAAGTTCAAGCTTTGAAGTCAAGAAATCGAATAATGAAATATAAGGTAGATGTGTCATTAGAGGACGTCGTGATGGGCACACTACCTTTTCTCCAACTGCGGGCATAACTACCAACTCCAATCTTCAAATGTGACCGAGGTAGCCTCCTCGATACTAAATCTAATAAGCTCATACTACAGTGCTTATAACATAGCACTTTACAATAACTAAATCATGACAACTATTAATTTTTTTATTTTATTTATTTATTTTTTTCGAATCACTTTTTTTTTCAACATAACAATAAATACTAAACATAATATCCCCCCCACTTGAGATGAACAATGGGAATTCGGGAAGTCTTCAATGATCTTCATAAATGTTGTCGATGAAAGCGTGATTTCCGAACCTTTCCACTCGAACCTTGAACTTAGGCAAATGATGAATTTCCAATCACAAATAAAGACTACAGGGTAGGCTAAGGTGTATAGGTGTATCGAAACAATATATCGGGTTACCAAAATGAAAGGAATGGCTCTGATGGGTGTATCTAGGGGTATCTTGCACTAAAGGAGAGTGCAACAAAAGGGTTTCACATGGGGGTCGAGAAGTCGAGGTGACTAATCGATAGACACACAATGGTAGGCTGTTTGGGTGATAATCCTATAATATTGCCTTCTAAAACTGAAAAGTCCAAATACATCGAGCTAACTCAACATACCTCGTCTATGGTCTCGAAATGATGCAAAGGCCAAGTTCTAAAGTTTACAAGCTACCGGCACACTCATAATTTGGTGGATTTGGGGTAAAATATTGGAAACGGATAAGACTAATCTCACCATATAATATCAAGGGTTGTATGTGCTCGGCTAAGGTCTAATCTAGTTAGGTTAAGAAAAACATGTCAAAATTTTAAAAATGGCATAATTTTTCAAAATAAACAAGAAAAATGAGAGCGAAATAATGTTCAAGAGATAATTCTACTCCCGTCCCCCACTTGAATTGTACAAAGTCCCTTTTGTACTAAGCATTAAATAAAGGTGAAGAGAAAAGTAGAATTAGAGACAGAACTTCCCTGAAATTTGCTCCATAAAGAAGGAAGGCCCACGAAAAAGAGACGTGCCTTCGTATAAGCATCATGAACAAACTTCAATCCCTGAAATCACACTACCGACAAGCATAATTCTAAAAAGAAAAAAATGAAAAAGAAAAAATGAAAAACAAACCTAACTCACTTTCGTAGGAATCACGGTTGCATTTAGCGAATGCAACAAGCCTTTTAAACCACTTGGTGTCCCAAGTGGACGAGTGAAGTCTCGTAAGGGTTTACAGGGAACACACCCACAAAGTTCATTTAAAATACTAATACAAGGTTATTGTGTTTTAAAATGAAAGAATTAAAGCAGAGGAAGGTTACGTCGTAACTCTTTTTAGGGAGTTACGCCGTAACTGGCAAAACCTGACATAAGCTGCAAAGCGAGTGGTTACGGCGTAACCACTGAGATGGTATTACGCCATAATCGGTAATGCGTCAAGAATTCTGCTGCTAAAAGGTTGGTTACGGCGTAATCACCAAGATGAGTTATTTTAAGGTCATATTGGTGAAGTTGGAACAAAGTTTGAAATTTCGTTCGTGGTAATAAAAAAGTAAATGGTTTTAGACGAACAATTTCGAAAATACGTGACTATTTTATAGCTTTTTCCCTTACTCATAACCAACTCTCTATGTCTTACCTGTCCAATAACACCATGACAATGAGTTCCTATAAAAGAAATGATATCTTTAACTGACGATATTGTTTTCTTCAATGTACATATCTAAAACGCAAACACAAAAAACATCAATTGTCAACAAAAAAAAACTATAAAAAGAAAAAAAGAAAAAAATAATAATAAAAAAACCCACAATATTTACTTGTGTGCTGTTTGTGTGTAGTGTTTTAGGGTTGCAGAATGGATTATGTTTTAGGGTTTTAGAAGGGTAAACATAGACAAATATCGGCAAAACACGTGCACATGGGACCTTTCCTATGTAGTCTAAATAAGGGAAGAGTTCTTGTAAAAGAGCATCTTAACCTAAAATAGCTAAAATACCACCAAACTTTTACACGTGTTCAGGCCATGAAGGGCATTTACGACTTTGTATTTGTTCCATTCCTCCTCCTTTTTCGTTAATCGGCCCCTACCAATTTTTTATATTTAATTTAAAGATTATTATTTAAAAAATAAGATGCAAAAACTGTCATCATCTATATTTCTTGCATCGCCGTTGTCGTCGACGATTCTTGCATCATCGTCTTCATCGATCCTTGCATCCCCATCGTCATCATAGATTCTTGCATCATCATCGCCGATCCTTGCATCACCATTGTCTTCGTAGATTCTTGCATGATTGTCGTCGTAGATTCTTGCGCCATCGTCGTCGTCGATCTTGCATCATCATCGTCGCCGATTCTTACGCCATCGTCGTCGTTGATCTTGCATCATCATCGTCGTCGATTCTTGCATCATTATCATCGTTGAGTCTTTGCATCATCATCGTCGTCATAGATTCTTGCATCATCACCCATCATCACTATTTTCAAATCTTTGTTCACGTCATCATCAAAATTATGATCAACACCAAAAACTGAAAAAAATAATTTTATTAAAACCAAAAATCCAAGAACAATTATCATATTACGGGTTCCCTACTTGAAGTAAACCAATATAGCCCAGATTCATAATGGATTTGGAAATTAGTTTAGATTCCATGAATATTTTGACAGGATATAATTTGATTTTGATATGCCAAAATTTTTGACCTGTTCTAAATCAAAAGAATTCGAAACTATCATAGATACATTCTTGGATGGAGAAATTGGTTTTGTATTGCTAAATAAGATTCAAACGAGATAATTAAAAATCCCATTGTTTATGTAACGATTGGAAGGTCAAAAGATGCATAAGGTGGTAAAATTACTAAGATACCCCTCGACCAAACTATCTAGGATTAAAAACTTCTTCTCATTTACCGAATTGTCACATATATTTTTAGCCTTTGATCAAGTCAAAGTCAAAACATCTAATGGTTGATATTGTCTCCTACACTTTTTACTTTATGAGGGTGTTTTATTTGAACTCTTCTCGTCTAAATAAACCTTCACCAACTTTCCATCAACAAATGTTGATCCTATGTTGCACGGAAACTTCGTCGGGGTGACGTATCCCGTATCGGAAACGTTTCGGAAACGCGAAATGCCCGGAAACGCCTTAGAAACGTTTCTGGAAAATAGGAAACTTTTAACGACATTTGGAAACATCTGATGTTAGGCAGGAACGTATTGCAAACTCAATAGTTTACAAATGTTACACTTTCTGGACCAATTAAAAGCGTGTCTACTATTAAAAACATATATTTAAGCCTAATTGAAGACTCAATAGTTTACAAATGTTATAACTGTAGCACTTTCTTGAATTTTATTAATAAATTTATATATAATTATATAAATTACACAAATGTTTCTGGCCGTACCCGTTTCTTGAATATTGGGATATTGGCGTTTCTAAGTACCCGTTTTCGTCCCCGTCCCCGTATCCGTATCCGTACCCGTGCAACATAGTTGATCCACCCTCATTAACTGCAAAACGTATGACTTATGAGGTTCCCTAAATGTAGTCATGTCTACATATCAATACCGATCATAAAGTGTATGATTAACTCAGATGTGTGAATAATTTTCATTAGTTTATATCATTGTTTTTGAACTTAATATTAATAAACATCTTAAACAAACCTCATGTATGAAAGCTGCATTCAAGCATTCTAGCACCTGATACAATTCAAGAACTTGGACTAAACATAATAATCTTGATAAAATAACAAAGGGGTATTCTTGGAATCACTCAAAAAGCATAAGCTCTTTCACATTCTGAAAAAAAAAAAAAGATTACAAAGTATTAATCTTCACTACAAGAAAATAGTCATTTAGCGACGTCTTAGCGACATGGTATTGAAAGTCGCAATTTTTGCGACGGGTAAGTGACACTTTTAGCGACAGAAATGTTTTCAACGTCGCAAATCAAGTCGCCAATCATGTCGCAATTGTTTATAAGATAAACTTGCCACAATTTGTGTCGTTAATTGCGTCGCTATTTTTGCGACAGTTTTTAACACATCGCAAGCCGAGACGCTAACTTGTGACTACATAAAGACATGTCGATAAAGACATCGCTGGATATTGCGACATTCTCCAAAAATCGCTAATTGCGTCGCTAAATTTTAGACGTTAGCAAGCACTTTGCTAAACATTTGTGTTGTGGGCAAAATATACAGAGACTTGGCATATACGTATTTTTATAAATCTTATACCAAACAATTTATTTGATAAGAGTAATAATACTTACCCAAATTATTTACTCCGTAACTATTTACTGAGAGTATTACTTTGGTAAATTAAATGAAACCATCATTTCGACATAAATAATCCCAAAGCTTTAGACACACTACCACCGCACAACCACCGCATCGGCATGCAATCAACACCGCACTACAACGACATCAACACCGTACCTCCACCACAACATCACACCATCACTTCTCAATCCGGTTAGTTTTCTTGACGAATTGAGATTAACTTAATATTTGTATTTGCTGTTATGCCTATCAATTGTTTGTTATGGGGATGACACCAAGTGTTTGATGAATTGCTAGTTGTTGAGTACTCAGGTATTTAGTGGTACTCGATAGTCGATAGTCATGTTGTAGTAAATGTGTTTGTACAAATGCTTAGCTGGTTGACTATGTGTTTTTATGTAAGTATCGTTTTTTGATATCTTCTATTGATTTCAGCTCTCGGTATGTTATAGTTTAGAAACTTAATGCTACTGATTACAAAGGATTAATAAGATGGTAAATGTAGCGTATCTCAATTGAAAAAGTGGTATCTGTTGCAGAATACCTCTACAATATTTGTAGATTCCGTTTATGTTTTGCTCATCCAAATGTTTGATATAATGTCTGACCAAAATAGATAACTTTTATCCGAAAACCTTTATTACTACATGCCATTACAAACATGAAAGTGTACAAGCCTCAAGTAATCTTTCTTTTTTCTACACGGCTACACCTCATTTCCATATTATCTGTTTTTCATCACTTCTGCAAATCAAGAAGACATGAGTTTTAGTGGTTTGATTTTGTTTATTGTGGTGTTGTCCAACGTGTGTTTGGAGTTGCAAGCCTCCAGAAAGGTGCTCGAGATGATTTTAGAAAGCTAGCCTCAGCAATATACCTACAAGTGAGTGCTATTAGTCAAGCCCTCGTATTCTTACCCAGTCCAGGAGTTGGTCCTTTGTAGAACGCCCAGGATCTTATCTTTTCAGCGCTTTCTTAATTGCTTAACCGGTAAGTGGAATGATTATTTACGGCCAATCTTTTTTAGTTTAATGTTCTTGTTAAAATTTGAATAATTAAATGGTTGATGATCCTTTTCAATTTATTTCAGATTGCAACATTGATTGCCGTTTATGCAAACTGGAGCTTTACTGCAATTGAAGGGATCAGATGGGGTTGGGCTGGAGTAATTTGGCTTTACAACATTGTATTCTACATTCCACTTGATCTCATCAAGTTCTTCATTAGATATGCTATAAGTGGTAAGCTTGGGATCTGGTTATTGATCAACGGGTGAGCTAGCCGAGTGTTTGATACAAGTTCCTAGTGTTCAATTAGATACTTGAAATATGTTTTTCTTTCCTGCAGGTTTCTTTCACCCGGAAAAGGAACTTTGGGAAGGAAGACCATGATCTTAAATGGGCTCAAGCACAAAGGACACTACACAGACTGGACCCACCAGAAGTGCAGTATGTTGAACGCAACAACACAATGAACTTAATCAAATGGCTGAGGATGCAAAATGCCGAGCAGAGATGACACGGTATATATTGTTCATTTGCACCATATTAAAACATAAAAATCTGTATATAAAAATCTGAAGCTTCTACTATCAATAATTACACAATAAATGTTTGATATAACTTTCATTTACTTTTGATTGTGACAGGTAGAAAAGGTGCACCTGATGACGCCGCTTGTTATTACCTTTTTATGTTCCGTAAAACCTGGAATATGTAACAACTAATGTGTTAATAATACTTTTCTGGTTTTCAGATTTGCAGTAGAAGCGAAAGAGATTTGGATTGTTGTCTTATGCAATTTGATGCAGTGTGCTATATTCTTTGTTAACAACTAAGGTCCGTGCTTCATTACATTCTAGATTGTTTACTATTGTTATAATTTATAGCTTACATATATCAAAGGCTACAAGTTTTTCCCACGTAAATTTAACTCCTTGTAGGTCCAAATTGAAGGAATCTGCGTCTACCACCGGTTAGTGTTTATCACTTGTTTATTGTTTATAGATTGAATAGTTTTCTAGAAAGTGAGTCACTTTTCACTCATTTGGCATCACTTGGTGTCTTGATAGAGTGAGGTATCTTTGCTGTCCATCATTTCATAAGATTGCTCTGAAAATAAAATATTTCTTTCTAATTGCTGTTTATGTCTTAAAATACAAGAAAAAATGACTCTTTAAATCAATAGAGGGCGTTGTAGCTGAAACGCTGAAAGGTATTCTTAAGTGTTTTAAGTGTTTTTATTGTATAGCTAGATAGCAAATGACACTTTATAGGTGTAAGTTCTACTTGAAAAATGATATGGGACTTAAAATAGGTTACTTCTAATGATCATTCTTCCATCCATGTCAATTATGTTCGTCAACGTTCTGCTTTGATAGGCATCACAATTTAGCATGTTGTTGCTCACATATCAAGTTTGTTGATGTTGCTAATTTTTATTTAATTTAAAAATTTGTTGCAAATTGTTTCAGTATTCTTAGATTTGCTACCTCTTAATGCTGGATTAAAATGTTCATTTTCTCGGATGTATCATAAGTATTGTAGCTAATGGTGACACGCTTTTAGTCTTGATTTATTAACCTAATGTAACTTGATAGTATTCCATCTTTAATTCTAAAAATGTCTTGATCTTCTCGCTTACAGGAACTTGTTCAAGTGTCTTTCATGTAGAACAACCTCGTGGTTTCCAGGTTATAGGAACGTGTTTCCCGCAGGCAAGTGTTAGACCATTTATTTTGTTCGTTTCTAAACCGAATAGTTTTTCGAGAGTGAACCACTTTTGACCGTTTTGAAATCTGATTTTTTTTAGGGGCGACGACTACATGATACATGGCAAAACTGAGAGTTGGGCAAGATGCAGGATTTGGAATTGAGCGGGATTTTATCATGGGCATGGTGTTTCTTAATCAAACTCTTGTGAAGGCGTTATGTCTTTTTTCCTTTTCTGTTCTTTTATTCGGAAAAAGAATTGTAACTTTGACGCCATTCTTTTAAGTTTATAAAGACCTTTGAATCTTTAGGCAAAATACTGTTGTTTGTGGTGATATTTATATACTTTATAGAATAGGGTTATTTATATATTTCAAGTTGTTGATGCTGGCGTTAGTGCTATGATTATGATTGTATTAAAATTTTCCATGACTATGATTGTATTAAAATTTTAATATTGAAGACTAGGTAGCAATATTGTTAATGAACTAGAATAGCCTAAATGCCGATGATAGTAGTGACAGAGTTAGCGACTTCTATTGAAAACAGCGACGTGCATAGCGACTTGGATGTGAATACTCTTAGAAATAACGACAAGAATGAAGAACTGAAATAGTGAAGTCGCAATTATTTAGCGATGTATAATAAGAAGTCACTATAGTTGTCGCTACGTATAGCGACGTAGTTTGACAAGTCGCAAAAAAAATCTGCGACTCGTTTATAGCGACCTGCCATTTAAAGTCGCTAAATGTGTCGTTGGCTTCAAATACGTCGCTAAAGACGTCACTACAAAAGTCACTAAAAACAATTTTCTTGTCATGCTTTATATCAAACGATTACATAATTATAACAAAATAAAAGAAACCCATTATTCATATACTCATAATGAAGTACATTAGGGTTTTTTTGGAGAGGGTAAGAATAAAAACGTGTTTCTGATGGTTTATGTTCTCATGGTATGGTTTATACTGATTTTGCAATATAATCCCTCCGCCCTTTCCAAAGTTTTTTTTTTTTTTTTTTTTTTTTTTTTTTTTTTTCACACTTTTTAGACATATGTCTTTTGCAATAAAACTCTATTTTTTTGGGTTTGACTTTTCAATTGGCCAATGAGAAGGGCATAAAAAATCGAGCTTTCTCATTGGTTAATCGAATCTCTCGATTTGACCAAAAGCGAGTTCTTTTATTATATAAAAGATGGACGTTTGATAATAATGAGAGGACAGGTTTTTCATCAATCTAATGTAGGGCTGAGCATGGAAGGTTCAAAACCGAACCGGACCGACAAAACCGACTGAACCGACAAAAACCGAACCGAACCGACAACCCTTCGGTTCGGTTTCAGTTTTTTACGATTTTCGGTTTCGGTTCGGTTCGGTCCGACCCAAAACCGACAAAAATATGCACAAACACACGTAAACCGAACCGAACCGACGGACCCGACACTAAACCGAACCGACCCGAACATATTTGGTTCGGTTTCGGTTTAGGTTTTTTATGGTTTTCGGTTTTGTCGGTTCGGGTCGGTTCGGTTCGGTTTTGGACCGACGCTCAGTCCTAATCTAATGTGATAATCAGAGCCTACTCTAATCCACCACCAAAAAGCTTAAAATCAAAAACCCAAACCAGCCGCTACAAATTTTTTCTGGCAATATTTTTTTTCCCCCATTGCTTGATGCTATACCCATTGCTATCTATTTTATTTTTTCCATTGCTTGATGTTTACCATTCATCACATTCGTTCCACTGATAGACGAATGGCCAAAGTGGGAAATTCTTCCCCTGATCACACTCGTATTAACAGTATACAACAACCTGTTACAAATGTTGAAAATTCTAGCCCATAATATGCCAACTGGGCTCACCATTTGGCCCAATTCCAGCAGGCTCATATGGCCACAAACGGCCCAATTCAACAAGTCCACAGGCCCAGCAAGGTACTAATACTTTTGGTCCAGGGAACGCTTATTATGTTCCAAATATGTATCCATCGCAAGCTATTGTGCTTCCGCAAGCATTTCAGACTATGTTCCCTTAAGGTTTAATTATGCGGATATTTTTACCAAAGAATTGCCTACTGCGCTATTTTTTGAGTTTCATTCCAGTTTGAACGTTCAAATACCTCCCGCTCAAACTGCGGGAATGCATTACCCAAGATTAATTTATTGATTAGCCTATATATTTCCGTTTGTATTACTTTGGGCCTAGCCCACGTAGGTTTTTTATAGCACACGATTGTATGATGTATATATTATGGGCGTTTGATAATAATGAGAGGACGGGGTTTTCATCAATCTAACATATTAAGCTAGTCTAGACTCTAATCACTAAAAATAATATCCCATCCCAATAAGAAATAACAATTGAAGCAAATCAAGCCTTCCAATTGTTGCTACACGTATCCCATCCCACAGACCCTACCAAGATAGATAACATGCTATTCGTCCAGAAGACCAGGTTTTATATGGACCACATAGTAGACTTACAAGTCAATTTCAAAGAAAATGATAGATTGTCTATTATAACCAAGTTGTGTGGAAAACATGTGAACATGCTAACGTAGACTCATGGCTCATGCACGTGAAAAGTGGTCCTTACGTAACAAAAAAGCCTTTCTAATTGTACTATTATAACCAAGTTGTGGTTACTAAGCTCTGGTCACCAAAAACCTTTTATTCATTGCTATATCACTATAAAGGCTGCGAATTGCGAGCAACCTTTGCTCAAATCAAGCAGAAAGCCATGTGTTAGTCGATTGTTTCCTAGCAGCAGTACTTCCATTACACAAACAGAAAACCTATAATTTACAGCCTTTGCACAACATGGCTTAGCATCGTAACATATATAAACGTACACCTTAACATGTATAGAACCAATTTGACTAAGCAAAGAACAAAATCGTGTACGATATACCAAAGAAATTAACATAAATAGCATGTATGGTCAATACAAATAACATATCTATCTATCGAACATAATAACTTGTAGCTAGATATAGTGAAATCTTGCAGAAAAAAAGAGATTGATTGTTCAAGTACCTGTGTTCACTTCTTAAATAACATCATATTGCATTAGGTCCGGTTTTCATTTCCTTCTATATGAGTTCAGTGGCGGAACCAGGAAAAACGGATGTGGGGGGCAAAATTTTTTAATTTTGACAACAGCAAAAAAATGCGGAAGAAAAGACTAGAATCGTAATGATAAATCGAGTATTTTTACTTTGAAATAAAGGATTTATAAAGCTTTAGAGTGTTGAATGTTGGGTTTTAGTATATGAGTGGGGGCAATTTGAGATTTGGGTGGGGGGCAATTTCGAAAAAAGGTCAAAATTAAAAAAAATTACACTAAAATCTTGACTTTTTCAGCTAGTCATGGGGGGCACTTGCCCCCCGTTCTAAGTAACTAGATCCGTCCTTGTGAGTTCAAGCTGGCCACACTCACATCTTTGCACTCCTCCTACAATACAAACCGACCCTCGAAATCGACCTATTAAATGAATGCAAAAAAACGAAACCTTAATTAACAGCAAAAAAAAAAAAAAAAAAAAAAAAAAACAGTATAGTGTAGATCACAGAAAATCTGAAATGCAGTTGTAGAATGTTTTGTGTTTGATTGATTAACAATCTCATAACCGGGACATACATATACACATTAAACCCTATGACACAATGGGCTTTAGGCCGAACATGGATACGGGCTACATATACATACATAACAAATATACAATACTAACACACCCCCGCAGTTTGAGCGGGAGGACACCGAACACTCAAACTGGAGCGAAATTCTTCAAATAAAGCTGAAGGCAATCCCTTGGTGAAGATATCCGCAAACTGATAGCGAGAAGGTACATGAAGAACTCTGACTTGACCTGTAGCCACCAAATCCCGAACAAAATGAATGTCAATCTCGATATGCTTGGTTCGTTGATGCTGAACAGGATTCGAGGACATATAGACAGCACTGACATTATCACAGTAGACAAGTGTTGCGGAAGAAACCGGAGTGTGAAGTTCTCGAAGAAGATTCCGCAACCAACATGTTTCGGCAACGGGGCTGTGAAAGAGCAAGCTCACGACTCCGTCTTATAGCACCCCAACGGTTACGGCAACGGCTTTGTACAACCAACGCCTTAGAAGAAGCTCTTG
>BPTQ01000008.1:66848882-67098667 GCA_019973895.1 Chrysanthemum seticuspe | reverse complement strand
ATATATATATATATAGGGGACTAGGGGAGGGTTAATGTGAGATCAAACTTAAAGTTGTAAAAATAAGATCAAATCTAAAAAACCACTAAAACATTTATAAATAACAATTTTAGCAATCATACACAAAAAAATAATATTTTAATACAAATTAACATTTTAGCAACTAATAACCAAATGATACATGAGTTTGGATTAGTGATACACCTGATACACATTACACTAATAAATATTCCAAAACCTGATACACATACAAAAACCTGATACACATTAAACTTCTAATCAAAGTGTATCACCTAGGTTTCATAAATTTTAAAAAGAAATCTATCGAAACTTAAACAATTTTAGTTGTAGTAAATAAAAAAAATATTTTTATTGTAAGGAGAGTATCTCTTGTCAAATTTTAGTTCGATCTCATTTTAACAACTTTAAGTTTGATCTTATTTGATTTAGATTATATATATATATATATATATATATATATATATATATATATATATATATATATATATATATATATATATATATATATATACTAGTGTCAAAACCCGTCCGATGGACGGGTATGACTTGTGGTTTTTATTTTTAGGATTTAGTAGATCAAATATATACTAAAAAGTAATTAAAAATTAATTGAAACGGTTAAGATCGGGCGGCCATGACTTGTAATTATTCTTTGGATTGTATTATGTAATATTTAGAAATTTACAACACAACAAACATTATAAGCGATTTAATAATTGTTACATTTTTTTACCGATGAATGTTGTTATTGCCGTTTTGTGTTTGAAACTGTAAAGAAATTGTTGTATAAACATATTTACACATTGTTTTTTTTACCGATGAGTGTGGTTATTGCAATTTTTTTATTCTTTTCTTAAATGGATTTTCTGCATGCAATGCTTTGACTCAAAGTTGTGTTACAGTATTTGTCAATTAGGCAACATAGGCATCTACTATAGGTTAATTTTAACACATTTTATACTCCTCATCTCATTTATATTTTCGAGACATGCATTTCATGAGTTTGTTTAGTCTTTCTTTTCTGGTTGCTTTCAATATTAGTTTTTGTTTGTTTAATATTTTCATCAAGGGTATCTAATCTTTGTATCTCTTTTTCTTTTGTTTTTTTTTGGATTTTGGTTTTATTTTATCAGTGTTTGCGTGATTGTGTTAGGTTTTGTTCATTTTAATGCGGAACTTTTGTGTTTATTATTTAGGTTTATTGTATGACATTGTTGTTGCTTTGCCTAATTGTGATCTGATTATATTTTGTGTTGTGGTTTGTAAAAAGTTAATGGTTGATTTTGTTGGTGGATTTATATTTTTGGCGGTGGTGTTTTGATGTAGTTAGATTGGGGTTTTTTTTTCCTAATTTTGTTGTTCGGTTTTTGAAGCTGTAGATTCAGGAAGTGTGATGCATATTTTGTCATTTATTATTTGTTATAAATGAGTTTTAGAAGTTTTTGTTTTTGCAATAGTGTGAGAAAATATGTGATAAGTGGTAGGTAGTACGTTGGAACGTAACAATGATATGTTTTTTTGTATGAAAGGCGTTTGTTGCATTAAGTGTTTATGCTGAATTTTGTAATTTAATCAAGCAATATCTGCTAGTAATTGTGTTGTTAGATTATTTGTGGTATTGTGTATTTGAATAGTGTTGGGTGAGTATATTTTTTGGTTAGAGTTTCATATAGTTTGTGACTATCGCTTATAACACCTTGTTATGTTGAGCAGACTAAAGTTTAGCATTTTAGTTGGGCGGACATGATTTATAATTATCGTTGACATATGTTTGTATAGCGTAAGAAGGGTTTTAAAAAATGGTTGCAAAAAGTGGACATGTGGAAAATTCGCCCGCCCAATGGGTTGTTTACACTTATGAATATCGTTGAAAAAATTAAGTTAACGAAAAATAAGGTATAAACCTACCAGTTTTTATATTGAATGCATAAAAATGAAAATATATGAGCATCAAGATATATATAACAATTCAAATATACAATTTTTTTTTGTAACAACATAGTATATGAATTAAAATCAAATGAATGTTAAAATTTATATAACAATTAAAAAATACAAAGTAAATTTATTTAAAATTACATCAAAGTTTAATCTCAACGAGCGGGTAAGCCCACGCGTTGCTGCGGGAATGGTGTTGATGCATATGTAATGTCTTTTGTATATTAACATTTGTCATAAGAATGAAGTACAGAGGTAGAAATAGCATAAGGCTGCATAATATCCTGAATGTGCTTAAAACAATTCTATTAAAAAGTTTAACTACCCAGTAGGGTGGAAATTTTGATGTTGCCATTGGTGAGATGAGCTTGGTAGTGTCAGGTTCATTTGGTCTTTTACCCTGCACAATCAAGTTCATTAGTTAATGTTAGTTTTTAGTACAAACCAACCATTAAGGTTTGCTTATTTGGTTGTGGCTCATTGAAATAAGCATAAGTAGATAACAACACGATTGTATCTCAAGTAAAATACTACACTGATATGTCTGAATCTTTGAGATCATGATGAAAACACGCTAAACAAAAGTAGCAAGTTGTATAGGTTGGACTGTTTCAGCTGCAGGTCACAGTGTTGTCTACTTTGTAGATAAGTTTACTACTTTACATGATTATATGAGTGCAGATACAGCGGGGCTGAGACGTGTAGCAGCCTTCCTGGTATTAGTGGTTAAAGGCCCAGGTTGACAATGGTGCATGCTGGCCATAATTGGAACAGAAAGTGATTAGCAACCCGTTTGCTGGGAGCCGCAACGTATTTGAGAACGTTTATGCATAATATGGGACAATACCTGTGCACATTTATGCAAGACTCCTTTTGCTGGTAGCATATCTAGATCCTGTTGGCCGCCTCACAGTTGTTACAGTCCATGGAATATTTCGCGTCTCTGAGTCACATCGAGCGCTTACCTATTCAACTAATTCATCCTTCAATGGAGATAACATGGCCAATCTTATGAGCTGCAAATGTAAAAAAAAAAAGATGTCGATGCAACATAAAAACACTGCATAGGCTTAATGTATTGGTCTATCATAAACCATTATGCCAAAGGGCTCCAATGTTCCTCCCACTAAGATCTAAATTCATCACAGCAACATTTATAATTAACAATCCCAAACACCCCCTAAAACTTGCAACCATGACAAAGGTTGTTTTGTGTATTATTCAAAAGACGAACTAATACTAAAATAAACACTTTCTAACAATGTCTTCATAGTGTTAAAGCCATGACACGTGTTAAAAAAACAATCATATTTAACGAAATCAAGATGATCAAGAGCTAACATTAGCATGTACTATTTTTTATGCTTTTGTAATGTTTGTTGTAGCGGCAAATATCTTTATTTTCAATTTGTTCATCTCCTTTTTACATGCTTTTGCTTGTAATTTCCATTTTCGAAAAAAAAAAAATAGAGCAACTGAAGATAAATCCAACGACGACATCATAAACTCTATTTTGGAAGAAAATGGGGGATACCTTGTACTTCCTCTTTCATTGAATCGGTTGCTTCAGCAACGATTGAAGTTCCTTTTCGCTTTCATCAACATCAACCCAAGCATTTTTTAGGTCTTCCCGTGAAACTGCTCTGAGTTGCTGTTTTTTCATCAACATTTGTTGCTGTTTTTAAAAAAACAAATCTTGTTTAGTTTTCATAAGCGCATTTTTCCTTTTACTTTTCATAAGGCCATTTCTTGTTATTATTTATCATACGAAAACCTTGATTTCGGGTTTAGATCAAATGAGATATGACAGAAAATCGGGCTATAACGTAACAAAATAAGCTAATCCAACCACACCTTAATTCAGCAAGAGTTTTGTTGTTTTCCAGTATCTTTCAGGCATTGATGAGCTTCACTTCATTTATTCTTTTAGGTCTGTCAAATGAAAAAAAAAAAAAAAAAAAAAAAAAAAAACTGATCGATATCAGAAGACAAATATATAGTAGAATATCACAAAAATTTCTTAACTTTTGATGCTCTGATATCCAAAGAGAATTTGAAGTTTTCTTTATTTTTGATTGTTGTCGCTTTTGGTATTGAACGTAATTTGGTAATCTGGACTGAAGGCCTAAAATTTTCAAATGTATGGCTAGATAAGTTCTTCATACAAATAAGTTATCTTTTAATCAAAGTATTGGTGTTGCTACGAAACTTACGAATAAATTCCCAAACTAACCTTTGGGACGCCAAACAACATGATACACGTTTGTCTCAGGTACGACGAAACTTACGAATAAATTCCTAAACTAACATTAGGTTTGTTGACGGGTATCAATCTTTCATCGGTGCTATCTTTTCCATCATTCTGAGCTTGCCGTTCCTGCACCCATTATGCGACTTGTTCACGTGCACAACCAAAAGTCAAACACATGTAAATAAATTCAAACGATATAAGAATCCATGTATTCTAAGATATTAACAGACATCACCTTGAGTTATACAACAATCAACTGTGCAACGCTAATCATGAACAGGTAAAACGGTTTCTGAGGTATCTGCAATAGGAGCTCCACCTTCAAGAACATGGAAAATCAGACAAAAATGGTTATGAGGCTCAGACAGGGTGGGAATTGAAAAAAGCGCAAACATCCGCAATGGCTGCAAATCTAGTGATTTGCCCCGCCAACGTGCAGACGGTCCCAACTTTAGTCAAATTTGCAGAGATTCTTCACAAATTTTTATAATCAGTACTGTCACCACTCGCATTATACATAACATCAACAGCAGAGCCAAACGATGAGATAGAACAATCGACATGGCTGCAACTTTAGTAAGTTGCCGCGCTAAGATGCAAACGACCTCATCTTTAGGCCTCCTCACCCCTAGACTCATCATTGCCTCGTGTATCTTTGTATCAAATCGACAGAAAATGTTGTCGTTTCTGGCTGCGCACGTGGAGGTTGCCGAGGCGACCGTTTGTCGTACTCTACCATCCTTCCACTGTCCGCAGCAAGACAACATAGGTAAAGGATCATGACAGCCAAGTCAAACACGCAACCAACAACCAAATCATCTATGTCTATTATAACCAATGCTAACTGCGATCACCGCCTATACAAAGCTTGTGATAACAGTTTATAATCATATTTGTCACCATGTTCTATAGTCGCATATAAATTTAGTTTCCAATACCAAACAGTCGCCATGGCTGCAACCACAGTTTTTGTATGCCTGCCCTGCCAAGATACATGACATACCTTTAGAAATAAATCATTGCACACCAACCGCACAATGAAGCTCATACCTAGTTAACGAAACAACATCATCAGAACAAACCTTCCGAATAATCTCGAGAAGCCATTCAATCTGCCAATACAATAAAGCAAATCATTTATACCCTTTATCCCAAATCATTCAATAAACAAAACCCACAAAGTAATTTACATAATTTCCTTAAAAAACTTTTATTTAAAATTGTTGTATCCATTTTTATATCATAACTAAAGAAACACATGATAAATAAAAATCAAAACAGTGATAGTAATGAAGCTGATGTAAGACTGTAATCGAATCACTAAAGCACAAAAATAGGAAACCACAAAAAATAAAAACCCTAACTTTTCCGTAACTCTTGCACCATAATTGCTTTTTCTATGCAATTAGGGTTAACAAAATTACAAACTTGATATACCTTTAAAAGAATGCAAAAAAGATTTTGGTAGAATAATAAGTTACCTGTAATTGAAGATATTCAAGATGATTTTGATCTTGGATTAATGAGGGGTTTTTGCATATCATGTTTGTGGATGCATATATATGATCTTCCATGGAGATGGAAGTGTGTTTTTTAGGTCGGTGGTGTGTTTTTTTTATGAGTGATTCGGAGGTTCTGGAGAATACTCTAACCCAAGGAACCGACATACTGTTCATTGGGGTGGGGGTGATTAATTTCATGAGCCAATCAGAAGTTGGCTTTTGTCCCAATTCCACCAAATACCAATTGCTCCACCAATAGGAAGCCACATTAAGATGCTAATCACTTCAAAATATACCTGCTTTGTCCCACCCACCGCACGCCTATTAGTATATATATATATAATGACACACCGCGCGTCTGTTTAGTACTCATATTACATGCAATTTAATATGAATAAATCTCCGCAACTTTATCTTGTGTCGAAATAGGACCATTCACAAACACAATTGGCTCGTATCCATCTTGACCGAACCATGCACGCCATTTGACTTTATTTGTCTCTAATATGCAAGTATATATAACCAAGGTTGCAAAAATCGCGAATCGGTAGTGAGGCGGTCGACCCCCCTTTAGCTTGTAATCGGCCTAGGCGGGATTTGATTTTGTATAACAGGTTGTGCCAATCAATACGATGAATGAATCATGTAAGGTATTAGTTAAGTAAGTCTTGTTTGTTAATGCGTTAAACATGAAAATTAGCTAACCGTTATTAATTATTAAACAATTTGACAAAAAAACAATTTATAATTATATTTAATATTGAAGAAAAAGAGTGTATGTTAACCCAACATAGCGTATTATGACCCATACTAAATAATTACCCGTTTAAACCCAACTTATACTCTTTACTTCACTTTTCTAAACATTAAATACTATAGAGTAACATTAGGCGGTATACATGTATAACACGTTGTTGGCTAGCTTCTTTATTTTGTGCATCATGTTCAGCAATCGTTAGATAATGTGTCAACTTGCGAGGATGATCAATGCCTCCATCCATTTAATAGAAATTGTTGTAGACATCATAGTTAAACTTCACAACGGAGATGCAGGTCTCTCCCAGGTCCAAAGACTTCACAAAACTATTGATAAACCCTAACATCGATGATCTATAACTATTTAAACTAATGCATGACTTGCTGACCAAGAATATAAAATAAGGAAATATAAAATAAACTAATTACTCTTCGACCCTTGTGTGTTAATTAATTGTTGAATGGCCCTTGTTGTTTGGATTATCTTTTATACCATTTTCCCCATCTTCCTGAAGTCGTATCAAATAAGTACTCGTGACATGTGTGTATATTATATGCTTCAGACCTGTATATGTAACCTTGTATAGAAGTAATGAAAAGTATAATACCTAGAGAAACTTGTAACTTTTATGTAACTTGTTCATCAATGTTTTTGAAGGTTAACGCTCTTAAGAACGTCTCGATAAAGGTCTTTTAATATCTTCCCATTCAAGCCATTAATTTGTAAATAGCACCTTTAAGGTTAACACAAACATACAATGTTGGAAAGTGTACATGTTGAAAGAAAGGGATTTCATTGAAATACATGATGAATATCGTTGTGTTAATGGGTTTAGCTATTTGTGGTCTTTATTGGTGGGTCAATATTAGCTCTTTTTTCGTTTTTAAAAACATGAGTAGTTTTTTAATTTTTTTAAATAATGGACGTACATGGAACTTGTTTTGATGTTTTTGTTATTTTAAAGTTTTTTGTTGTTTCGTTATTATTAATTTTTTATCATTATGCCTTTCACGATTTTGTTACTGTAAGCAACAGGCTTGTATTTTTATCATTTTATGCAATAAACTTTTATATTGTTACCATTTGATGTAACTGACTTGTTCTATTTACCAGTAAAGGTAAAGTTTTTTTTTTCCATTTGATGTAACATAGTTTCTTAAATAAAAGTTAGTTACATAAAATGACAAAGACACATAATTTCATTACATATTCGTGCAATTTTCTTATGAAAAGTTAATTACCCTGATCCATGAATAGCCATTATGTCAGGCACCTGATCTATGGGCGGTGACAATTTGATAGAGTTTTGCCCAATGATTCGAGATAGAAAACCTCAAGCTCGTGCTCAATTTCTTTCAACAATGCCTATTTAATAATCTAAGGTTATATATATTAACATAATAACATTACTTATGCAATTAAACTTAATGTAATTCTCGTATTATACTCAGGTCCGAGCTCATTTTGTACCCAACTCTAGCTCCATTGGTAAAGCTTTTGGCATTGCTAACGGGGCCTCAGTCTCTAAACAACAACCTAAAAGCTTTACAACATTCTAATGATTGATTTGAGTTAGAATGACAACTTCGTTAATAAAATGCTCAATTTGACTGCCATCCATCACTCTTGATTTCTTTATGGCCATGGTATTTCCATTAGGTAAGATTCCTTTATAGACTCTTCCATAGCCACCACGACCAAGAATCCTATCGTCAGAAAAGTTTTTTGTTGTGAGTTCTAACTCTTCGATAGTGAATATCTTTGTCATCTTGTTTAAACTACCACACTCATTCAAATCAATTTGTTGATTCAACAACATGCCATCATTTTTAGGAAGTATTTTTCTCTCAATTTACTGACCTTTCTTCTTTGGTGACTGAAGTACCCGATTTCAATGAGTATAGATAAGAATCCAAACCCCATTCCTTAAATAAAACACGGAAGTCATTAGGCCACAACATATTGTTATCTGACATTAATGCAACTGAAACCAATTTAAAACAAAATGACACGTAAAATATATTCAATCATTATTGGAACACCTGTGTTATGTGGTCAAATATATCTGATATGGCATATTGGGTGACACGATCATAGTGTACGGTTTCCCACTGCTTGTCCACCCATATCGGGCACGCCGACTTAAATAGCTCTATGTATGCCATCGGATTGCATTTTGTGATTGACGGAAACATGTTGTCGCAACAATACTGCCAAAAGCCCGACATGCACTCTTACACCCTCCTCCACCCCATTGACAGGAGCTTAGTTAAATCAAAACAATCACTAATTAAACTATCCTTATACCACATAGATATGAAAAAGAGGGTGTGTCCTTAATAGACTTAATTCATGTATCTCACATTCCAGTTGAAACATACATATGATGAAAAATAAAAGCCATAAGGAAAGAGTGATAACGAAACCATACACTTTAAGCATTATACATAAGCGAATAAATGTGGGCATTAATGTTGTAAATGAATTTATACTAAATTATGTAACTGATTCATGCATACAATCAACATAGAAAGCTCGTCCATGTTGTTGAATGTTCACTAACACCGAAAAATTGATACACCAGACCAATGTAGTGAATGCAGTTGCAAAACAATATTCCAAATTAACACCAGACCAATGTAGTGCATGCACTTAAAAACCAATCATCCGACAACATAGACAACCAAACAAAGAATCGACCCTAAAAAAACCCTTTCACCAGAAATAATAAGGTAAATCCATACTAAATCAGTTATTAAGCTAAGGACCTGATTTATTACATCACATTGCTATATTTCGCTTAATTGTAATCAGATCATTAAAAATCAAATTCAGGTAAGATTACATACTTCAATTTGGTATCCAATCCCAAAACAAAAATTGCCGATTAAATTAGTATACTAAGACATGTATCTTCGCTTCTTAGTTCTGCCAATATTGTCATCCTGCATAATCAAACACACATTTTTAAGATATTAGTGCACACATCCTATTAGTATTTTAAAAACAAATAGAATAGTATCTCTCCCAACCCATTAATGTTACACACGTATCACTGTAATGAATAATGTACAACAACCATGTTATTCATTAGTATACGTTCTTTGGGTGTCTTGAGACACACACAAACAATTAAATTTTAACTAAGAAATTTTTACCCATACATTGTATACTAAGATTTTTGTTTTGAGTGCAGTGACATTCAAAAATATTTTTATTTTCATGTGTGCAGGAAAATGATGTTGGATACACTTTTACACGCCTGAGCAAGAGAAAGCGGCATTAGAGTCAAAAGAGAAACACGGGCATAAGTATGTGTTATTTGCGCAGCCAATATCTTGGCTTCCATAAGACCTAAGTGGCACGCTCAAGAAATTTACGGCAACAATTTTTTTTGAAATATTAAGCTACATATGAAAATTTAACTTATGCATAGGTTGATTCAGGATCATTTTGGGTCAAACAGGACATATTAGGAATTAGGTTAAAAGAAGGGGAAATGGGTCAATATCGCTGGAAAGTTCCCAAAAATGTATAAACTTAATGCATAAAATCTCCATTATCGATTTATTCAAAATATTAGGATAACATTGGAACAAAGATCATAACTGACATGCCAAAATATAGTAATTGATTAACAGCTGCAAGTACTACCCTTAGACATTTGTTACACCCAATCTACTTTCACATTTGGAAAATCTGGGCAAATTATTACAAAGTGAAACAATAGCATGACACTTATTCTTTTAAAAAATACCATCAAACATCAAAATAGATATCATTTAGAATGAGAAAGACTTACCATGTGGACTTATCAAATATTTACATGGGAAACTGGCATGTGACACGGCTACAATTATGCCTCCGTTAGCCAGATACATTGCAGCTTCACGGCTTGTCTTCCGCTGTAGATCAATAACCATACCATAAATTCTCAGGATATGATAATAGCAGTCGCATATAAGTAAATGAATCATTCAAACTTGGGTTACTCTATTTGACCATCTCTGGTGGTTTAGTGCTATCATCGAAGACCTTTACTTGGGTTAACTGAGAACAAAATCAAAAGTCATTTGTTTCGTGATCATTGTCTTCTTTTCATTAATTCATAAGCACATTATATTCATGCACCTGTAAAAAGAAAAAGAAAAATAATATAAAAAACATGTTAATTTTAAGAGAAACGCTGCAAATGATATTAAATCTAAATCTTGATTATGAATAAAACTTGTCTTTCAATCGTTCGTGTTCACCAATTTTGCAGTAGGTATAATTATAGTGAGAAACATGAAGAAAGTATAAACTGTATATGACAAATGGTACAAAGTTTCATAGAATACACAATCCTATCCGTTAAAAAAGAATAGGCTATCTAACCTTCCGTAGCACGCCTTGGTCTGCTGGCTTGCGTAGTCAAACCTTGAGTACTATTGACTTGTGTAGCTGTACTTGTGACCGAGCTGCAATAGATATGATCACAATGAGAAACATGTAGGAGGTATAAATTGTATATGAAAAATATTGCACACCTTCATCAGCAACACACATAGCCTTATCCATTAAAAACGATGTAGTGTCTAACCTTGTGTAGAACGTCTTGGTCTATTGGCATGTGTACTTGTACCTTGAGTACTATTGACATGTGTAGTTACATCGCGAGTCTCATTGGATGAAGAGAGTGGTTGTTCTGCAACAGGTACGATCAAGGTGAGAAATATGTTGGAGATATTACAGTTAACATGTTGATTATAAAACATATTAACCAAATTTTAAACGACGGCTGCACGTCTTTATCATTAGCCCAATGCAAGTATTGCATTATCCACATGTAATTGATATTTTTTTTGCCAATCGAGATATATATTCAGCATCATATCATAAACAAATCCACCTTTCTACTTAGTATTGAACACTAAATAAATGGACACAGGAAAATTCTTCCAAGAAGTAAATTTACCTGAACAAAAATCCTATGAAGATGATATTGTCTTCCCGGCAGTGTTGTCGCCAACCATTAACACTCATAGTTTTACTGAGGATATAAAAGCTCAAAAGCCATGGCTAGAGCATCTTTAAAAAAAAGAGAGGTGTTATTCTCTTCAGAGGCTTTCCTATTACATCTGCTTCTGAATTTAATGATGTTGTTGAAGCTTTAGGACGGGTTTACACTGCTAATGAAGCTCCTCCTGAGGATGCAATTCCCTTCCATCATGAGATGGCTTATGTATGGTCTTTAATTATATACATAGTCATGATCTATACACGTATCTAACTCTTTTCTAGAGGTAAACTATAAACAAAGACCGAAAAACTGATGAAAATATGATCAAAGAAGCTTGACTGTATGTATAGTTAGAGATGCATGAAGCATGGATTAAGCAATGAACCATGACCAAAAGGCTATTACAAATGAACATCCTATTTTCCCCGTTACCCAACCCACCCAATTTATCTCCTTAAACCAACTGACTATGGTCTTTTCATTTTTGATACCTACAAACAATATCGCCATTGTTGCGATCTGAGCCCAAGCGAAGCCACTCTTTTGTACAGCTACAACAATATCACGCTGTGTTCTGTTTGACGTAATCGTGAGCAACATTGGCTTTTCACCAAAGTCAGCGTCAATGTTCGGTCCAGGTGGACAATCAGTGTTTGAATGGCAACTACTCACCATTGGCTATGTTATTGTATATCCTCTTTCCGTCTGTAGCTGCACCCCATATCCCTCCTCCCTCGTCGCTTCCCGGTCCTGCAAGCTACAAAAAATCAAATACAAACCAAAAAAAATATGTTGTTGGTTAAAGAAGTTTTTTTTACTGACATGATACTTTTTCGCTAAATAAGTTGGGGTATAAGGGTATTTACTGACATGAATCCATTTATATTTGTTTGATATAATTAGGCTGTAAAAAATATGATACAAATAATGACAAATAACATTATTCATGTTTTTGATTCAGCATTTGCACAAGATATGTATTAAGTACGTAACTACATACCGGTCAAGTATTTATTTGGATGTATGATTCTATAGTTTACTACAGCTCCACCATCACTAAACGGTACAGTATTATTTAAGCACTCTAAATCAATCATCTACTTTTTTCTTTCTTTTCTTATGATTAATATCCAAGGACCTATAATAAGGATATTATAGTCACATACCTTAAGACAATTAAAATCACTAACAGTTGCAGTATGCCACATAGCTTATTCAAGCTTAGCAAGAGTAGTATGGGCCTTTTTGTCATCTTGTTGCATAAAGAGCAACTATAAACGGACTCGGTAAATTGCGCGACCAAACACCAAGCTTGGCTACAGCCGTCACCCGGATCACATATCCCCTGAAAAAAGGAAAAATAAATAGATTAGCTAATATCGCAGCGTGAATAAAGAGTGTCCAAACACAAAGAGTCAACTCACTCACATATTCACCGCTTCCAAACACCACTGGTTAAAATATTAATAAGTCAAACTCATGAAGAAGATCGTGAAGATCATGAAAAATTCAAGCAACCTACTGAGATTACAGAACCCGATTGGTCCCTCGATTGGTACACTGATGTAGTCAGATTGGTCCTTGCTCAACTTGGTCAACTTAGCTCCAAGCTTTCCAAGATGGAGTGCAGCAACCTTCTCATCAAGATGTTTTGGCAAAACGTACACTTCCTTCTTGTACTTTCCACTGTTCCTCTCGTTCCATAGCTCGAGTTGGGCAATCACTTGGTTGGTGAAGGAGCAGGACATCACGAAACTGGGGTGACCAGTGGCACAACCCAAGTTCATGAGACGAACCTCAGCCAAGATGATGATGCCGGTCTGGGTTTCTGGGAATACCCACCTGTCGGTTTGGGGTTTGATGGTGATTCTTATAACACCTGGGTAGTTCTCAAGTCCAAGCATGTCGATTTCATTGTCGAAGTGACCAATGTTGCAGACGATAGCGTTGTTCTTCATCTTGACCATGTCAGAAACCATGATGATGTCTTTGTTACCGGTGGTGGTGACAAAGATGTCGGCTTCTGAGACAACGTCTTCCAAGCTAAGGACTTGAAGACCTTCCATGGTAGCCTGAAGGGCACAGATGGGGTCAATTTCAATCACAATGACACGGGCACCAGCTTGTTTCATGGCAGCAGCACAACCCTTTCCGGCATCTCCGTAACCGTAGACAACATCAACCTTTCCAGCGATCATGACATCAGTGGCTCTCATCAAACCATCAGGGAGAGAATGACGCCATTCATACAAGTTGTCGAAGATAAGAGTATGATTTCTATGAAAAGAAGGTATAGTACCTCTTCCGATCATATATAACAGTGAAAATAGGTGACTCCTCCTGTACTGTGTGCTAGTACTTTTTTAGTTTCAAATCTGACTGCATAAAAGAAGGCAAACAGAAGGCGTTAGAAATAAATTAACTCGCATATAAATCTCTCATAAACTATAGAGAATTATACACGCATGCACACATATATGTAATTGTCTGTGTACCTTGTAAATCTCCATCAGCTTATCAGCTTGGAAAGTGTCCACCTATAGGAGATGTCATCATTCATCAAATCTAATAAGCAAATCTTATACTACTAAACAAAACAATATTACATATAAAGACAAAAATGTTTAGAAAAACATTACAGTATTATTTTTTGCTTTTTGGTATCAGTCCGGTTCTAGTTAGATTTGGTCCCATTTTGACCTGAGTTATATATATCAATAGCAAAATTTACAAAAGATTTGATTCTTTTGAGCAATATTTTAGATCAACCTGACTCGACTGGTACCAAATATACATGTAAAAAGGCGTCACATGTAAAGAAAAAATAAGAAAAAAAACGTGGTACGCTAAACCTGGCCTGTGCCAATCAAAAAAGGCGTTGTTAGGGTCAGTCCACTACAAATAATTTGGTCTATGAGTATTCCCAACTTGTAGGCATGGGCATTGTACGTGTTGAATCGCAATTCCATATGTCTCACGGAAGTAATAAACCACAAATTTCATCGTTCCTCCTTCGTCCACCAGAAAGCTGATGTTTGAAAGGAAAAAGTAATTAATGTTTATACTTGATATATGAATGTAAAAACAGATCCATAAAATGAGCTATTATTACCTACTTAAGCTCTCTTGTTTTCTGAGATGTTAACCCAGATATGCGATACTTCCGGCGCTTATTTCCACGATGTATTACCTCAACCTTGACTCCTCTTTGTGCTTTTTTAATCTGTTAAATAGCAAGAGGAAAAATAGACATAAATTTCATTACGCAAAATAATATTTCATCAAAATAGAAACTACATTATGATTTTAAACCTGCAACTCTGCAAGTATAATTCAGTATCATCTAAATTAGAAGCAAAAGATGTGAGGTTACTTGTTTTCCACTGCCCTTTGAACCAATGATGATTCCAAATTATCATATTTACTAAGGAATAAAGAATCTAACTTTACACAGTCAGGATCAGATAATGGTCTTGCTGTAACATCCCTATTCAACAGCTGATTATCAAAATCAATCACAAATATATTAACTTTATGTATGTATATATTCATAATCATCCAACTGTAACACAATATCACAATAAGCATATCATTGTGAGCAAACACAACCAATCAACTACATATAATACATAAATGTTAAACAGCTCTAACACAATATCACAATCATTACCAGAGTGTACGACTGTAATTTAGTTCTTATGCGTATGTTTTTTAATTAAAAGCTTTACAGGACACCTGTGCTCATGGAGGTATAACTTCATGTACTGATGAGAGCTCAAAGTTGACATGGGATAGAGGAAGAATCCCGGCTTTTGTTAATGTTAAAACTCGTAACAGATTATTAAATATACAAACATTGAAGAATGCATACCATGTCTAGACGGCTTTCGCTATCTACTCCCCGCGGTACTTGAAACCCGAGAAAAAAAGTGCAGCCTACACAGAAAAACATCATAAAAAAACTTAAAACACAAATTCAATTTGATTGATTTTTTACAGTTGAGAGTGACACATACTAAAACTCTAATGATTGACATGCATGTTTATCTCAAATTTTTTGCCTATATACCAATAGATAGAAACCAATCAAAACCTGTAAATCATTCAAAATAAAAATTGAAACTGAACTTATAATCACATACCTTTACATAACCTATCACATTATTTTTTGATGAATTGATGATACAAAACGTTTCCGTGTTCCTGTTTTTTTTTTGTTGTGGGAATGATAAAACGACACTTATCAAATCGAATTTAGGGTTACGGTTTTGTTATGTGATATGTCAAGTGGTGTTACGTGGATGTATGATAAGTTCTCGCTAAACTTATATAAGAAGATTAGGGTTGTTTGTTGTTGCCGTGATTTGTTGTGTGAATGGTGATTTCAAAAATTCCGTGATTATGTAAATTTGTAGGTACAAAAATTCTGTATTTAGAGATATTGAATCTGCAAGAAGAGTAGTTTAGGCATATATATTTTGTTTTCAAAGATTTCAACAAAAAGTCTAAAGTGTTCGGTGGTTGAGACGCTTGTGTCTTTGGAGCCTGGACCAGGGTTCGAATCTAGCTTTATAAATTTTTGGAAAAAATAGCTCCGAAATTTAAAAGATTAATGATGACATGGATTTATGACGTGGCATAATGATGACATGGAAATATGACGTGGCTTTATGGGATGCCAAGTGGCATTATGACGTGGCATGCCTCCTCTTATATATAATGTATAGATATATATATATATATATATATATATATATATATATATATAGGGATGAGATCAAATAAAAAGATGATTTTTGATAAAAAGAATAAGAAGAAATTTTGACCATCGATTTAAAATCAATGGATGAGATTAACACTACTCCTAACTAACTATTAAGGGTATAAAAGTAATTTCAAAATCTAATTATAATCCTAACAACCTAAATAATAAAACCCAGCTTCTTCTTCCCTACACATAGAGAAACACGCAATTTCCATCTCTCCTCTACACACACACAGAGAATCACACAATCAAAGTTTAATCCTTTTCACTGTAATCTTCAATCTGTTCCCCAATACTCAATCAAATTAGGGTTTGTAACACCAATCGATTATTAACATAATCATAATTGTGTATTCTAATCTCAATTGCAAATTTGTCCAGAATGTTACTGATTAAAAATATTGACAATCAAGTTATGTATTCTAATCTCAATTTTCGTTTGACATCTGATAGAGCTTTATTGTTGTAATTTAGTGTATTTGATAATAAATTTGTGCTATTACTGTAATTTGATATGTAAATTAGTGTTTTTAGTGTAATTTGCTACAATTATGAATTTGGAGTGGAATTTACTGCACTGATTAGTGTTATTACAATATCTAATATATAATTGTTTCTATTAGTGTAAATTGATGTTTAAATTTGTTTTATTAGTGTAATTTGATGAAATTTGTGTTTGTACTAAAATTTGATGCACAAATTAGTGTATTTGTGACACAAAATTTTGTTATTAGTGTTTTTTTTATGGAAACTTGCATTTATAGTATCTGATGCACAAAGTAGTGTTATTAGTGTATTTGATACATAGATTTATGTTATTATTGTATTTTGATGCAAATTTGTATTCGTAGTGGAATTTGATGCACAAACAAGTATATTTGATAAATAAATTTGTGTTATTAGTGTACATTATATAAATTTGTATTTGGAGTATAACTATGCACAAATGAGTGTTATGTATCTAATATATAAAACTTTGTTATTAGTGTAATTTTACAAAATTTTGTTATTAGTGTTTTTTAAGGAAATTTGTTTTTGCGTAAAATTGATGCACAATTAGTATTATATAATATTCAATACATATTTTTTGCATTATTAGTGTGATTTGATCGAAAATTAATTGTTCATGAATTTGATGCACGAATAACAGGTATTGGTGTATCATAAATAAGCCGCTGAAGACCTTGATATGTATAATAATAATCAAGGGAAGTATTATGATGAGTGTCTAAATACTCATCAATTTTGTACTGTTTAAACTGCAAAAACATATGAAAACACTCAGAAATGCATCAAAATGATAAAAATATCACAAATTAGTGTTTTATGTGTTTTAAATGCAAAAATATCAAAATCTGGTGAAAAACGTATAAAGTTTGCATAATTGGCAGTTTTAGTCCCCCAAGTTTCAAAACTTGTCAAAAACAGTCCCTGGTAAAACCAAATAAAGAGAAATATCATTTTTGAGTCCCTAGGGATTCTTAAGTTGTCAAAACTGGTCCTTGAGAATTAAATTTACAAATTTACAACTATGGTCCTTTAACTTTCAAAAATGACAACTTAGGTCCCTTAACTTTCAAATAATGACAAGTTAGGTCCCTAAACTTTCAAAGCTTGTCAATAATGGTCCCTTGAAGCAAGTTTGGAAAATTACAGGTTTGGTCCTTGGTCTTTTCAGAAATTACAAGTTTAATCCTTGTAATATAAAACTAACTATGACCCTTTAACCATTTGACCCTGCCACTTAATCATTTTGGACCCCCTGTCTTTACCATTTTTGACCCCCTGGTCAAACCCAAGTCAAACACTTCACCTTTGCCGCCCACCTATTCACCTCCTTCCCCACTTGGCCTGCAAAACTTCTGCAACACCTCACCAACACTTATCCCTGCACCTTATCCCTTCCAACCCCTCTCCTCATCATCATACTTATCACCCCCCCTACTTGCCAAAACAGTAGCCCTGTGGTCAAAACCACTTTTCCCGCCAAAATGTGAAAAGAGGCCAAACTGCTTAAAAACCTTCCATTGGTCAAAATAGGTGGTGGGAAACGCTCAGAGACACGTGGCAAGAGGATTGGACTATAAAAGAGGAAGAAAGACAGAGAAGAAACTACCTTTGGATTAGCCTAGGTCACGTAGTGATAATTAGTTTTACTGCTTTCTTTAATTACTTGTCATTTAATGTTTTAATGTTGTTACCTTTCTCAAATTAGTGTAATAGAACTTAATTTTCAGTTTAATTTCAACTATCTTTTAATTTTCATGTTTTGCTTTATTTTCTTTAATTTTCAAGTCATTTTAATTTCAAGTTATCTAGCAGTTTAATGAATTCTATAGCTTGCATAAGCTCTTGACAAAGCTCACTAGGCTATTAGAACCTTTAAACTAGTTAGACCTTTTAAAATCCAGAAAAGTACTAAAAATCTAAAATCAGTCAATGGAAGTCAACTGTGGTTGAATAAGCAGTTCTGGGGTGTAAGAAGCTAAGCTGGATGGTTTTCTGGTTCTTAGCTTATTGACAGTAAGCTAGGAGTAGTCTCTAAACCTTGGTACTCAGATTTTCACTTTGATCACTTGTAAGTTCCATTATTACCATTTTTCGCCGTTTACTGTTTCATCATTTCTCTTACTGTGATTTCTATGTTTTCTTGTTTAAATGTTGTAGTTAATTGTTTTTAAGGTTTAAAATTGTATGCTTATATGTTAGTTTGTAAAGTTACTTAATATTTCATCTTCACTGTGAAAATGGTATATTAGTGATTATTGTGTATTGTTGTTATATATATTGGTTTTATGTTCATTTATGCTGTTTATGTGTTTATATGATGTTTGGATTCAGTCTTATGGTTTAAATTTTTGTTCTGCATTGAAAATCCAAAAATCATTAAGACTAAGGTGTGTTTGGATTTGCTGAATGTTCTGTGCTTAACTGAATCTAGGGTGTTAATTATGGTTGATACATGGTACACTAAGTTTCTTGAGGTCAGACAAGCCATCAAGTCTATGGTATACTTATGCAAAAGTCAAAATCAACAATCTTGATCCTTAAGCAGTCACTGAATGAATTTCACAAGTCTAAAATTTATATAAGTGTTTAAATGTTGTTAAGCTTTGTTAATTTCATGTTCTTTAATCTTAAATTAACATATTGTGTCAGTAAATTAGCTTGTAAATTCATATTAGTCAAACCTTTAGTAATAATAAAAGTCAAAATTGTATACTAGTCATGCTCTGTGCACAGGTTCATGAGTCAAATTCACAAGCTTGCAAAAGCTTGTGGATTTGACCTTAGCCTGTGTACTTTGCTTCTTTGTGTAGCATTTGTGGTCTTTTATTTATGTATATGATTATTTTGCATTTATTAGCTTATTTGCTTAGCTTAATAATCCCATCTATTTTGTCCCATTTAGACCACTCAACTGAAGCAAACAGTTGAGTGGGGCTTGTTAAATAAGTTTTGATAAGCTCCTCATTGAGCTTGAGTATGTGACCCTTGGCTTTTCACAAAGACAAGGTACCCATCTCAAGGTATCAATTTGAGTTGAGCTTATTAGAGCTTATTTGATAAGTCATGTAGGAGCTTGTGTTTGCTCACTCACAACATACCACTGAGCAATTCAGTGGTATTACACTGTTTCCACAAGCTAATAAAAAGCTTATTAGTTGGACTTAGCTTGTGTGAATTGGTTCCTTTTGGAGCTTATCCACCAGTAAACAAAGTCCATTGCTTAATTTCATGATTGCAGCTCATTCACTAGGGCTGCACAAGCTTTTTGTTTTGTCCCAAAACTCAGCATTCACTGACTCAGCTTGAGCTAAGTCAGTGATCTGAGCCCATTTTCATAAGCCTCTCCAAAGCTCATCAGTGGGTCCCACTTGATGAGCTTTGGCTTTTTGGAAACCCAACCAGCCCATCTTGCTAGTTCAATTCTCATTTTGGCTTATCAAGCTTATTCTCTTAGCTTATTTAGCCCAAACAAAAGACTGCAAAGGGATGTTTGGATTGCTGTTACACTGGATTAGCTTATAAGCTTGTTTCAAGCTTATGGGTCAAAGCCAGTGTTCTAGCTTGTTCATATATGTCCATATTAATTGTACACATATTATTTTTCCCTTTTATTTCAGTGTGGAGCTTATTACAGGCTCTTTGAAGCCTCAACTCCATCCAAGTCAAGCCAAAAGCTTGATTGTCTAAACCATAAGCTCACACTGTGCCTGTCCATTTTTCTTGTTTATATTGTTGTATTGGACTTGTATATATCCTATTTTCTCTTTTGTTTCATCTGTATAGCTTATTTTGAGCTTATCATGAGCTTAAGCTCCAACAGTCAAGCCAAAAGCTTAACTGTTGGGCTCATAAGCTCATGCTATGCTTATTTCTTGGTTTGTAAAGTTCATTTTCAGTACATATGTATAATATCTATGTATAATAAGTCCAGAAAACAGAAAAGCTCACAAGTCCAAGCTTTTGACACAAGTCCTAGCTTCTATGTGGAGGCTTTAGGCTTAAAAGCCATCTGTCATGGAAATAAGCTCCCACAGAGCTTATTTCCAAGTTTTGGAAAAGTTGGTTTTGTTAAAGTTGCTTATTTTTAGTTGCTATAAAGTTTTGCAAAAAGAAAATCCAAAAATAAAAATGGTTGGCAAAAAGGGGAGGTCAAGGTTCGAACATGCGACCTCCCCCTTTGAAGGATGATAGTGGGGGTACCTGTAACCATAAGCGCCCTTGGGTCTTTCTTGTTATGAAATGCAAAATATAATACATAAGGGTGTTTTGGCAGTTATGGTAATAAGCTCTTTTGAGCTTATTTCCAGCTTATTTTCTACAGTAACCCACAGCTTTCTTATTTTTCTTAGATTAAGAATAGATTTTAGTATTTTCTGTAAAAAGTTGAGATTTTTATAATAAGTTTTAGTATTTTTAAACATTTAATTAGTGCTTTATAGTTTTTAATTCATAATAAAAAATATAAAAGTCAAAAAAAATATAAATCTTTTTTCTAAAATTTTCTTTTATCATATAGTATGTAATAAAATTAGTTTTATACTCTTAGGCCTTTTATTTTTTAAATTTTACGTTTTTGCTTGCGCAGTCGCGTAATTTTTGTAAATATCGTGCGTTTTCATTTTAGATCACTTTTTAGGTTATTTAACTTTACGTTTTAGTTTAGATAGTTTATTTAAGTTATTTTGTTTTTTATATCATAAACGTTCATCATTGTAAATATAGTGATAGCGTTTATTTAATAGATTTTTAACTTTTATTTTCTTTAATTTGCATTTAAGTCGCTAAGACATGCAAATCCCTACTATAGTTATAATCGTTTTTTTTGTTTCTGATTGCACGTTTTTATTGACGTAGCTGTGACAGAGCTATTACCATTCACATTCAGTGTTAGTCAATCAGATTCCTGTTTTTGTACATTCTTTATTATTTCAGCATTCACAAGTCATTGTATGTGGAATATCACGCCTCACCAGGACATAAACGATCCAAGGACATTTTTAATCCTTGGTAAACTTGCATTCTCTCCCGGGCTGTCGCCCTTTTATCATCTGTTCCGGTTTTGTGAACGGAGAAATAAAAGTTAGGTGGTTCGGGAGGAATCAAATTTTGGCGCCGCTGCCGGGGAGGCTAGCTGCGTATTATGACTTGTATTTTGTACTTTGTTGAAATACCTATCCTTGTATGTAAATTACATATACTCCATTTCATATAAACAATATAAAATACAAAAAGATTTTATGGTTGGAATCTATCTGTGCTTTGATTTGCATTTGACTGTCAATTTTCCTAATCTTGATATTCCTAGGTCTAAATTTTGGCTAAACACCATGTTTACACTAAAAAAGGATTTACTGTGCTTAGTATAATTCCTGGAATGTGATAGATTAGGTTTAAATCAGTTTCATGTATTAATAATCTCATTTAGGTTTCCCTTTTAGCCAATTTTTATTTTTCGTTTCTGTTTTTATTATATCAAAAACCCAAAAATATTTTTCCTTTCTTTTTATAAATCAAAAAAAAAAAAAAAAAAAAATCAAAAAGATTCTTCTAGCCTTTTCTGAGTTTCTTTCTAAAGATTCTTAGATTCATCTTAGTGATGATTATTCATAATTCTGTGAGTGGCAATCCCACTCCAATTTCTCACCAAATCCCTGAGTGGCAATCCCACTCCACTTCCCCATGAACCAATTAATTCGGGGTCGAGTCAAGCTAGCGACTCGGTAATCAAAAACAGTAGCTAAACATGGGTTTTCACCCGTGTGTACCACCCTAGTGTGGGGGAGATGCCCCACATGTTGTATATAGATCTAAAAAATGAATGAAAATTGTAAATATTAAAAAAGAGAATAATTGTTGTGTTTCTACACTTAGCTAGGTTTATTATCTTTTTACGTTCTAAGTTTCGGCATTACAGCCGGTACTTTGAATATTGAGGACAATATTCATTTCTAAGTGTGGGGGGGAAATTCTGGCGAATTTGATCATAAAATGCACCCTTTTAGTCCCTTTTTCCCCCTAAATGGCCAAATTTAAAAATTTTTTTTAGTGGAAGTACTATGTACTAAACACAACAAATGGTAATCAGTCCACCATGTCTAACCCACATAAGGATTGGCTAATCCAGGAGCAAACGGCTCTTGGTAAAGATATCTCAAATCCGTTGACGGCTTACAATTTGCCCAAAATTGTATGGTATTCAGCTCACCATATCCTTAAAAGTGAAGAGTTGGCTAGCCCGCAAGTTTATGGCTTGTGGTAAAGGCAGTGGAAAAACCATAATTGGTAATCAGCTCACCAAAGATAATATTGATAATTTATCTAAGAGTTGGCTAGTCCAGAAGAGTACGGCTTCTGGTAAAGACAAATCAAATCCGTTGAAAGCTGGTGGTTTGCTCAAAATCACATGGTTATCGGTGTACCATGGTTCTTACTTGAACTGAAACATTTGGCTACTCCAGAAGTAATGGCTTTTGGTAAAGAGATAAAATCCATTAATTTTTCTCAAAACATTGCTAGGGACTAGCAATATCTTAGTGTGGGGGATTGATGAGTGTCTAAATACTCATCAATTTTGTACTGTTTAAACTGCAAAAACATATGAAAACACTCAGAAATGCATCAAAATGATAAAAATATCACAAATTAGTGTTTTATGTGTTTTAAATGCAAAAATATCAAAATCTGGTGAAAAACGTATAAAGTTTGCATAATTGGCAGTTTTAGTCCCCCAAGTTTCAAAACTTGTCAAAAACAGTCCCTGGTAAAACCAAATAAAGAGAAATATCATTTTTGAGTCCCTAGGGATTCTTAAGTTGTCAAAACTGGTCCTTGAGAATTAAATTTACAAATTTACAACTATGGTCCTTTAACTTTCAAAAATGACAACTTAGGTCCCTTAACTTTCAAATAATGACAAGTTAGGTCCCTAAACTTTCAAAGCTTGTCAATAATGGTCCCTTGAAGCAAGTTTGGAAAATTACAGGTTTGGTCCTTGGTCTTTTCAGAAATTACAAGTTTAATCCTTGTAATATAAAACTAACTATGACCCTTTAACCATTTGACCCTGCCACTTAATCATTTTGGACCCCCTGTCTTTACCATTTTTGACCCCCTGGTCAAACCCAAGTCAAACACTTCACCTTTGCCGCCCACCTATTCACCTCCTTCCCCACTTGGCCTGCAAAACTTCTGCAACACCTCACCAACACTTATCCCTGCACCTTATCCCTTCCAACCCCTCTCCTCATCATCATACTTATCACCCCCCCTACTTGCCAAAACAGTAGCCCTGTGGTCAAAACCACTTTTCCCGCCAAAATGTGAAAAGAGGCCAAACTGCTTAAAAACCTTCCATTGGTCAAAATAGGTGGTGGGAAACGCTCAGAGACACGTGGCAAGAGGATTGGACTATAAAAGAGGAAGAAAGACAGAGAAGAAACTACCTTTGGATTAGCCTAGGTCACGTAGTGATAATTAGTTTTACTGCTTTCTTTAATTACTTGTCATTTAATGTTTTAATGTTGTTACCTTTCTCAAATTAGTGTAATAGAACTTAATTTTCAGTTTAATTTCAACTATCTTTTAATTTTCATGTTTTGCTTTATTTTCTTTAATTTTCAAGTCATTTTAATTTCAAGTTATCTAGCAGTTTAATGAATTCTATAGCTTGCATAAGCTCTTGACAAAGCTCACTAGGCTATTAGAACCTTTAAACTAGTTAGACCTTTTAAAATCCAGAAAAGTACTAAAAATCTAAAATCAGTCAATGGAAGTCAACTGTGGTTGAATAAGCAGTTCTGGGGTGTAAGAAGCTAAGCTGGATGGTTTTCTGGTTCTTAGCTTATTGACAGTAAGCTAGGAGTAGTCTCTAAACCTTGGTACTCAGATTTTCACTTTGATCACTTGTAAGTTCCATTATTACCATTTTTCGCCGTTTACTGTTTCATCATTTCTCTTACTGTGATTTCTATGTTTTCTTGTTTAAATGTTGTAGTTAATTGTTTTTAAGGTTTAAAATTGTATGCTTATATGTTAGTTTGTAAAGTTACTTAATATTTCATCTTCACTGTGAAAATGGTATATTAGTGATTATTGTGTATTGTTGTTATATATATTGGTTTTATGTTCATTTATGCTGTTTATGTGTTTATATGATGTTTGGATTCAGTCTTATGGTTTAAATTTTTGTTCTGCATTGAAAATCCAAAAATCATTAAGACTAAGGTGTGTTTGGATTTGCTGAATGTTCTGTGCTTAACTGAATCTAGGGTGTTAATTATGGTTGATACATGGTACACTAAGTTTCTTGAGGTCAGACAAGCCATCAAGTCTATGGTATACTTATGCAAAAGTCAAAATCAACAATCTTGATCCTTAAGCAGTCACTGAATGAATTTCACAAGTCTAAAATTTATATAAGTGTTTAAATGTTGTTAAGCTTTGTTAATTTCATGTTCTTTAATCTTAAATTAACATATTGTGTCAGTAAATTAGCTTGTAAATTCATATTAGTCAAACCTTTAGTAATAATAAAAGTCAAAATTGTATACTAGTCATGCTCTGTGCACAGGTTCATGAGTCAAATTCACAAGCTTGCAAAAGCTTGTGGATTTGACCTTAGCCTGTGTACTTTGCTTCTTTGTGTAGCATTTGTGGTCTTTTATTTATGTATATGATTATTTTGCATTTATTAGCTTATTTGCTTAGCTTAATAATCCCATCTATTTTGTCCCATTTAGACCACTCAACTGAAGCAAACAGTTGAGTGGGGCTTGTTAAATAAGTTTTGATAAGCTCCTCATTGAGCTTGAGTATGTGACCCTTGGCTTTTCACAAAGACAAGGTACCCATCTCAAGGTATCAATTTGAGTTGAGCTTATTAGAGCTTATTTGATAAGTCATGTAGGAGCTTGTGTTTGCTCACTCACAACATACCACTGAGCAATTCAGTGGTATTACACTGTTTCCACAAGCTAATAAAAAGCTTATTAGTTGGACTTAGCTTGTGTGAATTGGTTCCTTTTGGAGCTTATCCACCAGTAAACAAAGTCCATTGCTTAATTTCATGATTGCAGCTCATTCACTAGGGCTGCACAAGCTTTTTGTTTTGTCCCAAAACTCAGCATTCACTGACTCAGCTTGAGCTAAGTCAGTGATCTGAGCCCATTTTCATAAGCCTCTCCAAAGCTCATCAGTGGGTCCCACTTGATGAGCTTTGGCTTTTTGGAAACCCAACCAGCCCATCTTGCTAGTTCAATTCTCATTTTGGCTTATCAAGCTTATTCTCTTAGCTTATTTAGCCCAAACAAAAGACTGCAAAGGGATGTTTGGATTGCTGTTACACTGGATTAGCTTATAAGCTTGTTTCAAGCTTATGGGTCAAAGCCAGTGTTCTAGCTTGTTCATATATGTCCATATTAATTGTACACATATTATTTTTCCCTTTTATTTCAGTGTGGAGCTTATTACAGGCTCTTTGAAGCCTCAACTCCATCCAAGTCAAGCCAAAAGCTTGATTGTCTAAACCATAAGCTCACACTGTGCCTGTCCATTTTTCTTGTTTATATTGTTGTATTGGACTTGTATATATCCTATTTTCTCTTTTGTTTCATCTGTATAGCTTATTTTGAGCTTATCATGAGCTTAAGCTCCAACAGTCAAGCCAAAAGCTTAACTGTTGGGCTCATAAGCTCATGCTATGCTTATTTCTTGGTTTGTAAAGTTCATTTTCAGTACATATGTATAATATCTATGTATAATAAGTCCAGAAAACAGAAAAGCTCACAAGTCCAAGCTTTTGACACAAGTCCTAGCTTCTATGTGGAGGCTTTAGGCTTAAAAGCCATCTGTCATGGAAATAAGCTCCCACAGAGCTTATTTCCAAGTTTTGGAAAAGTTGGTTTTGTTAAAGTTGCTTATTTTTAGTTGCTATAAAGTTTTGCAAAAAGAAAATCCAAAAATAAAAATGGTTGGCAAAAAGGGGAGGTCAAGGTTCGAACATGCGACCTCCCCCTTTGAAGGATGATAGTGGGGGTACCTGTAACCATAAGCGCCCTTGGGTCTTTCTTGTTATGAAATGCAAAATATAATACATAAGGGTGTTTTGGCAGTTATGGTAATAAGCTCTTTTGAGCTTATTTCCAGCTTATTTTCTACAGTAACCCACAGCTTTCTTATTTTTCTTAGATTAAGAATAGATTTTAGTATTTTCTGTAAAAAGTTGAGATTTTTATAATAAGTTTTAGTATTTTTAAACATTTAATTAGTGCTTTATAGTTTTTAATTCATAATAAAAAATATAAAAGTCAAAAAAAATATAAATCTTTTTTCTAAAATTTTCTTTTATCATATAGTATGTAATAAAATTAGTTTTATACTCTTAGGCCTTTTATTTTTTAAATTTTACGTTTTTGCTTGCGCAGTCGCGTAATTTTTGTAAATATCGTGCGTTTTCATTTTAGATCACTTTTTAGGTTATTTAACTTTACGTTTTAGTTTAGATAGTTTATTTAAGTTATTTTGTTTTTTATATCATAAACGTTCATCATTGTAAATATAGTGATAGCGTTTATTTAATAGATTTTTAACTTTTATTTTCTTTAATTTGCATTTAAGTCGCTAAGACATGCAAATCCCTACTATAGTTATAATCGTTTTTTTTGTTTCTGATTGCACGTTTTTATTGACGTAGCTGTGACAGAGCTATTACCATTCACATTCAGTGTTAGTCAATCAGATTCCTGTTTTTGTACATTCTTTATTATTTCAGCATTCACAAGTCATTGTATGTGGAATATCACGCCTCACCAGGACATAAACGATCCAAGGACATTTTTAATCCTTGGTAAACTTGCATTCTCTCCCGGGCTGTCGCCCTTTTATCATCTGTTCCGGTTTTGTGAACGGAGAAATAAAAGTTAGGTGGTTCGGGAGGAATCATATTAGCAGTATGGCAGCGACTACCACCTCCCCCTCCCCAATTACAACAACAAATGGGCCGCTCTTCATATAGCTTTTTCTTTTGTAATTAGTGTATTTGATACATAATTTTGTGTTATTTGTGTAACCTGATGCAAATTTACATTTTTAGTGGGATTTGATGGGCAAATTTGTGAATTTGATACAAAACTTTGTGTTATTAGTGTACTTGATATACATATGTATTTGTAGTAAAATTGTATGTGTACAAAAATATTTTTATATTTTGCAGTTATCAATTTTAGTGTGTGTTCTTATTCTGAGATTTTTAATGCACATTTCGCTTAATTTTCATGCAAAAAACATCTTAATTTCAAACAATAAAGGCCGGTCAGAGAAACATAACACTTTTCAAACATCATACGAAAACTGATGTACATTGGCCATTTTTCATGCATAAAACAGACTTACTTCAAAGAACTCAGGCCGATCAAAGAAACATAACACTTTTACCAAGTTCGTAAGAAAACTAATGCGCATTTTTCCGATTTTCATGCACAAAATTGCTTTATTTTAAACAACTGACGTCGATCACAAAAACATAACACTTTTACAAACATCATATGAGAACTGATGCACATTTCGACAATCTTCTAGCATTAAACAACATTATTTCAAACAACTTATGTCGATCAGAGAAACACAACATTTTCACCAAGTTCATATGAAAGCTGATGCACATGTCGCTCAATTTTCATGCACAAAACAACTTTCTTTTAAACAACTTACATCGATCACAAAAACACAACACTTTTACCAACATCATACAAGAATTGATGCACATTAGGCCAATTTTCATGCACAAAACAACTTTATTTCAAACAACTCACGCCAATCAGATAAACAAAACTAATAAGCAATGAAAAACTATAAAAAATTTCATAACCGATGTATATAGAATGATTTAATATCATAAGTGATCCCATTTCCCAATGCAATATTGCAAACTGGATACAATTCAACGAATGTATAAGCATTTTATAGACATTCTATTTCAAAATATTACATAACCATTTAATTTCTAAAAAAAGCACAATTAAACGAATGTATCATTCCATAACACCTCATTTCTAAACAATATATAACAATTCCATAAGCATTCTATTTCTAAGTTAAATTAAATCAAACTAATAGATGCCATGAACATGGTCTTGAACACCCAAAAACTTGATCTTCAATATCTTCACTTGAGAGCTACCTTTCCAATTATATGTTGCATATCCTCGATATGCCTCCATATAATGCAACATACATAGACCGCAATTTACACAATCATTCTTTGTTCTCTAGCTCATTTTCAATCTTACACAAACATTCTTCTTCTTCGAGCAAAATTTTGGATGTTCCGCGTATGCCAAGTACTCACTGACAAGTTGTTTATGCAAAGAACATAATTGAACATAGGCACATTTAGCTCAATCATAATACACAAAACAATGTTTTTTAAACAATAACGCTTTGAGTACCCATGCATATCACTTTTACTAACTTCTTATGAAAGCTGAAGCACATTCTGCCCGTCTTCAATGCACAAAACAATGTTATTTTAAACCATAACGTGATGAGTACCTAGGCATATCACTTTAATAACTTCTGATGAAAACTCGTGTACCTACAACCCATTTTTAATGCACAAAGTTGTGTCATTCCAAACCAAACACGTTGAGTACAAAGGGATATAACTTTTACTAACTTAATATGAAAACTAATGCACATTAAATCCCTTTTTAATGCACAAAAAAAGTGTTAGTCTAAAACATAACGCGACGAGTACCTAGACATGTCACTGTTACTAATCTTCTTTGAAAACTAATGAACATTCAGACCATTTTTAGTGCACAAAACAATGTTATTTCACACAACTCGTGAAATATCCAACCGTATCGTACCTTTACTAACTTCCTAGAAAAATTAATGCACATGTAGGCTATTTTATGCCCGAAACAGTGTTAATTCACACAACTCATGAATTATCCAACTATGGCGCACTTTTACTAACTACCTGTGAAAACAATCGCACATTTAGCCCATTTTTAATGCACACAACATTATTATTTCCCATAACTCACATTTACCTAACCATATCACATTTTTTACAAATTATCAACGAAAAATGATGCAAATTTTAGCCGTTTTTATGCACAAAACATTTACACAAACCATGATTATCCAAACTTATCCCACTTTTACAAACTTCCAACTAAAATTGCCGCACATTTAGCCCATTTTTGCTCCACACGACAGTATTATTTCGCATAAATCACGGTTACCCGAACATATCACATTTTTTACAAACCATTTTTGACCATTGATGCACATTTAAACATTTTTATGCACAAAACATTTACACAAATCATAATTATCCAAACGTATTCCACTTTTACTGACTTTCACCCAAGATTGTCGCACATTCATCCCATTTTTAATGCACACAACAATATTGTTTCGCATAACTCACAATTACCTAAACATATTACATTTTTTACAAACTATTTATGAAAATTGATGCACATTTAGGCATTTTTATGCGCAAAACATTTACAATTAAATCGGATGAATATTTTAACAGGTGATAGAACAACAAAGCAATTGTAGGTTAATAAAACCATTACCTATAATATTCCCATTGCCGTTTAACGTCGTTTTTGTGAATCAAATCACCAATTGCATATCCAATTTAGGAAGTTTAATTGTATTTTTGAATGATTAATGGTGAAATCGGAGTTTTGACTATCGCCCTCATCATCCACCCCTGACCCCACCGTCGATGACACGATTAAGTAAACCATCCCCACCACCATAATAGAACTCCGCCACCAATAGTGCTCTGCGACTACCACCACCAGAATATATTTAATAACACCATCCCTACCATCTATATCTATTCTGAACTTTCAACATTACTGGGTTTTTTATAAAAATTGATTTAATAGTTGATTTACACAATTTGATGAATTATTGAAGGTGAAAGTTGTTGTTTAGAGAGAGAAAGTTGTTGGAGGAGAGAGAGAGATGTCGTAAAATGATTGAGAAGAAGGTAAGTTATTTGTATAAATGTGTGTTAATGTATTATGGTTAAAAGACGTTTTTGCCCTTCCAGCTTTAATTAATAATATAGTTTAATCTCATCCATTGATTTTTAGATCAATGGTTAATAATCCTTCTTATTCTTTTTACTAAAAATCTTCTTTTTATTTTAACCCACCCCTATATATATATATATATATATATATATATATATATATATATATATATATATATATATATACTATCTATAATAGAAAAATAGTCAAAGTCAAGAAAGTGAAATGTGAAAAAAATTAAAAAGGAAATGTTGAAATAATTAGTTATGAGTAATTTCAACTATTAATACCTACATATGTTTCAAAAGGAAACTATTAATACACATCGAAAATCGGGTTGACCCAGGACGCTTCTATTAATACACATCGAAAATCGGGTTGACCCAGGACGCTTCAAACCCGGCGGTTTGACCCGGTTTAATTTGACCCATTTTTTGACCCAACCCGTCAACCCGGTTTATATTGACTCGTTTTTTAACCGGAACGGTTCAACCAGTTGAACCTCCCAGGTTTCAAAATATTATGTTAATCCTCAACTTTTCAAACTTTTACTATTTTTCGTTTATAACCCATAAACTTTTTTTATCACTAAAACTATCTTATTAAAAAGTACAATAAAATTTTCACAATGTACAATTTAAACAAGCTACAACATAATTCTAAATATAAAATAATTAAACATACTAATTAACATTATTTTTAAAACACCCTAAAATGAAAAGTACATGTTATTATATACAATATACAAGTTAATAAAACACACAAAGCTTCATACAAGCTAACAAGTTGATGGTACATATAGTTTTGAAAATCAGATCGGATCAACGGGTTCAACCGAAAACCGGTGTCGCCACCAGTTCGGCTAACTAATAACAACCATCCGAAAACAAACTAGAGAGGGACCCAACCTGTATGGTTGACTCGGTTTAAATCGACCCGTTTTTCGACGGGAACGGTTCAACCAGTTGAACCACCCGGGTTGTACCGGGTTTCAAAACATTATGTTTAATCCCCAAATCTTCAAACTTTTATTATTTTTCGTTTAGAACCCATAAATTTTTTTTTAACACAAAACGATCTGTCGCTATATAAATATATTATATATATACAAGTTTTTTTTTTTCAAAAACGATTATAATGTATTGCAATTAAAAGAAAATATATGCCCGTTAGTGCACATTTAACTTTTCAATAGGCTAAATACGCTCATTTCAAAAAGAAAAATGGGGCTAAATGTGCCCAAATCTTTTATAAAATAGCCAAAATTAGCCATTTTTTTATTTTTATTTTGGGCTAATCACATTCATGCTAATTTTGGTATGTGCATTCTTCTTAACAACGACACCATTAACCCCATCCTTGTTAGTTTCACACGACAAGTAACGTGTGTTGTTAGTTTTTATCTCATAACTAATGTTTACTTTCATTTTCATTAAATGTTTTTATATGTTGTTTGATAGATGTTAATAATTTTGTCTAGACTTTAGTTATCGTATAATACAACCGTTTGCAATTGCATTTTCATAGGTTCACGATCTATTTTAAACGCTACACAAAACACTCACCACAGTATCACAAATCATTAATTATCTGATGCTAGAAACCGCTGCCGCTAGGCGCGGGTACTCGCCTAGTATATATATATATATAGGGTAAAGTTAAAATAAAAAGACAAATATCCGTAAAAAGAATAAAAAGATTTATTTTTTTAAAAAAATTCTCCAAAAATTTCACAAGATCGGGTATGTTGGTGCATAAAACTTTTGTGAAAACATTTTTTATAATTTTGAGTTTTGATACGTTTTTTTTAATGCACAAAAAACGAATTTTGATGCGCAAAAAAATTTTGATGCACAAAATTTTTAACTTGTTTTAGTTAGATGCGCAATGTTATTTTGATGAAAAAAGTCAAAAGAAGTTGGGTGCAAAAATCAATTTTTGATGCACAAAAAAACAATTTAATGCGCAAACGTATTTTTTCAAATTTTTTTTGGGAAAAATATCCACTTTTAGAAAAAAGTTTTTCACAACTTTTTCATGCACCATCATACCCGATCTTGTGGAATTTTTTGGGAATTTTTCGAGAACTTTTTGAAAAAAAAAAATCTTTTTATCTTTTTACGGATATTTGTCTTTTTATTTGATCTTTATCCTATATATATATATATATATATATATATATATATATACTTTTTTCGTTTTAAAATTATTGTCAAGAAACAAAAATCATAAAATTTAACAAAAATGTGACCACTACATTTTTTAACCATCAAATAGAATATTCATTCACAAATTTTTTTTTTTTATTGGATACATAAACAAATAGAATATTTATCCACTAAAATATATTTTTATTGAATATATAAACAATAGACAATTATTTCGAGACATTTTAAAAAAGAAATATAAACTATAATTTCGAGACGAAAGAAATAATTAACAAACTCATTAGACACTATATTTTTTATTCTTGTTTCAAAATATATGCTCACTCTTTTGTAAGAATTTTATATCAAAATTTCCCGCAGCAACGCACCGTCTAAGATACCCTCGTTTAGAAAAGAAAGCATCTTTATCCAACATTTACCAACCATATTCTATGATTTCTGTCGAGGTATTTTTTTGTGAGGTCTTTCAGTTATCCTTCAGCCTTGTGAGATAAGTCTTCAGGATACCTGCTAAGATGAACAACGCGTTAGTCTCGCCCCGGGTGTTATCCCAAGACCAGACTCCGGCGTGAGAGTAAGTGTGTGTTTTACCGAAGGGTATAGTATAAAATGTGTATGTGAGAAATGAAACCTTTTTACCAATTACTGTATGTGTATTTATACTACTTGATGTCACTATCTGGTCCCTGGGACTGTCGTATTTCATGGGACCGTTGGTGTTGTCAGGAGTGACACTGTCTCTGGCATCACTTCTGACATCGAGGGGGATGAGACGAATTGTATCCAGGCTAAATGCCAAAGGTACTGTCAGGTCAACGTGCCCTTCGGATGGATAGCCTGTCGGTGCGCCTTTCGGTATAGCCTTGAGCCCTTCCGGTAGAGTATTGAGTCCTTCGATCATTGGACCGATGGACCATATACGTTGTCATGTCTCCCCAGTATCATGTTACTTGTTTTTGACAAGTGACGTGATACTTAATTTAGCTGTCCATTGGGTTCATTCGGAGTGACTGGACGTGCTCTGGTTTCATGGGCCCCCTTATAAACAATGGGCCCAAGCCCATTGGGTAGAAGTAGGTTAAAATAATATTTACCGAAATATGTGCGATCGTGCCACGTGGCAGATGTGTCGTGGCTGACGGTTCAGATTCATCTGCGTCGCTTCCTGACACGATGGGACGTTTCGTGTCCCCACCCCTTTGGCCTATATAAGCTATTTTTACCCCATTTGCAAATTTTACTTTTTACTCGTCTCTCACTGTTTGCTCTCGAGTCTTTCGGCGAAGTTCAGGTGCGTCGCTTCTCTCTTATTTCGTTTTAGTTTGCGTTGCCTCTTCGTTGACATCCTATGGCTTCCGGTTCGGAACAACCGGCTTCCGATCTTGTTCCCAAGTCGGACATGCACATTTATTCCTTCGTCCTTTCCGAAGGGGAGTTGGAGGGTCTTATTAGTGAGTATGGAATTCCAATGGATCTGCACCCTCGTTTACCCCCGATGGACTTTACAATGAATAATCTGCCGGGGGATGCTATTGGTTTGTATGAGCAGTATCTTGCGTTTTCGGGAGTTCGTGTTCCGTTCTCTTCTTTTCTTTTGAAGGTGATTAAGTATTTCAAGGTTCACATTTCACAGTTCGTGCCCATCGGGTTGAATAGACTAGTTATGTTTGAGGTATATTGCCGAAGTCTTGAGATTGAGCCCACTGTGAATTTGTTTCGGGTTTTTTACAAGTTAAATAAGCAGGGACATTGGTTCTCGTTTGCTAGTCGAACCGGCGGGAACTCTCCGGCACGCATATTCAAAGAGACGTGTTCGAGTCTGAAGAATTGGAAAGATAACTTTTTCCTGATTGACCGGAGGGCTATCCCAGATGCCATGCCTTGGAGACATCCGGATTCAAGTGTTTCGGATGACGCTCCGGCGGGAGGTTACTCGGATGCTGATGTTCAGAAGCTGTGTGAGGGGGTAGTAGAGCTTCGACCTATTCATTCAGGTCTTCTGTATGAAGTTGGGTTAACAAAAGTCTGGAAGCACTCCGGATTTCGTCCGGAGTTTAAGGATATTGAAAAGAATGGTAACGCAAACGGTTTTTTTTTTTTTTTTTTTTTTAATATGTATCTCCGCTCGTGACTCCTCCTTTGTAAATGATTTTCTTCTATTTTGCGCGTCCTTACCATGTCTCGTTATCTACGCCTGAGGTCTGATCAAGGTTCTAGGTTGGGGAAGGGTCGCTCTCTTGCTGAGGGAGAAGAGATTCCTCAGCATGTGACCCAGCCTTTGGAGGCAGGTTCAGGAGCCGAGCCGCATACAACGGATTGTGGAGAAGGCCGATCCGGCGGTCCTGAAAGCTAAGGAAAAGAAGAGGAAACAACAAGAGAAGAGGACGGCTGGAACTGCGTCGTCCTTGCTGAAAAGGAGGAGGCCTGATACTCCTTCTATTGACCTATCGTCTAGCCCGGATAATTCTCAGGGCGCTCACTCGGCATCTCCTATAAACACTTTGAGGCCGGAAGATCTTGTAGATGATACTGAGCAAGGAAGCGTGGGTGGTCAGGAGGGAGGTTCTCTTGATCAGGAGAATCCTTCGGTGGAGGTTCCCCCCGTTGTCCCCGTGGCTGTTCCTAACCTCGCCGGTCAATGTATGTTCCTTAGCTTGGGGCGTATCCTGTTACTGCTTTTTTTTTTTTTGACATGTGTTTCTTTTTGCAGAAGCTGGAACGAGTGCGATGGTGACAAATGTTCAAGGTGCTACTCCTTATCAGGCCATCCCTTTTGTCGGAGGTATTTGCCAGCTGCTTTATTATTCCGGGATTTCCTCTTTTCTTTTTTGTGTTATGCATGTAAGGCTAACTCCCTTTCTTTTCCTAGGTGGGTTTGGCCGAACAGGCTCCGGTGAGCCGTTCATCCCTGGCTGGGGTTTGTCGACCAATACCATCCTGAATGACGCTTTCCAGTGCCGGGATATGATGATCCATCTCGCTCCTCCCTTTATTCGAGCGGAACAGGAAGAGCTTACTAACGAGAGGGCCTTGTATAGGGGATGGTTTGAATTGTGTCATGGGTCTTTGGCTGTTGCTGAAGTGTTCAAGAGGTTTGAGCTTTTAAATCATCATTACGCAGAGCTTTACAGGGCCCATTCTACTTGCTGCAGTGTTGATTCTCAACTTTTCGAGACTCAGAACAGCCTCCGAGTCCAGAAGGAAGTTAACGAGAAGCTTGCCCAGGAGCACCATGCTCTTCAATCATCCCACCAGGATTGTATCCGGAAGGAGGAGGAGATGAGTTCCCGTTTGGCCTCCCTGGAGAGGGAAGTGAATGAGTTGAAGGCCAGAGACGAGGAGAGGGATAAGAAGGTGGAGTTGTTGGAATAGGCTTTAAAGAAGAAGGCCGCTGAGCTGGATGAATCTGAGAGAGAGGCCTCGGTTTTAAGGGCTGATGTTGAGAAACTTGACGTGAGCGCTGGCCACGAGGAGATTTTGAGATTTAATTATGTGAAGGAGTTGATTCCGGCGGTTTTTCGGCGTTTGCATGGGAGTACCGAGTACCAGCAGGCTTGGGGAAATGTTTTTAATGCTGCCATAGATTCTGGCTATTTGGATGGCCTTAGGGAAGGTCGTGACGAGGAGGGGGTTAATAGGATCCTTGCCAAGCAGAAGGATTTCGATATGCAAGCGGTTGAGGGATTCACCGCTGCATATGACGAGATGTTCGTGTGGTCATTTCCTTACCTTGAGAAGATCAAACGCTCCTATCATCTTCCCCTCGCTGACCTGATGAATGTGCTCCCTAATGGGTCTGGATCTACTCCTGGTGCTGGTTCTTCCGGTGGATCGTAGTTTTACTTTACTTTATGAACTTTTGAGCCTTGGAACAATGTAATATTTGTACTGTAGTGGGCCTGCGTGCCTTTGGATTATATTTGTGTTTTTGTGGTGGTTGGCTGTAATCTTGAAAATCTTTATAACCATGCTAATTTAGGTCGTTCGTGTATCCGAACGGCCAATTTAGATTATTTATGCATGCTTGTGTTTATATATTTCATTGTCGCCTGTTAGTGAATACACCTGGGGGCTCATCCCTGGCGTCGTCACGCCTACGGGGTATCTGCATGCCGTTCGGGGCATATATGCCTCGGTTCTTCCCTTAATGTCTTGGCATTATTCGGGGGTATGCAGTTGCCTTACCGACTGGTACGTGGGCCTTCCCTAGTGTCGTTGCACTTACGGGGGTAAAGTAATTATAACTGTTGGGTCTTTGGGGTGCGCGGTCGGAGGTAGCTAATCTCCGCCGGTTGCACCCTATCCCTTTGCATGAGACATAGTCATGGGAAAATTTTCCTCCTCCATCATGGGTAGGGGAATATACCATTACTTGACGAAAGTAAAAATACAATAGTTCATGCCCGCAGGCTTACATTTCATTTGCTTAACACTTAAAGAAAACACTTTTTCAAATTCATGGCATGCCACTTCCGGGGCACCTCCTCTTCGTCCATGGTTTCCAGCTTGTACGAGCCGTTGAGATTTGCTTCCTTGACTCTGTAAGGTCCTTCCCATTTTGGTCCCAACTTGCCTTGATCTTCGGCTCTGCTAGCTTCATTTTTACGGTACACGAATTCTCCCGGCTTGAAAGATACCAACCGTGCCTTTCGGTTATAGTATTTTTCCAGCTTCGTCTTGTACCTAGCTTCCATCACGGCTGCCTCTTCTCTCCGTTCTTGTAGTAGGTCAAGATTGAGACGAATTTCCTCTTCATTTTGTTCTTCCATTCGACGGGGGTCTTCTTCATCGAGGCCTTCTCTTATCCTCCTTATTATGTATGTCGGCATACCTATCTCTGCTGGTATGACTGCTTCACTTCCATAGGTAAGGCTAAAGGGTGTTTCCCCGTTGCTCGTCTTGATGGATGTCCGGTGTGCCCATAGGACATTCGGTAGCTCATCCACCCAACCTGCCTTTGCCCGCCCTAACCTTGTTTTGATTCCCTCCATCAAGCTCTTGTTCACCCTTTCTACCAGTCCGTTGGCCTGCGGATGGGCTACGGCTGTGTTGATTTGCTTGATGTTGAGTTTTTCACACCACTTTTTGAAGGGGTTGTCCACGAACTGTTTTGCGTTATCCGTGACAATGACGGCTGGAAGACCGAATCGACATACTATGTTGTCCCATACAAACCTTGTAACGTCCTTGCCGGTGATCTTTGTCAATGGCTTAGCTTCCGTCCACTTAGTGAAATAGTCGATGGCGACCAGGATGAACTTCACCTTCCCTGCCGCTGGGGGTAGGGGCCCTACTATGTCCATTCCCCATTGGTAGAAGGGCCATGGAGCCATGATAGGAGTCAGCTTGGTTTTTGGGAGCTGCGGTACTGGAGAGTGGATCTGGCAAGAATCACATTTGAGTACTTCGTTCCTGGCGTCCCGGTGCATGGAGGGCCAATAGTAACCTTGCCGCATGGCTTTTGCAACGATTGATCGCGGACCTGAATGCATCCCACAGGCCCCCATGTGTATCTCCCTTGTCACGTAGTTTGCTTGCAAAGGACCCACGCACCTCATCATGGGCACCAGATAGGCTTTTTTGTAGAGCACTCCATCTTCTATAACATATTGGCTGATCTTCATCCTTAGAGTGCGAGCTTCGTTAGGGTCATCCGGCCAGACTCCCTCTTCAAGGCACCGAATGATAGGGGTCATCAAGTTGTCCCCTTCTTCCTCCACAATGTTGTTAACCTCCTTCCCTTCCATCGATCTCTCTCTTAACACCTCTACCAGTACTTCCTTTGTCAGGTGGCCAAAGGAAACGATGGCCAACTTACTAAGAATATCTGCCCTTTGATTCTGACCTCGGGGGATGTTCCGGATGGTAAAGTTTTCAAATCCTGCTATGTACTCCTTTGCCTTTGCCAGGTATTTGACCATGCTTTCATGACTTGCCACGTAGTCTCCGTTTATCTGGTCGGCCACCAGCTTGGAATCTACCCGTACTTCGAGATTACTAACGTGCATGCTTCCTGCCATTCGTAAACTCGCTAGTAGCGCTTCATACTCAGCTTCGTTATTGGTGCTTTCAAAATCTAGCCGGATGGCATAGGTGAACTCCATTCCTTCGGGGCTAATCAGTACAAGGCCAGCTCCGGAGCCCTTGTTGTTGGACGCTCTGTCCGTATACAAAAGCCACTTCCCCTCTTCTTTCTTCTTCGCCGTTGGATGCTCGAAGTATTTGCCATTGTTTTCTCCGATGGGAGTTTCTGACAGAAAGTCCGCCAAAACCTGGCCCTTAATTGCATTCCGGGGCTCGTAGGTGATATTGTAAGCACCCAATTCCACCGAGTATTTGGCCAACTTTCCGGACGCTTCTGGATTGTTGAGGATCTGCTTTATAGGTTGGTCCGTGATTACCTTTATGGGGTGTGCTTCGAAATATCTCCGGAGCCTCCTTGACATGTGCAATAAACAGAGTGCCAACTTTTCTATCGGAGCATAGTTCTTTTCTGCTTCATTGAGTGTCCGGCTTACATAACGGACTGGCAGTTGTTTTCCCCTCCTTTCGGTTAGCAGGACCGCACTGACTGCTTCCTCAAAGGCTGCAAGGTACACATACAGTGCTTCCTTCGCCACTGGCGTTGTCAGCGAGGGGAGGTCCGTTATCAACTTCTTCATTTCCTAGAACGCCTTCTCCGCTTCTTTCGTCCACCGATACTCCTCCTTGTTCCCCTTAGTGATGTTTTTGAGTGTTTCGAAGAAGGGTAAGGACCTTTCGGCTGAACGGGACAAGAAGCGATTAAGTGCTGCCAATTTACCGCTGAGGCTCTGCATCTCTTTCAAGGTCCTAGGTGACTGCATGTCCATTATCGCCTTTGTCTTCTTCGGGTTTGCCCGGATCCCTTCCGAAGTTACCATGTACCCCAGGAACTTCCCTTCTTCCATCCCGAAGGAGCATTTTTTGGGATTCAGTTTCATATTTATCTTCCAGAGGTTGTCAAATGTTTCGGCTATGTCTGCTAACATTCCCTGCTCTTCCTTGCTCTTGATGACCATGTCATCCACATATGCTTCCAGGTTCCTCCCTATCTGCGACTGGAAAGCGGATTTTATCATCCGCTGGTAGGTGGCCCCTGCATTTTTCAGGCCGAATGGCATCTTGGTGTAACAGTAAGTCCCTTGCTCAGTGTAGAACGCTGTTTTCTCTTCATCTTCCCTTGCCATCTGCACCTGATGATATCCTTTGTAAGCATCCAAGAAACATTTGTACTTATATCCCATGACCGATTCGATCTTCCATTCAATCTCCAGCAAAGGGTAGTAGTCCTTGGGGCAGGCAGAGTTGATGTTTTTGAAGTTGATGCACAGAAGCCAGCTTCCGTCGCACTTCTTTACTAGGACAGGGTTGGATATCCAGGTAGGATATTTCACTGGTCTGACAATGCCAGCTTTGACCCACTCTTCCACCTCCTTTGTGACCGCCTGACTTCGATCCGCCGCCAACATTCGACGTTATTGGCATACCGGGTCCACTGAAGGATTGGCATTCAGAGTGTGCTCGATTATTCCCCTGGGGACTCCTGTCATATCCGCCGGCTCCCATGCGAATATATCAAGGTTTCTTTGCAGCAACTCTTTGAGGCGTCTTTTGCATTCGGAGGACATGGTACCTCCTATCATCACGGCCTGCTCAGGAAAGGCTGGATTGATCGTCACTTCCTCCGTCAAACCCACTTCACCGGTTTTCACTTCTACCTTATCCTGCTCAGGAGGATTGGCCTGCAATCTTTCCAACCTTCTACATTCCGAAATGATGACGGAGCGAGTGACAAGTGTGGCAATTCCCTGAGGGGTTGGGAACTTCATCATGGAGTGGACCGTGGATGGTATGGCTCGCAGGATCTTCAACCCGGTCCTTCCTAAGATTACGTTATACGGCGATGGTGCCCGAATAACCGTGAACTTCATTCTGACCGTCCTATATAGCCCTTCATCTCCGAACGAAACATCCAACTCGATCTTTCCCAGCGGTCTGGTCACCTGTCCGGCGATTCCAAGTAGATCTGTCTGTGTTTGCTTCAGCCGGGATCTTATCTCCGGAGGCAAGTTGTTGAAGCAGTGTTCGAACATTACTTCCACCGGAGCTCCTTCATCCACAAAAACCCTTCTTATCAGATACCCCTCCATTGTGGCTTCAACTATGAGGGGATCGTCCGACACATCTCCATCGGGAAGAGGGCGAAAAGTTATGGACACATTCATCTATCTTTCTTCTTGCTCTGATGACTTCCTCTTCTTACGTTCGGGCCACGCCCGGATCATGTTGATGACCTTATCCTTAGCTCCCGTTTCATTCTTGGGGGGTTCTTTCCTTCCCTTCTGTCTGAGGTCCCTAATCAAGTGATTCAACTTCCCCGACTCCAAGGCCAGCTCTAACTGCTTTTTAAGCTGATAACAGTCATTTGTGTAATGCCCTTTCTCTTCATGGTAATCACAGTACTTATCATGGTTCTCCTTCCGGGGTGGGTCGCGCATCGGCTTCGGAGGAGGTAGACGCAACTGGTGCTCTGTGGCCAAGATTTCTTTTGGGGGCTTTATGAGTGATTCCAATGTCAGGCGGGGGTTGCTTCGGTTCAGATGATCACCGCGATGGGGTAAGTAAGGTGCCGACCTGTCACCGTGACGATGGGAGCTTCCCCGATCCTTTCCTGAATATCCATATCGTCCTTCATTCTTCCTATCCCCTCCGTAATGACCTCTGGCAACCCTTTCGTCCTTTCGGAAGGGTCCAGCTGAGGCTTTCCTAGTTGTATCATAATGCTCTCCCCGGGGCAACTCGGTGCTAGCAAAGGCCTCTTCCGACCTTACAAAGTCATCCACTCTAACCATCATCTCCTCCACGGTCTTAGGGATCGTATCGGCAAACCGCTTGGCCAACTCGGGACATTTGCATCCATTCATGAACGAGGAGATCCTCATGATCTCCGGCACTCCTTGTATGAATCCCGTCTCGGTGGTCCATCTTTCTTTGAATTCAGGCAACGTTTCATTAGCCTTTCACACTATCTTGGCAATTTCGGTAGGGTCCTTGACACAAGCCTTGTGTAGGGAGAAACGAGTCTCGAACTGGTCCCTGAAAGCTGCCCATTCGTCTATGCTCCCCGGAGGGAGTCCATCGAACCATCCCCTGGCCTTTTCGTCTAAATTCTGTTGGAACATGCGACACCACACTGGCATCGGCCATTCTCCATGCCTGCGGCTCCAGTGAACCTATTGAGATGATCTTGAGGATCCGTTGACCCATCATACAGCTTGATGTGAGTGGGCATCTTGTGCTCTGGTGCAGAGAACTCAATGATTCGCATAGTGAAGGGAGATTTTGAGACTTCCTTGAAGGGCTTCCCTAGATCTTCGTCTTTTACTTTACTCCCGGTTACTATCTCCTTCTTCTTGTCCGCCGGCTCACCCTTGTCAAGAGCCATTTCGTCCTCAAAATCCAACCTTATCGGCTCAACGGTATCCCTTCGGCTATTGTGTTCTTTTATCATAGACTTGAGCGCAGTTACATACCCTTCCAACTGCTCTCTCGTCATTGGGGTGGAACTTCCTTCTCCTCCTCCAGAAGTTACCGGAGGTGTCGAACCCGTCATCCTATAGCTCTAGTAGATTGAATGCTGGTCCTATGGATGGCGCCAATGTCGAGGTATTTTTTTGTGAGGTCTTTCCGTTATCCTTCAGCCTTGTGAGATAAGTCTTCAGGATACCTGCTAAGATGAACAACGCGTTAGTCTCGCCCCGGGTGTTATCCCAGGACCAGACTCCGGCGTGAGAGTAAGTGTGTGTTTTACCGAAGGGTATAGTATAAAATGTGTGTGTGAGAAATGATACCTTTTTACCAATTACTGTATGCGTATTTATACTACTTGATGTCACTATCTAGTCCCTGGGACTGTCGTACTTCATGGGATCGTTGGTGTTGTCAGGACAGACACTGTCCCTGACACTGTCTCTGGCATCACTTCTGACATCCAGAGGGATGAGACGAATTGTATCCAGGCTAAATGCCAAAGGTACTGTCAGGTCAACGTGTCCTTCGGATGGATAGCCTGTCGGTGCGCCTTTCAGTATAGCCTTGAGCCCTTCCGGTAGAGTATTAAGTCCTTCGGTCATTGGACCGATGGACCATATACGTCGTCAATTTCTATCCATTGTTGTAATATTTTTTTGATATAACCTATCATATTTGATGTCCTAGACAAAAATTTACTAACCTACTAAACATCAACGATTAACCTAAGAATCTATAATCTAGGGTAGGCAATATTTTTATTGTTATGGATGACAAAGATTGAGAGTTATGGTCAATGATGTGTTAATTATAGGTCGTGGATTATTTTTGAGTCCTACTATTGGAACCCTTCCTATGATTTGACATCATAGGGAATATTTCTTTTGTCCCTTTTTTTTTTCCAGTACAACACAGTTTTTTGTCAGTTTCTGTTCCGTATTTCTGACAGTTTTAAGCGTTTGGCTTATTAAACTTTATATTTACAGTTCCGCATTTTCAGGTTTATAGCTTTTTGATATAAACAAAATTATAAAAATAAAAAAAAATAAAAATAAATAAAAAAAAAAACAAAAAAACTAGGGGGGTCTCAATAAAATAATAGGCACCGTTCTAATAACTCAACCCGGGTCCTACTATTAATACCCTCCCTACCCATAGCCTGCCACCTTGTCCCCCAGGGAATATTCCCTTTGTCCCCCGCTTTTTCCAGTACAACACAGTTTTTTGTCAGTTTCTGTTCCGTATTTCTGACAGTTTTAAGCGTTTGGCTTATTAAACTTTACATTTACAGTTCCGCATTTTCAGGTTTATAGCTTTTTGATATAAACAAAATTATAAAAAAAAAATAATAATAATAATAATAAATAAAAAAAAAAAACAAAAAAACAGGAGGGGTCTCAATAAAAAAACAAGGGGGTCTTAATAACTCAACCCCTCAACCCTTATTTTTATGTATATGTGACATTAAGGTCAATGTTTAATGTGTTAGTCAATACATAAGCATAATTTAACATGGTCTTTGCCTCTTTCGTTTTCACTTTTATTGTTGCACTAACAACGGTCATCATTGATCAACGGTCATCATTGATAAACTCTAGTGATTATGTCCAAAAGAGTTCTTAATTTAGTTACTCAAATTATCCATGTATAGTAGCTAAATAATACAGTAAGATTACATATTTACATAAAGCGAAGGTCATGAACAATCTTGTCATAGCGTTTCTGCAATTACGATGATACGTGATGTGTGGCTTCATGTTAGTTATAGTCCGGAACTCCGGATAACGGGGCGCTGGTTAACTGGTTTCATGTAGTTACTGGAGATATAGTAAAAGGAGGTTTTAACCTTTACGTGATAACATAAATTTCGTTTTATTAATTATTGGTTAAATCGATACAAACTCTTACCGTGTCAAAATTATTGTTCATTATGCAAGAACACGTCATTTATGAAAACTACAGTTAATGCTGATTTGTTTTTGTAAAGCATACTTTAATTAGAAAAAATGCATTAAATAAACTAGTATATTCTATAATTATACATATTTATTCATTTTAAAGATGGAATGTGATGTTAAACTTGGTATGTTTAATGTTCATTTAATGCAAAAATTTTAATTAATGTGTGTTTAAATACAATCTTAAGGGTTGTGGTTAACAAAACCCAAAAATAAAATTAAAAGAAAAAAGAGCAAATGAACAAATCTTGACTATTATTGTTCACTTTTCACCTTCATTTTTAAAATAAAATATCTTTACATATAAATTTCAACACTAAAAATACTTTTAAAAAAAAAGTTTCTCGAAAGTACGATTTTGAGCTTTACATGACAATGTAATTAGTTTTACTTAATTATCTACGATTTATAAAATATTTAATTATTAAAATTGATGATGTAAGTTAAATTTTCATCTTGATTGAAAAATAAGTGGATTCATTTAATTTTTGACTTTTTAAATCTTTTATGTAAAAAACCAATATAAAAATAGAATGGAAAGTGAAATGAATTTTGAGGAAAGTGAAAGGAATCGGATTCATCACGAAAAAGGAAGCATCGCTCTTTCTTTACTCCCACAGAAAATACATAAAACTTTAGTTCTAAACAAATAAATTTCATTTCTTTTTGCCGGCTACACCACGCGCGCCACCGCTTGCCACCCCCACCACATGGTTATCTAGTAGGTACACTATTATACTTCTAGACTTCTATCATAAATTATTACAGTAATTTTATATAATACATAATTTTGTAGCTATATTTTCAAAAATCTTATTATATACTGTAGTTTATATAAAACCATGACAAACTTTTCAAAACATAAAATACAATTTTCAAACTAAACTGAATTATGATTCATGTTAGTTATTATGAAATATTATTATATTAGGACATTCACAATTTGAAGTTTTAAAAAAAATCAAAACACATTAAAAGCTTTATATTTGTTTCAACCATAGTAGATGCAACATAAAAAGGTCTAATATCATGAACCTACTTATAATTTAATAGATGATGTATTATTGATAAGTATTTTATAAAATTTTAAAATGTTTATACATAGTAAAATAAAGTTTATAAAATCAAAAGCTTTATAAATTAATGGTATAATATGACATGACAAACTTATAAACATTTTAAAAAGCTTTGTCATTAAGTATCCTTTTAACTAAACGTTGCTAAACTTTACGACTTACAAACACTTATTTATACAAGTTTAATATATTATATGAGTAGGCAATTTTAGATATGCTAGGTAATTACTTGCACATAGTGACAACAATGCATAATAGCACCAATTCGTATGTACATATATTTTTTTTGTATAGTGTTACCGATTCTTCAGATTTTGTTTGAAACTCATGGATTCCTCTCAAAGTAAATAAATGTGCTTGGAGGGTTGCCTTGGATCGTCACCCGACTAGAGAGAACCTATGTCGTTGTGGTATTCTTCATATCGATGACTCTTGTTGTCTATTTTGTGGTTCTGAAGTTGAATCCATAGTTCATTGCTTTTGTTCTTGTCCAAAGATCATTTTTACTTTGTTAAAAACTTGGAGTTGGGTAGAACTTGCCTCTTTTATTCAAGCCGACTCTGGAGAATACGGATTGTTTGGTTTTCGTTCATGAAAATGGAAGGCCAAGTTACTTCATGTCGTTTGCTTGAGTTTCATTTGGAGTATTTGGGCTTGGAGAAACCGCATTATGCATGCCTCTTCGGATGACGAGGTTTCTTCTACTTTGAATGAATAAATGTTTCCTGATCTCAAAAGAATGGTGTTGTTGTGGGCTTCTACCAGGGGGCTTAGGAACCGATTTTCATGGGCGAATTTGGTCATCCTCTTGATGAAGATTCAGTTTGATATATTTCATTTTCCGGTGTTTTTATTTCTTGATGTTTTGTTTAGTTGGTTGGGTTCTCCTTTTTGGAGCCCTGTGATATTTCTTTGTATTTTCTTGCCGATTTTCTTTCTTGATGTTTTGTCTTGTAAATGAAAGTGAAGAAAGTTTTGTGGATTAAATTGTAATTAAGTATTTAAATAACTAATAAATTACATTATTTTCTATAAGTAATGATATTTTTATATAAAAACTCATTTTGTAAGTTGTTAAATAAATGTATTTTCTTTAGACTAAAATACACCGTTGGTCCCTAAACTTGGCTGGACGGATCGTGATGGGACAAAACTCGCCCTTTTCATCGCCACAGGTCCAAACCTTGGCCATTAAATGCCAGATTCGTCCCTTGACCAATAACGCCTATGTCAACGTCTCTTTTCTGTTAGTTATTGGAGAGTATTATAGTCCATTCACATTTATAACTCAACCTAGTTAATTCTAACTCAAGAACTATTCCACCAAAACAAAAAAGGATATTGTTTGAACAAATAATATCAGTGTACCTGAGTCCTCACCACTTAAGTATGACTTCATAAAAGTCAACTGGTAAAGAAAGTAATAGCTCACAAAAATTTACCCATGATTAACAAACAAATTTATACATTATCAACTACTTAGCTAGTTGACTTATAACAGTCAACTATATACAGTGTTTGATGAAATGGAACATAACTGATACTACGGAGTTATTGTCTGATACATGTTAATATACTGATTCGTTACAAAATATAAAAGACGAATTTGGGCCCAACTTCAAAACGTTCAACTGCTGAATCTTCAAATGATCTACACAGCTGTGATTGATATCCAGAAACTGTTGAACCGACAAAACTTTTAGCCCTAAATTGATGATGTTGCTGCCACCTTGTCTGCAAAAACAAGTATACAAACTACAAACATATAAGTTATGAACTGTAGTGTTACAGCTTAATGGAATTTAACACATGACATGGTATTCATCACTGAAACATCACCTAGGGTCGCCTTTGGGCGAACAGTGCTAGGACGCAGTTTGTAATCTTTTCTTTGCTCCGAAAGGGTGTCTTAACACCGCTTGAAACATCTGCAGCAGCACCACCAACCCTTTCAGCCTTCCCCTCCAAGTCAAAACCAGGCAAGTTCTCAACATCAAACCCTGCAAACTCAACCATTTTGGCCTTCCCCTTCCCATCTAAACCTCGCTTAAATTCTTGAACAAATTCTCTCCCTTTTTTTCTGGGCAAAACCTCCTCTTCATCAACCATCTTTCCTTTTCATTTTCCTTTAATTTTGTCCCTTTTTTTAGCTACAACCCCTTCTTCGTCTTTGATTACTGCACCACCTTTCACTCTTGGTGTCCTGGTTCCACTCCCATGCATTTTTTTCTTATCTATCCCCTGCCATTGACTTCTAGTCCTAAAAGGTGTTTGACTAAGCATCCTAAAGTTAGCATCCTGCTCTACCCAACCCACAACTTCAAAACTGATGTTTTTTAAGTAAAATTGTGCTAACTTTTGGGGCTTGTGGGCTACGAAGATATCAACTGACTCATTTGTTTCAGCCATTCCAAACAAAGTATGAACATCAACATCAGTATGAATCAAATGCAAACCATTTTCTAAGGATTGTTTAGGATCACAGAAAAACAACGCCCATTTTTGTTCATTAATCTCTGATAACACATTATCAAGGCTTGAACTAAATATATCCATATTACTGGTAAAGGCACACAGATTAATTAATGAACCTCGTTCATACATGAGTGGGCTATAATCAAAAACCCCATTATAGTGGATTCTGAACAGGACCTCACCTTCTTCTTCTTCCTTCACATCCTTAAAAGTGGAGACGAATATGCTTCTGTCCTTCATTCTTACTTTTTTGTTTTTTTAAGAATGGGTTTGACTAGATGTGTGTTTCAGTACGTGAGTGTGGATGTATGTTAGGTTTCGTTTTGATTGGGTTTTGTTAATTAGGTCGGGTTATTATGATAGTGTTTATGGTTTCGGATCTTGTTAGTTGGGTTCTTTTGGTGATTCCCAACACATTAATTGTGTATAAGCGTATCAAGGAAGGCAAAAGGCCAAGTTGCAGGGTAGTAGGTTTAAAATGTCACACTTGGTCCCTCAATTTGGCCAGTTAGCCGTTTTTTGCACTTAAAATTCCCGCGTATTTTTTCTCACACAAACTTGACTTTTTCTCTGTTTACTAACTTCACAATTAGTCCCTGAATTTGGAACGTCCAGTTGTTTTTGGTATTTATTGGTTAATATACTATACCAATTGCATACCAACAATCACAAGAAACATATTCTAAGAAAATCTCAACAACCTCCCAATGGCTGACTTCTCACTACTTGAAGAACTCGCCAAAGCTTCGAACTCTGACTACATGTTTGACTCGATTTATCTCTTTTATCAAAGAGAAAACGATAAGGACATCAAAATTGCTAAAGGACTCCAAAACACTTTGACTGACTTGATTCGGGGTATGAAGGAAACCTAAGAATACATCTCTGAGATCGAAGGCTTTCGAACTACGGTGATGAACTACAAGGTTATCGAGGATCTTCGCAACAGGCAAAAGGCTAATGTCTTGAAGGCATTGGAGATAAGGAGGATGATCTGTCAGACACACTCACAGGTGTGTGACAGGAACAACTTCCTTGATGATCTTAGGAAGTGTTGAGAAGGAAATGCTATGGTTATGTTTTCCATTTATTTTTTTTGGAAAAATATGTACTGAATATTTAATGTTTAATATGAAGTTAATGAATCTATATGTTATGTTCTAGTGTTTTAATTTGTTAATTATGTTGTTAATTGTTGTATTCGTCTAAGAGAGTTGTTATATCGGTTTTGATTGTATTGGGTGTTGGTAGAACTATGGTCCTTGGTCAAACAGATTTAGAGTGTAGGGGACACAGGTTTTAGTCCCCTATCATGTCTTGCATTAACTTATAACAAGCACTTTATTCTCACATTTTACCACACATTTGAATTCAAATACATAAACCCAACCCTTTCAGAGAAATTGAGTCAAAATGGGTAAATCTAGAGCTCGTAAACAGATTAAATGCTCCAATTGTCAAACTGTTGGACATAATAAGTCTAGCTGTCACAAGGATCAGGTACCAAAACCAACAAAGGAAAGTAAGGTTCGAGGTAGAAAAAGGCATTGTGATGGCAGAAGGCAACAGGTATTCATTTAATTGTTATTTGCATAATGATTGTTCTAGTGTGTTTACATTCTAGTTGATGTGCAAATGTATTACTTTTGTAGTGGATTGATGAAGACGATATAAGGAAGACTATGGAACAAGAGTTTTATGATGCTCTTTATGAGCAAGAAGAAGAACACATAAATTTGGAGGAAGATGAAGAGCAGTCCAGGTTGGATGAAGAAGCATTCCAGCAGTTTTTGGAATAGGAGAGAATGTACAAAAGAATTGAAGAGGAATGGGAGAGGAAAAATTGGCTTGAAGATGCAGAGTATGAGGCAGCTTACTATGGAGTGTCTGTGGAAGAGTTATATCCAAGACATCCATATGTGCTGGATAAAATTCACGCTCTGAAAGGCACAAATTCCAGCAGTTTTCGAAGGTTGTAGGCTTCTACTCTTCTAGCCATTTGTAATATCGACAATATTATGTTTGAACATGTTTTTGTTTTTTTTTTGTTGACTTTATAAGTTGACTAGCTTGTAAGAATTTATGTTGTCTTTACTCCTTATCTACTTGTTCAACAACCACAACTCCCTTCTACTTATATAATACATCTTAAGTCAGCAATTGTTTATCATACCAACATATTATCACCATGGATGTAGAAAATGGTTCTCAAATGGTATGCATTGACTGTTGGGTTCGAAGGGAAAACAGGGCTGGATTGACCTTTTTTGCTAGGCGTCCACCTTATAGAGCTTTCATGTGGTATGTTTGTCTAGTGTGCCTTGAGATAAGGGGAAACACATCTTATACTGGTAGCGATGGTGTTACCAGGGAAAACACAACCACACGAGATAGTGGTGGATATGTGATGGGTATACATATTTATGCACCTACTATTGTTGGTGCATCCTTGGGCAGTGATGAAGAAGAAAGTGAACCACCTACAACTGAAATAACAAGTGTAGAGCGCCCAAGCCAAACACCACGTGAAGCACCTGCAACTGAAAGACCAAATGGAGAACGCTCAAGAGAAACACCAGTTGAAGCAACTGTAACTGAAAGACCAAATGGATCACCTACTAACGCAGTGAATTCCTAGCAAGAAATGCTATGTTGTCTTTCAGTCTAAATGTAGCTTAACTGATATGTGTGTGATTCTTTTGTTATAATAATTGAATTTTGGATACAATTTGAATCTGTTGACTTTATAAGTCAAACAAAAGAGATTTTAAATACTAACAATTCGGTGTGGTTCCTCTAATAATTTGGTTTGTTGACCTTATAAGTCAAAATGGGTTTTCCCAAGCACCCACCTAAACTGGATATGCAAGTGCAAACCACAAAATGGAAACAACATTTCCAAATTATACCTACACCACCACCTAATTACACCATATGAAGCAAAATATACATGTTAACAACTATCGTTTTCAGTAACCATCATCAGCCAAAAAATATACATCTTCATTACATCAACAACTAAAAATAACAGGTGAACTTCTTGATGGGAGGCTTTTTATTCATGGGGAGAGACTTGAGGTCCTTAGGGGGAGGCACATACCACTCATTCCTATTTGTGCTGGAGCATCCCACAGCGGCTACAAGACCAAGTACTACTTTGGGAGCTGAAGCCTTGGACGCCTTGGAAGCTTGGGTAGTGGAACCTTTCAAATTAGTGGTCTTAGAAGACATGTTCCCACACTCATCATCAGATGTGTCTGAAATAATGATGACATCAACTTCATTTCCTTTCACGTTAGTATCTGGAAAGATAGACAAAACAGAAATAATCAGAGTTGACCCATTACAACTTTCTTAGCTTGTAAACATTAACTCTAAAGTATAACCTTTCTCAGACTCCTTATTCTCATATTTTTCCCACAAGTCTTCAAGTATCACATCAGCAATGTCATCTCCTATATCCCACTTATTCCCATAAGTAGCCATGGCATAGTCAACCATATCGTCAGATACCTTTAGCTTGCTATAATCCCTCTTTTTGACAGATTCTGACACCGCTCGGATTTCTGTCAAATAAATTAGAGTTATTTATGCTCCTCCCTTAAAATGGCAATAACACAAATACAAAAAAACCCGACTAACCTTTCATCACTTGAGCTTCTTTCGCAAATCTGCATAAATCATCAAACATTTCATTAGACATTTCATCTTCTTTTAACCAAGTATCCCCATATTTTGCCTTCACATATTTTACCATCTCATCAGTTACATCTGTACAAGTAAGCTCCTTGTGTGCCATTGTTAAAGTGTGTGTGAGGGTTGTGTGAAGAAGGAGGGAAACAATCATGATGGTATACATGTAATAATTCGCATTTTCGGGTCACTATTCATTTTACTATTCAATGTTACTATTCACTTTTCACTATTCATCCCGTAAAATTTTTATTTCACATTCTCGTAGGATAAATTATTTTAGTAATGACCTGAGAGTTCGACAATCGTTAGATCATTTTCGCAAAAGTTATTAAGAAAACATCGTTTTAAAGTTTCGTTTTGGACGGTACACCATTTAAACATCCCGCGCATATCGAAAACAAACTCCGACAATTTTCCCCGCATCAGATAAATTTTTAGATCACTCATGATTAATTTGAGAATTTTTAAGATTTATTATTTTTATTTTACCAAATAAGCCAAGTGCAGAACAAAACTAAACGTACGTTTTAAACGATTCTACTTACATCCGGACTTAACGATTCCTGCACTGTATTTCCTAAGTTGAATAGAAACTTTTGTATTTATGGAAAATTCAAACATATTTCCCTCCTCCTTTGACCATAAAGAAATTAACCTTGCACGTTCTACCTTTTACTTAAATCGCGTAATTTTTAAACTTCACGAATAACTGTTAAGTTATTCCGCGTACGACGAAAACCAAAGTTTGACATCTCATATCACTTTTAGACTAATTTTAGTCTACTCTAAATAAATTCACGGACGTTTCCCTGAAATTTCGTTATTTTCTGATAAACTGCGAATTACGCGTTTTTGACCCGTATTTCTAATTTTAAGCAGCGTTTTTGCACCCAATAAGACTTATCACCCATTTTATATTTTTAGATGAAGTATAATGATGAGTTTCATCATTCCTGAAAGTTTCATATTTTTACGATACCCGGTTTTACCTTTTATGGCTTCGGTTAGCATTTAACGGAACCAAAACTCACTCCGTAATCAAGATAATACCAAAACTATCCACCAAAGTCATCCTATCTTATCATGAACGAAATTAGGGGGGGGGAGTCATCACCTTGGTGTCAAAATCCTAAGCATACTTCCTTTAGATCATTTACATGTGTAAATTTAACCATGGTTAGTTTTTAACCCAATATATAGTTAACCAAAACCACTAGCCTATAAATACCAAGCATAATCACTTCATTTATTCTTGCACCACCCTTTCTTATCATCTAAAGTCCTAAACCCTAAGGCATTTCTTATAGATTCTGTAAGAACATTCATGTATTCTTGAAGAAAACTAGCGTTTGATCTTCGTTCTTGGAAGTTTTCAAGAAAGAGTCGTTATAATCTTCAAATATCTTCAAGTCTCCAAAAAGACGTCGTTATAATCTTCTTTTCTTCTTCGAGTTCTCAAGAAGGCGTTGTTATAATCTTCTAATAGCCGTGGGTTTTCGAAGACTGCAAATTCTACGTCGAAGCTCCGTTAATATTTTATTTTTTCATAATACTCAAGAATTCTATTTTAAGGTAAGTATATATATAACTCAAACTTATTTAAATACTTATAAACTTTGTTAGTTTATTTATTGTATTTATAAACTATTAATATATAATATAATCAAGTAATCAAAATACATGTTTTACGTATTGAGCACTACAACACTAGGGAACTTCATGTGAGGGGTTCATTTGGGTAAACGGATCGACGAGTTGCTGGATTTATGATTTAAAGTGTCCTAGCTCCTCGAACGTTTACTGCATGACCTCTGAATTATGATGGCCCGAAAGGTAGTACGAGATATACAAACTAAAACCATTTCTATAAACAAACATACAAATACTACGTCATGATCAATATAATGGCATATATAGGCTCGTTCATGTTTGCTTAGGCATTATTCCGAACCTAAGAGTTGACATCATATTCTAGGTTATACGTAGAGACTTCCAGGCTTATCCATCGACTCCGTTATACGTTGTGATATCATTTTTAAGGTGAGTTTCATAGCCCCTACTTTTATACATTTTGAAATTACTTTTGGGGAGATACATGCTCAAACTATTTTCATTTACTTTCACAAGTACTCTAAAATTTTAAGGATTACCGTGAGTTCGTAACCCCACTTTTACTCGCTTAATTGTTTTACAAACTCTTTGGGGGAGATACATGCTCAAACATTTGCTTTATACTTTTTACAAATACTCAAAGCATTATACTTGATTGCATTATACTTGATTGTGTTATACTTGATTGCATTATACTTGATTGTGTTATACTTGATTGCATTATACTTGATTGCGTTATACTTGATTGCGTTATACTTGATTACGTTATACTTGATTGTGTTATACTTAAGACGATGGTAAGTCTCCCAATATAGACGGAGCAGTCCCCTCGTACATGATAAGACGATGATAAGTCTCCCCACATACACGGAGCAGTCCCCTCGTACATGATAAGTCGATGATAAGTCTCCCAACATACACGGAGCAGTCCCCTCGTACATGCTTGATAAAGTCTCCTAATATAAACGGAGCAAACACTAAGTGCAATAATGTGAACTATTATGACTGTATGTGTGCTTGACTATAAAATGTGTTATATTTTAGCCGTGGGTTGTAAACACACAGGTTGCAAGTTTTGTATGGGCGGAACTTGGAACTGAGTGGATTTACAATGCCTTTGCTGTGTGAACATTCTTTAAAGGCTTTTCAACTTATTCAAAACAAACTCTATGAACTCACCAACCATTGTGTTGACACTTTAGCATGTTTATCTCAGGTCATAAGACGATAGCTATTGCATGGAACATAGAGTCGCACAACATATTTTGAAGACTTATGCTTTTGTCATTTACCATTCGAAACATTTATGTATTATACTTTGGGACCTCATTGTTTGTAAATTTTATTTCATTAATCGAATGGTAACTTTTCAAAACGTCTCATTTAGAGGTCGTTTTCTATAACTTGTACTTTGTATTATGAAGTAGCACCCAGTGACACAATCTTCCGCTGCGGTATTTTGGGGGTGTTACAGATTGGTATCAGAGCATTGGTTATAGAGAACTAGGTTGCATTTAGAGCCTAGACTATAACTACTATATACGTTACCTTCCTCCCTATCACCTTGCACACTTTAGACTTTTTCGTAATTTTAGCACCTAAGAGAGATTTCTATGAACTGAATGAAACACCGAACATCATATGAGTCGATTAGTCCAAGCATTGCATAGTTACTCCTAAATTATACATAGCCTGATCACCTATGTCTAATTCAGGAAAAATCATGCAATGAAGGGAGTAGTAGTCTCATATGTGTAAGCAATTCCGTAATCGAGCCAAATTTTCAAAAGATTTTCTTCAAACCACTTGTTTCCAGTTTGATCCGAGTGACAGTTCTTGTTTGATGAGTTGCAAAGATCAAAGCTAGAAACAAGTTGTTACTTAAACCGATTTAGCCTAATCGTATGACAGTTCTTGTTTGATGAGTTGTGGGATTAAGTAAAAATCGGTTATCTAAAAGTTTTTTGAGGGTTTTGCTCGAGAATGGGAAAGTTTGCCTCATCAAACTTAGCCATAAGAGAGTATATCTTTAGAATGGGCAATAGTCGCGATAGTCACAAGAACGTACCTAAGTAAATAAGAAACCCATATACATGAGCTTTGACGTAATCCCTTAGACTATGCACACTGTAAGTAGTGAACATCAACAGAACTTCGGGACGAAGTTCCTTTTAAGGGGTAGAGACTGTAACAATTCGCATTTTCGGGTCACTATTCATTTTACTATTCACTGTTCACTATTCATCCCGTAAAATTTTTATTTCACATTCTCGTAGGATAAATTATTTTAGTAATGACCTGAGAGTTAGACAATCGTTAGATCATTTTCGCAAAAGTTATTAAGAAAACATCGTTTTAAAGTTTCGTTTTGGACGGTACACCATTTAAACATCCCGCGCATATCGAAAACCAACTCCGACAATTTTCCCCGCATCAGATAAATTTTTAGATCACTCATGATTAATTTGAGAATTTTTAAGATTTATTATTTTTATTTTACCAAATAAGCCAAGTGCAGAACAAAACTAAACTTACGTTTTAAACGATTCTACTTACATCCGGACTTAACGATTCCTGCACTGTATTTCCTAAGATGAATAGAAACTTTTGTATTTATGGAAAAGTCAAACATATTTCCCTCCTCCTTTGACCATAAAGAAATTAACCTTGTACGTTCTACCTTTTTCTTAAATCGCGTAATTTTTAAACTTCACGAATAACTGTTAAGTTATCCCGCGTACGATGAAAACCAAAGTTTGACATCTCATATCACTTTTAGACTAATTTTATTCTACTCTAAATAAATTCACGGTCGTTTCCCTGAAATTTCGTTATTTTCTGATAAACTGCGAATTACGCGTTTTTGACCCGTATTTCCAATTTTAAGCAGCGTTTTTGCACCCAATAAGACTTATCACCCATTTTATATTTTTAGATGAAGTATAATGATGAGTTTCATCATTTCTAAAAGTTTCATATTTTTACGATACCCGGTTTTACCTTTTATGGCTTCGGTTAGCATTTAACGGAACCAAAACTCACTCCGTAATCAAGATAATACCAAAACTATCCACCAAAGTCATCCTATCTTATCATGAACGAAATTAGGGGGGGATTCATCACCTTAGTGTCAAAATCCTAAGCATACTTCCTTTAGATCATTTACATGTGTAAATTTAACCATGGTTAGTTTTTAACCCAATATATAGTTAACCAAAACCACTAGCCTATAAATACCAAGCATAATCACTTCATTTATTCTTGCACCACCCTTTCTTATCATCTAAAGTCCTAAACCCTAAGGCATTTCTTATAGATTCTGTAAGAACATTCATGTGTTCTTGAAGAAAACTAGCGTTTGATCTTCGTTCTTGGAAGTTTTCAAGAAAGAGTCGTTATAATCTTCAAATATCTTCAAGTCTCCAAAAAGACGTCGTTATAATCTTCTTTTCTTCTTCAAGTTCTCAAGAAGGCGTTGTTATAATCTTCTAATAGCCGTGGGTTTTCGAAGACTGCAAATTCTACGTCGAAGCTCCGTTAATATTTTATTTTTTCATAATACTCAAGAATTCTATTTTAAGGTAAGTATATATATAACTCAAACTTATTTAAATACTTATAAACTTTGTTAGTTTATTTATTGTATTTATAAACTATTAATATATAATATAATCAAGTAATCAAAATACATGTTTTACGTATTGAGCACTACAACACTAGGGAACTTCATGTGAGGGGTTCATTTGGGTAAACGGATCGACGAGTTGCTGGATTTATGATTTAAAGTGTCCTAGCTCCTCGAACGTTTACTGCATGACCTCTGAATTATGATGGCCCGAAAGGTAGTACGAGATATACAAACTAAAACCATTTCTATAAACAAACATACAAATACTACGTCATGATCAATATAATGGCATATATAGGCTCGTTCATGTTTGCTTAGGCATTATTCCGAACCTAAGAGTTGACATCATATTCTAGGTTATACGTAGAGACTTCCAGGCTTATCCATCGACTCCGTTATACGTTGTGATATCATTTTTAAGGTGAGTTTCATAGCCCCTACTTTTATACATTTTGAAATTACTTTGGGGGGAGATACATGCTCAAACTATTTTCATTTACTTTCACAAGTACTCTAAACTTTTTAGGATTACCGTGAGTTCGTAACCCCACTTTTACTCGCTTAATTGTTTTACAAACTCTTTGGGGGAGATACATGCTCAAACATTTGCTTTATACTTTTTACAAATACTCAAAGCATTATACTTGATTGCATTATACTTGATTGTGTTATACTTGATTGCATTATACTTGATTGTGTTATACTTGATTGCGTTATACTTGATTGCGTTATACTTGATTGTGTTATACTTAAGACGATGGTAAGTCTCCCAATATAGACGGAGCAGTCCCCTCGTACATGATAAGACGATGATAAGTCTCCCCACATACATGGAGCAGTCCCCTCGTACATGATAAGTCGATGATAAGTCTCCCAACATACACGGAGCAGTCCCCTCGTACATGCTTGATAAAGTCTCCTAATATAAACGGAGCAAACACTAAGTGCAATAATGTGAACTATTATGACTGTATGTGTGCTTGACTATAAAATGTGTTATATTTTAGCCGCGGGTTGTAAACACACAGGTTGCAAGTTTTGTATGGGCGGAACTTGGAACTGAGTGGATTTACAATGCCTTTGCTGTGTGAACATTCTTTAAAGGCTTTTCAACTTATTCAAAACAAACTCTATGAACTCACCAACCATTGTGTTGACACTTTAGCATGTTTATCTCAGGTCATAAGACGATAGCTATTGCATGGAACATAGAGTCGCACGACATATTTTGAAGACTTATGCTTTTGTCATTTACCATTCGAAACATTTATGTATTATACTTTGGGACCTCATTGTTTGTAACTCTGATTTCATTAATCGAATGGTAACTTTTCAAAACGTCTCATTTAGAGGTCGTTTTCTATAACTTGTACTTTGTATTATGAAGTAGCACCCCAATGACACAGTCTTCCGCTGCGGTATTTTGGGGGTGTTACAATACGGTAAAGCGTTTCTCAGAATTAACTAGGTTGAGTTATAAATGTGAATGGACTATAATACCCTCCAATAACTAACAAAAAAGAGACGTTGACATAGGCGTTATTGGTCAAGGGACGAATCTGGCATTTAATGGCCAAGGTTTGGACCTGTGGCGATGAAAAGAGCGAGTTTTGTCCCATCGCGATCCGTCCAGCCAAGTTTAGGGACCAACGGTGTATTTTAGTCTTTTCTTTATTGATAGCATAGATGACCTTGATTTATTTGATCTTAAAGGGATTTATATTAAAAAAAAAGAAAGAAGGTAATTATGCAATATATAATTATATTTTTAAAAGGTGGAGTATTTACTAAATAAAATTTCAAATCGTGCTGAATGCAACTAGTGGCACGTCAATGAGGACCATGTAAAGTTAGTCGTTAGTCTGGAGTGTGTTTAAAGTAGGGATGAGCACGGTATCGGTCTCGTACTAATCTCATACCGAAATAGTGGTACTGATTTTTTTTTTGAGTATAAATTAGTGGTACCGGTACCATACCGAACGAGATTCGGATACCGGTACCGGTATCGAGAAATCGGGTTTTCCCCGTTTTTTTCGAGAATTTCCCGATTTGGTACCGGTCCCGTACCGAATTAGTGGTCCCGATTTTTTTTTCACCTTATTTCGTAGTCCCGGTACCGTACCGTATTTCAATAATCGGTACGGTTTCGGGATTCGGTTCGAAATGCTCATCCCTAGCTTAAAGCATACATAACGGTAACTTGAGCAAAGACTTGACACTATTATAAAAAGCTATTTGAATGACTTGTTGCATCGAAAGCAAAGCTTGAATAAAGATTTTTAGCAAAATGACTTATAGTATTACAAGCGTTTGAAAACATAAATGATGACTTGTTGAATTTTTATTTCACACTCCTCAATAAAAATAATTTAACTGGAAAAGGCTTTTGATAGATTTTTATGTATCAGAGGTAGTTTGTAAAATGAATTTATGAAAGATAGAATGTATTGAAAAATTGATTATAATAAATGAAAAAATTCATTTGTAGGTTGTAACATTGCATATGCTCTTAGGTCATATCGTTATTTCCTAAACTATGATTCCGTATTAATTTAGGAAATAACATTTAATAAGATTTTTCTACATGCATCTAAATTATTAGAATATCTTTCATGATAAGTTAAGTACTGTACATGATATGAATTCAACGTCTTTTCATCCAATCGGTATTTAATCCCTAAATTTAATAACTTTAATAACCAATAGGCATCTTATCCAACCGATATATCACAAATTCGGTATATCCTTATCGCATTTCAAAACATAATAAGTTAAGGCTAATATAATAAATCTAAACATTAATAACCTCTACGCTAAAAAGACAAGTATTTCGTAAATAAAAAAAAGAGTAAATTACACCGTTCGTCCTTGTGGTTTGCGTTGACCGCAGGGTTTAGTCCTTTGACCAAAAAAATTGCACCGTACGTCCTTAAGTGTGAAACGTTATGCACCGTTCGTCCTTTGACCAAAAAACGTTAAGTTTGACCGTTAAATACCCATCATGTGACTTGCACATGAGGGTAAAATTGTCATTTCAACACAATAAGGACTAACGGTGCAAGGACGAACGGTGTAGTTTATGTGGATAAGACCACACACAAACACACATACAAACACAACCATTCATCATCCTCACCATCATTATTTTCAGCCGTCAATTTTTCCGGCCACCTCCATCAAATTCCGACCACCTCAATCAAACACCCAACAATCCAAAACCTCCAAATGTCTTGCCGAGACCATATGGGGTTAGGTAATTGCTACGGTAACAAGTTCAGAAGATTAAACAGGTAATATATATCTTTTAAATAGCACAGAAGCAACAAGCAGTTTATATATTTCATTATGAACTAGAATAACACCAATAATGATTTTATTCTAATTATTATCAACTTTACCATTAAACATTCTTTTTTTCAAATTTAGGAGTCGAAGAGCAATAACTCAAAGATGCAATGTGAATTAAATCTTTATAATACCAATGATGGTGGCTAAAGATTTAATTTACTCCAATCAAAGGAAAGAAGAACAACTATATATAGCAAAATAGAACCCATCATATTCTGTTACAAGTCCATGAGGCTAAAATGGCACAAAGCTTCTAAGCTACCTCTACACTAATCTTGCAAACTACTACAGTAATAAACAAAAAACATATAAAATCAAATGCAATATTTAACAGAATACAAACACTTGAGATTTCAAATCCACCATTAATCCTTTAGTTTAGACACTAGCACGAGGAGGAGCTTGATTAGCATTGATCTCCCAATATCAGTTTCGAAAGCTTTCCAATCACATGACTTGTTTCGAAAGCTTTCTAATCACATGTTTTGTAGCACCAACAACCTTCTTATACAAGATTAGATGTGGCGGCTGCGACCACAGTGGCGGTGGTGGCTCCCGTACGCAACCCAAACAGATTCACAACCCTTAATATAGAAAACCCTAGAAATCCGAACCTTTAACTCGAGATCTAAGGAGCGTCGTCATGATTTGTAGCGCGTGTGTTGCAAAAATGGAGTCACAAGGACCCGATCTACCACTTTAGAAGGGTGGTGAGATTTGGTGGTGGCGCGTGGCCGCCAAAGATGGTGACCGGAGAAAGATTCCGGTGACCGGATATTAAGAGAGAGAGAGAGAGAGAAGTAAATTTTTAAGAGAGAGAGTGAATAGGTGAAAAATGAGGGGAATGGGGAACTATATCTACACCGTTAGTCCTTATTGTGTTGAAATGACGAATTTACCCTCATGTGCAAGTCACATGATGGGTATTTAACGGTCAAACTTAACGTTTTTTGGTCAAGGGACGAACGGTGCATAACGTTTCACACTTAAGGACGTACGGTGCAATTTTTTTGGTCAAAGGACTAAACCCTGCGGTCAACGCAAACCACAAGGACGAACGGTGTAATTTACTCTAAAAAAAAAAGAAGCAAAGATGTCAATATCAATTGGACAGAAAGAATACTAATTTAGCTGCTTGGGATATACCAATATTTTTGTGTCACTTAAATCACAATTAGCTTTTTTCCTTTTCATTATTGAACAATTATGCTTGAAATTGCAAATAACAAAATAGACTAGTAAAGTCAAAATGTTTGAAACACCCGATATGGGGGTGCTTGATACAGCCGGGTCTATGCACTCACATGCGCCCAAGGTTTGGCGTTTAATCGCCGTTCATTATTTCCATCCGATATTGAAGTCTTCCTTCTTTATGGAGTCACGCATCACAATTAGCTTCAAGCAAAATAAAATAGAAAAGATGACGTGTAATTCTCATAAACCAACAGGGCTGCAAATGAATGAACAATTCGATATTATTGTTTATAAACCTACATAAAATCAACAATAAATCATTACGTAAACAATTCTCATGAATCAGGCCGTTCAAAAAAAAAAAAAAAAAATCCCATGAATTAGTATTTAGTGAATCATATGGTATATTTAGTAAACCACCATTGTTTAGATATTCGATTCTCCTAAACGAGATCTTACAATTTCTTAAACTAAGGGGCTGTTTGATAAAACAAAATGATTTAGCGCTGAATGATTAAAAGCATCTGAATGATTTGAAGTCTCTGAATGAAATTGGTTCTGAATGAAACATGTTGTTTGACAAGTACTCTGAGTAACAGTCGCAACATTTTGATTGTGTGATTTATTTTTTCAATTAATAAAATCATTTTATTTCAAAATTACAATAATTATTTATACATTAAATTTTTGGGTAAATATTGTTTAGCTTATAAGCATAAGTCGACAACTTGTTCAAGTAATGTACAAGTAGGGGTGTTCATCGGTTCGGTTATCGGGTTGTTCAGTTATTTTTTTTCCTGGGTATAACCGAGAACCAAACCGAACTCAAATTGATTAAACCGAACCGAAAACCAAACCGAATAACTGAAAACCGAACACCCATTAACCGAAAATCGAACCGAATAACCCGAATTATATAAATTTAATTATTTATTCATTTATTTATATATATTTTTAGCAAAAAAAAAATCAAACTTAAAAATTGTTATATATATAATATAAAAAAGTTTTAATATTTTTTTTATATATAAATATATAAAAAATATATAAATTTATTTGAATTCGGTTTTCGGTTCGGTTTTTGGTTTGGATTGCTAAAACTATAACCGAACCGAAAACCGAATATATAATCCGGTTCGGTTCAGTTTTGGTAAATTCGGTTCGGTTACAAGTTCGGTTTGATTATTTTCGGTTCGGTTCGGTTTTGGTTTTCGGTTTATTCGGATATTACCCAACCCATGAACACCCCTTTGTGCAAGTCATAAATAAGTCTACAATTTTTGGGTAAATATTGTCTAGCAAAAAAGTATAAAATCAAAATACCCAATTGAATGATAAGAGAAATAAAGAAACGAAAATGAGATAGATAAATATTAAAATAAAAGTCTATACATACATATGCAATAAGTATTGTTATGACAAATAAATAAAGTGGCTAAAAAAGAGGCCCATTGAAGATCAGATTTCTCTAACATTTTATTGCTTAATCATTTTGCATCTAATTTGTGCTTAGTCATCCAACTCCTAGTAGAATGATTAAGAGGTGAAAAGAAAGTTACCAAACACTAACATCACTGACCGATTCTTTTTTTAGCACTTAGTCATTTGATTAAGTGGCTATCAAACATAGCCTAAATGGAGTGATTCATAACTGGTATGAATAATTTTTGAAAAAATTACACGTTTGGTCCCTGTGGTTTACCCAAAATAACAGGTTTAGTCCCTAAGTCATTTTAATTACATCACACATACCTATTTTTGAAACATGTTGCTCATTTAGTCCCTATTATGGGAAATAGAGACCATCCGTGTAATAAAAAAAACTGTAAATAATTACACAAATGATCCTTATTTTTTAAAATAGGGACTAAATGGGCAACATGTTTCAAAAATAGGTATGTGTGGTGTAATTAAAACGACTTAGGGACTAAACCTGTTATTTGGGGTGAACCACATGGACCAAACATGTAATTTTTTCATAATTTTTTTATTTTTTTAGTGTTGCAAAAAAAGGTATACAAGGCCGATTAATCACCGATTTGGTGTTACTGGGCCATCGACCTTTCCGATTTGTGTAAATCGTTCAAACAAATCGGTCAACCATGGTCAACGGCGGTTAACGATGGTCAAACTTGTCAAAAACATGGAAATCTTACCGGAAATTAGGTATAATCACTGTTTATATCTATTACAAGATATTTTTCAAAGAAAATCTTGCCGAAAGTACCAACACTTGCCGTAAATACCTAAAACTTGCAAAAAATGCCAATACAATTAATCACCGATTCGCTATTTTTGCAATCCTGAACAAATGTAATCACTTATAGTCGCTGTTTATATTTATTACAAGATGTTTTTAGGGAAAATTTTTTCGGGGATACCCAAAACTACCCATAAATACCTAAAACTTGCCAAAAATACCAATCCAATTAATAATCGATTAATCCCGTCTAAACCGATTACAAGCTACAGAAAAGTCGACTACCTCACTACCGAATCACGATTTTTGCAACTTTGTTTTTTTTAACAAAGGAGTGTAATTATTATTTTTTAGGAATATAAATAACCTTTGGATAACTAAGATTTGTATAAACAAAATTCTAATAGCTATGTTTGAAAATCACAACTATTTATAACCTTTCCATAACTAAATTCTCATTTAGATTTGTATAAACAAAATTCTACTGTAACAGCTATGTTTGTATACAAGTTGAAATTAGTCCTTATCTTAAAAAATTCGAGTACTATATGTATGAAGAAAACAAATCCACGCGCCACCTAACTGCGCGTGGGCAGACCATTTACACTTTTCTTCAAGTAAACACTTGCTTAGCAGATATGTATGACTTCCACAAAAACACACACACACACTCACTGCCCATCCATTCTTTCTTCCTTTTAGAGAGAGAGAGAATTTTATTAAACAAATCTTTTTTAATCTGTCATCTCTGCAACTTTCCAACATTTTCTACTACCTTTTTCATATCATCAAACAACAACAAGCTAGGTGATCATTTTTTATAAAATGCCACTTATATACAAATCTAAGCAATACCCATTTGAGCATTTGTGTTTATGCAAATAACCCATGTCACATTTTGTCTAGATTTGAGTTTTTATATTTTTTGTAATTTTTTTTTTGCAGGTTGTATTGGACATGCTAAGTTATATTAATGGATGTTAAGAGATCTATGATGATATACTTGTTGCTGTTTTTATGTTTTGTTGGTCCTTTTTGTTATGCTACTAATCCTACAGATGGTAAGTTTAATGTTTTTTTGTTGTTATGAGATAAAGATGTGTGTGTGTTTTTAGGTGTGTTTAGTGTGTGAGAGAGAATGGAAGTAGATCTGCCTAATAAACACTATTGCCGATGAAACTGGTGTGCTAGCCAATCATGAACTCACTTTTTTTGACTAATTGTTGAATTTCATATTTAGCTTGTGTGTATTTTTATTTCTTTCTATTTTTAGAAAGAAACCTTAATCTTGGTGTCTAATAGTGCAATTAATTTGGTAACTAATTGTGTTATTAGGGGGTGTTTGGGATTGTTTATTGTAATTTCAGCAAAAATTAATGCTTATTTTACCTGAAAATGCAAAAAAGACTACAAAGTGCTTCCGCATAAAAATAAGCTGATAAGCAGAAAAATAAGCGCTCGTCACAGACACCCTTTTAATCTTGGCAACTAACAGTGCACTTGATTTGCTTTTCCATAAAAAAAATTATTTTACCAAAGGGCTTTGGCTCAGTTGGTACCCACCTCCGGAAAACCCATGGGCCCACCAGAGAGATTTTGCGGATAAAAGGTCATGGGTTCGAGTCTCGACTCGTGCTCACTCCAGTTGGTGGAGTTGCCGGAGCTATTCCTTGTGGGGTGGACAATGGCTGGTGCCAAAAGGCACCCGGGGTCAGGGTGTTCCGCCAATTCACACCTTTTTGTCGATAAAAACAAATATTTTAAAAAGCTGGTGCAGTTAATTTGGCTTAAAATTCCATATTAGGATGTTTTTTTATTAAATATTGAGATATTAGGGTGTCAAGATCTTACTGGACTAATGTTTTGGAACAAGGGAGAATTTCGCAATCATAGAATACATGTCTTTTATTTTGTGATAGTAACCTTTCCTGATGGTTGTTCAATCGCCGTCCCATTGGTCTACCATGTATTCCTGTTACTTTCTGATGTGATCACTTTTTGAACTCTTAAAAAATTCCATGTATGCCCGTCAATTCTTCCTAGTAACTTTTGTCTGAAAATTTTCATTTAAAGTTGATTTAAAGCGGAAAAGGAACCATGATGGTTTATTGTTCTTTTCTCTTCTTTTGAAGGCATTGGTTTAACAGTGATGCTAACTATTATCTTTGTTATTACTATCTTTACTTGGTCAGTTAGTGCAATGAATAATTTATACGCCGCACTGGGATATCCACCTCTTCCTGGATGGACGGCTAGTGCTGGAGACCCGTGTGCCGAGGGTTGGCAAGGTGTTGTGTGTGATGCTACTAATACAAACGTCATATCGATGTATGTGAATTCATCTGTTTTTAATTTTTGGAGTTTTTGTGAGATTATGTTCTAATGAGGTGTTTTACTTTTTGTTGTTACAGAACCGTTCATAGTGCTAATTTGGGAGGAGAATTGGGTGATACCTTAGGATCTTTCTCTTCACTCCAAAGCTTGTAAGTAACTGTTAGATAATTACACGGATAATCTGACGCTTCCTATATCACTAAGATAGACTATTATGTGTTTAATGAAAATATGTTTGCTTGATAATTGACTAATTGGTCAACTTATTTGCTTGTAGAGATTTGAGCAATAACAACATTGGTGGTGACCTTCCATCTGAGCTTCCTGTTACCATCACTACAATGTAAGTATTCGTGCAAGATTTAACCTTATAGACTATCATGGGATTAACGATAATAATGACCAATGTTACCAAATAGCTTGGTTTTATAACCTTTTGTTTTTCTGATTTGTTTACCTTTGGCAGTTTTCTTGCAGATAATAACTTCACTGGAAGCATACCAGAGACTCTGTCCTCTCTAACACAGCTAATTGCCCTGTAAGCTCTAATCAATTATGTTTTTGCGTATATTTGAGGTGTTTCATTCCGCTTACTTGTTAACGGGTCCATCTTCTTTGTCTTATCTCAACCAGTTACTGGTTCAATTCAAGAATTTTAGCTAAATGGGCTAAACGTGTCAAACGGGTTTAAATAGGTCAGCAGTTTGAAAGTCACCCAAAATCAATTTTTTGAGCATACAACCTCCTAGTTGTTTTTATACAAAATTGATATTATTATCGTGAATTTTTATATTTTTAATCATAACCAACACATTCTGTAGTTATTAATATTGAACAACCAGTGTTACCATATCAACCCGACCCAACCTGTTCTATACTAAAATGTCACCTGTATTAACCAATAATGGACCTGCACATCTCTAGCTCAGGCATTTGTCAGAGTTATTAATATGTTACTTTTCTCGATTTCCAGGTCTCTAAATGATAACAATTTGTCTGGTGAAATACCTGATTCCTTTGCTGGCCTTACTGGTTTGGCCAATCTGTAAGATCCATTATCTCAAAAAACTTATTTCTTCTTTTCTTCTTCTAGTTAATATTTGGATGCTTTTTTACTTTTCTGTTTTCAGTGATATATCGAGTAACAGTTTGAGTGGAGAGTTACCTTCCTCCTTAGGAAGTTTGTCTTCTCTAGCTACCTTGTGAGTCATCAGTTATCTTACTAAGAACAATAATTTATGACATTTCTTTCTATAAGTGAAACTAACATGTTCCCCGACAGTCATTTGCAGAACAATCAACTCTCTGGGACATTGGATGTTCTACAAGATCTTCCATTGGTTGATTTGTAAGCTTTTTAATAGTATTGCAGATAAAATGAAGTGCTCATTTGACGTTGGCTAATTGCTATAAAGTTAACTAACTATTGTCAAATTGCTATTCTTGGTAAACAGAAAAAATCTACAGTTTCAGAATATTAATTTTAAGTAAACAACTTAGTATATAACTTTTATCTAAGGTAATTTGACCGCATAGCCTGCTCAAAAGTATGATGTGGCAATACGTGTCTGTAACTTGGATCATGCTGACTATTTTTTTCTGATGTGGTTAGAAGATTACTTAAAACCAAATCATCAGATTTTGATGTTTTTTCTTCTGTAAAAAGAGTTCGTTAACTTTTATGAAATATACTCATTATAAGTATTGGAAATCATTGATATCCACAAAAGTTCCCCTGTGTTGTCACTTTTTGAAGTAATTTAACGGCATGTAACCATAGTCAAACACTGCACTTACTGTTTTTGTATTTTTTACCGACTTATTCTTTTCTGCCTTACAGAAATGTAGCAAACAATCTGTTCAGTGGACCTATACCCGACAAATTACTAAGCATTCCAAATTTCAAAAGCGATGGGAATTCATTCAATAGTACTACTGCTGCAGCTCCATTAGCTCCACCCGGATCCCCGTCCTCAACCACACCCACAGGTTCTGGAACACCTTTTTTTCCGTCACCTAAACAAACACCGGGGAAGCAACCACCTGGTAAACAAGCACCACCACAAGCCAGTGGTCCATCATCTCAGGGTTCCAAATCTTCCACCACAAATAAGTCCTGGACAGCTAAAAAGAAAGTTTGGGTGTCGATTGCGTCGGTGTTTGGTTTTATACTTCTGGCATTAGTGTGTCTTCTATTTTCACCAAGACGCTTCAGAAGAAAACGAACTCCAGGTTTGATACCCAAGAGGCATGAGATAGCTCCGTACACTGGTAGAGAGAACCTGATAGACAACGGGACGTTTTCTCAACCACCCAATCAAGTTGATAAAGGTATCTTGATTATGTTTACCTTCTTAGTGTTAATTTATTGTCATGGAATTTGTTGGAGATGGCAATTTCAACCAATATACCTATAAATGGCTCGAGTTTGGTAAAACGCTATGATAACCTATTACAAGATGTATGATATGTTTTTGTGATAGGCAAAATTCAGAGAACCTCTGTAAATTTTGTGCAATCCTGAAACTTCTTGCATGATCAAAGGCCTTCACTTATAGCGAAAAAGGTCTCTTTTAGCGAGTTATGAGGTTTAATTACGCAAAAATAAGACCTTTTGAACATGCAAAATAATATTTTTGTAAGATTTATGTGTTGAAGGATTTAGTAGATGCAAAAAACAAACCTCAGAGATTTAATTGCGCGAAACGTGAAAGTCATTATAGGTTTTCGTCTAGAATATTTGCTGGTTTGCATATATATTTAGCACTTTATTTACTTACCAAAAGGTGGATAAACATTTGTGTGGGTCGGCCTAGTCCCTTTTAACCCGGACATAATAGAAGTGTTTTGTACTTGTTACCCTACCCGCCTACGTTCCCACATATGATTTTTTTTATATGATCTGTTTCAATTTGGAAAGAAGAGACAACTCCTCGAGATTCAAGTTATTTTAGCTTATTGTCATGGAATAAGGGCCCCTTCACAATGGTAACTGTCCCAGACCACTGAATCTCTTTCACTTCTTGCAGTTCCAAAGGTGGCGCCAGTTGTGATGCCAAAGGAGGAGCCAAAACAAATGTTTGCACCACCACCGCAGCCACCACCAAGAAGACCAAGTCCAACTCTAAAGCCAAAAATGGATCAGGAAATGAATGTGCAAAGACTATCTGCCATACCAAGGCAGGAGAGTCTGGATATAGACATGACTAGATTTGAGATTGATTCAATGCGACCACCCCCGCCACCACCCCCACCGCCACCGCCACCACCACCAATTCCCACATCACAACCAATTCCTCTACCTTATGAAAAGGTTATCGTAGAACCCATTGTTCCCACTGAAGCAGCAAGACCTTCCACCAAACCTCTTGTCCCTCAGACATCTGTCAGGTCCTACACAATCGCTTCTCTTCAGCAATACGCAAACAGTTTCTCTCAAGATAATCTTATTGGTAATGGAATGTTGGGGAGTGTCTACAGGGCACAACTTCCAAATGGAAAGGTATGACCTTTACCAACTGATGTAGCGCAATTACATACGTTATTTGTAACATACCTGCATTTGGATGCAGCTAACCGTTTCTTAAAAATTTGAAATCTTATATAATCTATCTTCATATTGTGCCATTAGTTGCTTGCTGTGAAGAAGTTGGACAGAAGGGTAATCAGTCAACAAAAGGAGGAAGATTTCATTGAGCTTGTTAATAATCTTGATAAAATTCGGCATGCTAATGTTGTTGAACTCATGGGTTACTGCTCAGAGCATGGTCAAAGGCTATTAATTTACGAGTACTGTAATGATGGGACTCTTCAGGATGCACTACACTCTGATGATGATTATAAAAAGAAATTTACATGGAGTGTACGCATCCGTATGGCACTTGGAGCTGCAAGAGCTTTAGAGTAAGCAAACATCATTACTCCCTTCATCTTGAAAAAAGTTTATTTCTTAATATACACGAAATAACTTGTTTCTGTTTTCTTTGTCCTCAAAAAATCTACATATATGATATGTTGTATACTTTTTTATACGTATGAAGTACTTATTGTACAAAATTTATATCTTTCGTTAAAAGTGCAGCGATTTTTTGTTTCGGTTCTCCTATTCAAACCTTTCCGTTTTTGGAATGTTTCAATTTACTGAAAAATGGTTTTCAAATTTGCCTGATTTGAATTATGTTTTCTCAAGAATTCCCTTTGTCATATTAACATCTCTCTTTGTTTTTCACTTGTGGTTTATAGATACCTACACGATTTCTGTGAGCCACCTGTTATTCACAGAAACTTCAAGTCCACCAATATTCTTCTCGATGAAGATCTTTCTGTGCGTGTTTCAGATTGTGGTTTGGCTCCTTTAATATCTCGAGGTGTAGTGAGTCAGGTATGTGCGAGTCTTGTTTGTGGGTTCCTTTTACCTGTTGCGACGGTTTTCCTGTTTTTCTTAAATTATTTTTGTTTCACACACAGTTGTCAGGAAACATTCTAGCGGCCTTTGGTTATGGTGCCCCAGAATTCGAGTCAGGGATCTATACAGAGATGAGCGACGTGTACAGTTTTGGGGTAGTGATGTTAGAACTTTTAACAGGCCGGAAGTCTTATGACAGGTAAACAACATATATAATAAATATATATACTGTTTGTTCGCATCATTTTAGTTACATTTTCTTTGAAATGTTTACAGTACACGGCATCGCGGGGAGCAGTTGTTGGTGAGATGGGCAGTACCTCAATTTCACGATATCGACGCATTAACGAGAATGGTTGATCCTTCCCTCAAGGGGCAGTTCCCTGTCAAATCGCTTTCCAATTTTGCAGATATTATATCACGTTGTGTTCAGGTTCGTTATACCCATCCTTCATAGTTTAATTCATTCTGTGCCCAATGACAATTTTGACCTATTCACCCGAAAATAGTTTCATTTGGGTTATGCTTTATTACTTACGAGTCAAAATATTTCAGTCAAAAGTTTCAACTAATATGGAAAATATCCAAACGGGTCGAAATTAATCTGAAGTGTATATAAGTTCATCAAACCTCCTAATTCGTCTGTTAGAAACAACTTAGATTACTACTACAATAATGTAGTCTTGTAAGCATATTCAACACAATAATCATATATGAAGTCTTAGAAACATGGATTATAAAAGTGTGTTTGTGTGTCACAGTGTCACTAGTACTCTTTACGGCTTACTGTATGAAATTTTCAATCTTTTGCAGGCGGAGCCAGAGTTTAGGCCACGTATGTCGGAAGTGGTGCAGGATCTGATACAAATGATACGGAGAGAGTCCACTAATAGATCAGATGGGGATTGATTGATTGATTGATTATTTATGATAGGAAAATAGTTTCCGGTTAAAAGTCAATGATGGTCAAAGTCAAAAGTGCCAAGATATTAAAATCTTGCGGAAATAAAGCTGGAATTTTGAATTGCACATGGCTAGGCTAACACGCTTTACTCTTGTACAAAGGGGGAATGTCTATAGGACAGCCAAATTTGATGGTTATTCTTGTTTCTAAAATTGAAGAACCATTCAGTTATCTTCTACTCCCATTTCTTAAGGTCAAAATGGTAAATTTCTAACTCCGGTTATTTATGTGTAATTGTTGGTTCTTCATATGTTGACAGTGTATTTCTTGTGATTATTGAAGGTTGTTGGATTGCCTTCTGTTTTGCTTAGCTTTTTGTGATTCAATTTGGCAAAATCCAGTGTATGTTGTTGCAACTATTGGTGCATGTCCATATGTTCACACAACCAATTCTTATAGTCCAGATGGTAAAGTTTTGGCTTGAATGAGCTCAAGCAGAGGTTTAGCTCGAAAATGCAGTAAAACATTTACTTTCCCGAAGCATCACGTATTTACTACATAATGTCGGGTATTACGGTGAAGGTTGACAAGTTTTACTTGTTTCACTAAAGCAAAATCAACAAACAAGTGGTTGATGTAGCAACCCATCATACAACAGGTATGACGCGTGGTGCATGCATGTTGTCAAAATAGCAACACATGGTCTATGCATGTTGTCAAAGTAGCAACTATATATGGCGTAGTTTAACAAGAATAATAGATTGTGGGTGATGTAAATATTTACTAGTTCATGAGCACACAACATGAGTGTTGGTTTATCAAAAGGAAGTGGGTTTGTGTAGAAACTTATAAAACCAAAGCAATCACCACAAATCAGAGTTGATAGTGAACCCAGCCAACCTCCCCTTGGCTCACTTTTATAATTATCAAAACTAATGAGTATCAGTTTTACAATACAAGTTAAACACTGATGAATGAATTACACAAACTAGGGTTTCTCTCAATCTCAGATACACGAGAGAAGAGAGAAGATAACATACAGATGAAAAGTGAAAAATAATAAGAGAAACTATCTTGACTTGAGCTTTTATAGCTCCAGGAATGATAAGTCTTCTTTTGGTCCATGATCTTTCACACTTGTCAATAATAGTCCTTCAACTTCTACTATCTTTGAAACTGAAATGCCTATCTTCAACACTCCCCCATAAGCATTAGACACCAAAAGCTTCTCCATAAGCTCTAGCTTCCTGAAGCTCCCCCATCATCATTTTCTTGGTCTTTAGAATTTTCCTGAAACATATTAAACAAACCAAGCATTCTACAAAATATGTTATGATCAGTAATGTTGAGCCCTTTGGTAAACAAGTCTGCAACATTATCCTCAGACTTGACCTTCACTGGTTTAATAAAACCATCAACAACTTTCTCTCTCAAGAAATAGAGATCAACCTCAAAATGCTTACTTCTTTCATGAAGAACTGGGTTAACAGAAATCTGCATAGCAAAACTGTTATCACAATGCATATCCACTGGTAACCTCACATTAGCATGTAAATCACCCAAGATCTTGGTGATCCACATAACTTCACAGCACACATTACACATTGCTCTAAACTCAGCCTCAGTAGAGGATCTAGCAACAACAACTTGCTTTTTACTTTTCCAGGAAACCAAATTATTTCCCAGAAATACACAATAACCTGTAACTGACCTTCTGGTCACTTTACACTTAGCCCAATCTGAATCAACATACACCTTTATATTCTTATCATCACCTTCTTTAAAGGTAATCCCAAGACCAGGCTCATTTTTCAAATATCTCAACACTCTGAAAGCAAGTCTCAAATGTGACTTCATAGGTTTATGCATTACTTGACTTAGACAATGCACAACATATGAAATATCTGGCCTAGTCAAAGTCAAGTATATTAATTTGCCCACAAGTTTCTAGTAATTAGTTATACTAGACAAAGGTTCATCATCTCCAAACTTAGAAACAAGTTTTTTATTATCAGGATTTGTTTCAATAGGAGATCCACATGGTTTACAACCAAGCATACCAAACTCAGTTAAGAGCTCAGTACAGTATTTTCTTTGAGTAAGACAAATCCCATTATCAATATCAAGCACTTCTATTCCCAGAAAATATTTGAGTTTACCAAAGTCTTTAATTAAAAACAACTTTTAAACTTGTTAATTTCATTAGTATCATTTCCTGTGATAATAATATCATCCACATATACTAACAGGACTAACAAAATATCATTTTTATTCTTAATGAACAAAGAGTAATCATTAGGACTTTGAATAAACCCATTCTCTTTAAGCATAGATACAAGTTTTTCATTCCATTTTCTAGGGGCTTGTTTTAATCCATACAAAGACTTAACCAATTTGCAAACTCTTTTATCATTTTTATCAGAAAAACCTTCTGGTAAAGTCATATAAACATCTTCTTCTAGCTCACCATATAAGAATGCATTATTTATGTCAAGTTGGAACAAAGGCCACTTGTTATTGACAGCTATACTTAAAACACATCTTATAGTGACAATTTTCACAACAGGAGAAAAAGTTTCCTCATAATCAATACCCTCTCTTTGATTATATCCTTTAGCTACCAACCTAGCTTTATATCTTTCTACTTCACCATTAGCTTTATATTTAACTTTAAAAACCCACTTATATCCAATGGCAACTCTACCATCAGGTAACTCAACAACTTCCCAAGTACCATTTCTATTTAATGCTTCAATTTCTTGATTCATAGCATCTACCTATCTGCTGTCTTTCACAGCTTCCTCATATGCTGTTGGTTCATATATTTTATTTAGACTAGATGTAAAAACAAAATTATCAAAACTCAAGTTTGAATACTTTACAACTTTATCAATACCATACTTGTGATTTTTATTAAGCACATAATCTTTATACTTAGATGGCAAAGCTGTCATTCTACTAGTTCTTCTAACAGTTTGTGCCCCTGCTGGTTCTGGTGACTCAAACATTTTACCAAACATATCAAGATCCTCACCCTCAGACATATAACCATCATCAACATTACCAGTACTCTGTATATCATCAGAAACAACAGTTTCTGTTGCATACTCACTACCTTCAGTGTCCTTCCTACTAGAAGTGTCCCTAGTGTTGTCTACATTAATTGTATCTATATCCTCTGCTGTATCAACTGGCAAATTGATATCTACATCAGCATTATCAGCAGATTTTATAGTTTCAGTATGTAGATGCTCATCAACACTAGCATCTTCTTCTACAGTGCTGACACTAGGTTTAAGAGTACTAGGTTCAGGTACAGATTTGTTGTTACCATCTATACTACTTATCTTATCATCATAAGGTTCATTGGTTCCAAAATTATTTTGACTGCTATCAAAATCTTGATCAAAGAAATTCAAATCATTTACCCCATTATCATCAAAAACAAAATCTTTAGTGAATGAGGTATTCTTAAAAGGAAAAACAGTTTCATAAAAGTTCACATCTCTTGAAAACATAAACTTCTTTTGATCAATGTTATAAAGTTTATATCCTTTTTTATCAAAAGCATATCCAACAAACACACATTTGTCAGATCTAGATGCAAACTTATCAGATTCATTTAAAACTGTTGCAAAACATAAGCAGCCAAAACATTTTAGATTCATCAGATTAGGTTCAGTATTATACACCATTTCAAAAGGACTTTTACCAGACAACACAGCAGTTGGCAACCTGTAAATAAGATAAGTTGCAGTCAGAATATATTCAGTCCACATGTTCAAAGGTAGCCCCCCCTGAAACATGAGGGCTCTAGCAGTATTTAACAAGTGTCTATGTTTTCTCTCAGCTACACCATTCTGTTGAGGTGTGTAGGGACAAGATGTTTGATGCAAAATACCATTATGTGTTAAAAAACTTTCAAACTTCTTATTTACAAATTCTGTCCCATTGTCACTTCTAAAAACTTTAATAGTTTTCTCAAACTGATTTTTAATGAGACTATAAAAACTATTAATGTGATCAAAAACTTTAGTTTTATTTTTCATTAAAAACACCCAAACTGCTCTGGTGTAGTCATCAACTACAGTAAGAAAGTACTTAAAACCTTCTTTACTAGTAACCTTATATGGACCCCACACATCTAAATGAACAAGATCACCCATGTTTTTAGTTTTATGATCACTCAAAGGAAATGGTTTTCTAGTTTGTTTAGCTTTATGACATATCTCACAGGGTTCAGAATTAGTAGTCTTAAGATCTTTTAATCTAGTTTTAAGCACAGTTAAGACTTGGTCAGAGGGATGTCCAAGTCTATTATGCCAAATACAATTTGACATAAAACAACTCTTAATGTTACTATTATTAACCCTCTTACCTTCATCTAGAAAGTAAAGACCTCCTTTTTCACTACCAGTCCCCATCAGGAACTTTTGAGTGGAATCCTGAATTTTACACATTTTATCATTAAAACTGACAATCACATTATTATCTTTAGACAACTTATGAACAGATAACAAGCACACATGATACCCAGGAACTACCAGCACATCCTTTAAAATTAGATTATTTCCAAATTTAAAACTTCCAATTTGTTTAACCTGTGCAACAGTCCCATTGGGATGTGCAACTGTAAGATTTAGATGAGATACTTCCATTATATCATAAAGATGTGTAGCACAAAAAGTTATATGCTGACTAGCTCCTGAATCAATAATCCATCCAATATAAGTACTATAGGTACTTATATTAGAATTGAAATTAAAGAATCTACATGTAAAGAAACTAATCACACAATTTGAAGCAATAACAGTACCTGCAACACTAGCATGAGCCTTGCTAGTATCACCTGAACCACTAAGTAAAGACATTAATCTGTTATACTGATCACTAGTAAGAGTATGAGTAGTACTCTTACTAGCATCAGTCTTATTTTCAGTCACACTATTAACATTGCCTTTTTTAACAAAACCAGGGGGATAACCAACTAACTCATAACATCTATCAATAGTATGACCACTCATATTACAATGCTTGCATATCAGATTTGACACCCTTCCAAATCTCTTATTATTATTATTGCTTCTATTAGAATTCCAGTTATTGTTTTAAGTATTACCAGTATATGGCCTAGCAGCAAAGGCTGCAGCCCCATTCTTAACAGACTTACTAGCCACATGGCTATTTCTATGTGACTCATCTCTAGATAGAGTAGCAAAAGCAGACTTAACATCAGGTAAGGGATCAGTAGTAAGAATAAGACTTCTCACAGAGCTAAAACTATCATCAAGACCCATGAGAAATTGCATCAGCCTTAAAAGATCCGAATGCTTTTTCAAAGTAGGAGCAGTTTCACAAATGCATGTAGGCAGATCAACCAGAGAGTCAAACTGCCTCCATAATGCATTAAACTCATGATAGTACTCTAAAAGACTCATTCCTGATTGAGTTAGAGTATGTATTTTATGATGTAGGTTATAAATCACAGAACCATCTTCTTTATTATAAGTTTCACTTAATTCATCCCAAACAGATTTAGCATTCACAGAAAACACTTGACCTTTATAAAGATCTTGTGAAATACAACCAAGAATCCAAGATAACACAACAGAGTTACACCTATCCCATTGTGTCTGATATAGAACATCAGTGGGATTCCTAACACATTTTCCATTAATGAATCCAAGTTTATTTCTAGTATGTAAAGCCAACTGCACAGCAGCAGACCAGACCTTATAGTTCTCAGTACCTTCAAGTTTGAAGGTAATCAACTGAGCACCAATGTCTTGAGGATGCAAATACAATGGGTCATATATGTCCAGTTTTAATTCACTACTTCCCCCTTCTTGACCCTTACCCTTGTCATCAGGACCATCAACCATGATGACCAGCAAACATAAATAACAGAATATAAATGCACAAGCAACAAACAAAAACAAACAGTATAAACAACAACTCCTTGTAACTCCTCAATCACAAATAACCACCAAACAATCTCAACAACTCCAACAACAAATCCCTTGATCTACACAACCTCCACAATCCTAACCAAAAACCTAAAAAAAAAAACCTAAAAGAGGGTGTGAGAGGTATTACAACCACGCAAGCTTCCAATAACAGAATCCAAGAACAGGATCAAGAAGATCCAAACCAAAACCACAACACAGCGGAAAAAACACCTGAAACAAAAACACAATAACAAATATTAGACAAAAAACAACTTAAAACACAAATCTGACCCAACCAAACCCTAAAACTTATTTTAGGGTTTTTGATTTTTGTTTCAAAAAACTTGAAATTAGAATCAAGAATCAGTCAGATTATCAATTATTTCAAAGAAACAACCTGAATTAGGATTTGATACAGTAAACCCTAATTTTAAACAAATTTGATAAAAAATCAAATTAACACACTCCGAAGACTAATTAACTCACAAGATTATAAAATCAAGAAGTAATTAGTGAAAGAAACACCAGGATCAAAAAATCCCCAAAAATTATGAAACCCTAATTTTTGAGAAATTCCAATTAACCTTCAGATATGAAAGATCTGATATCAAGAAACCACAATCTATACTCAGAACACCAAGATCTACTCCAATAGATCAAAACCCCCAAAAAACAGAGAAACCCTAGTTTTTCAAAAAACGTTACAAATTTTTAAAACTGCTTTGATATAGAGCAACATGTCTCTGATACCATGTAGAAACTTATAAAACCAAAGCAATCACCACAAATCAGAGTTGATAGTGAACCCAGACAACCTCCCCTTGGCTCACTTTTATTATTATCAAAACTAATGAGTATCAGTTTTACAATACAAGTTAAACACTGATGAATGAATTACACAAACTAGGGTTTCTCTCAATCTCAGATACACGAGAGAAGAGAGAAGATAACACACAGATGAAAAGTGAAAAATAATAAGAGAAACTATCTTGACTTTAGCTTTTATAGCTCCAGGAATGATAAGTCTTCTTTTGGTCCATGATCTATCACACTTGTCAATAATAGTCCTTCAACTTCTACTATCTTTGAAACTGAAATGCTTATCTTCAACACTTTGACATGGTATGCAACAATGAGTTGAAACCATCATCCCATACTCCTTTTTTGTAGTTTATGTTATAAAAAGGGACTTAAAGAGACTATTTTCATATAGAAGAAATTAAAACACATCAAAAACACATATGAGAACACGGGTCTGCATTATACTGGGATGGTTACATCCGAGGCTTGCAATAAATCGAGCACGTAAACACCTATTAAGGACATGAAACCTCTTTCGTGCAAGACTCTTACATTTGTTGTTTTGGTGTTGTTTTGTGCAAGACTTATGTCCTATAGAAAAGACAAGAAGTTGAATGGAAGTTTTGGTATTGTTTTATCGAAACTGCTACTGCATGAGTTGTTGCTACATGTCTGTCTATCTAAATTTGTCATGAAATGGGTGTTGTGGTTTTATATGGACTCCATGGGTTTCTTCCTCATTTAATGTAACCTCTTTTTCGTTTAATTGTCGATACAATAATACAAGTCTCGAGTATCACTTGTATAATGTTTATTTGACACAAGTAGGTTTCGACAAATACTCATAAACAACATGATCTTACTTTAGAGTTGAGTTTAATATAGATCTCAAATTCTCTAAAGATGGGTGTGTTTGGTATATCGTCATGATGTCCTATAGGTTTGATTAGAGGGTAGAATGAAAATTCGTATAAGTCAAAAGACCATGTAGGTCCAAAAGTTTCTGGATCTAAGTAGCCTTGAATGACTAATAGTAAACTTGAATAAATTCAATTTACTATATGAAGAACTCTTTGCAAAAGCTTAATGTGTTAATGCGGAATCTTAACACATAAGTATGAAGAACACAAGAATTACTAACTGCGTATTTTCTATTAAATTGCTCAAAGGCTAATGCTCACCAATCGTACATTAACCTAACACCTTAGGAATCCTTTTATACACCAATGAAACCCTAATTGTCTAACAAACTTGTAGAAGGGTAAAGATATCTTCTCCTAAGATATCTCTACACGTTCATATCTATTCCTAATATAACTCTAACAACTATTCTGTTTTAGACATAAACAGACTTAACCAACAACACTTTGTTCTGCCAGACTTAACATCTTTAGTACTGGCAGACTTAACTACTAACAGACTTAAGTCTGGTCTACCAGACTTAACTACTAACTCTACCAGAATTAACACTAACAGACTTAAACATACTTAAGCTGTTTTACAAAATATAATTCCCAACAATCCTCCCCTAACTTGATCTTCACTTGTGAACTTCAAGTTCTTTTAAACTCCTGAGGATCTTGGAATTATCTTTAAGTTACATCCTTGAGATGATCTTTATTATAAGTTTTGTGCAACATTGGATCAGCAAACATTTAGCACTCCTTGGTCTTTTCAGCAACTATGACTAACTGTACATCAAAACATGAAAGTTTCATACTATTCTCATCACTTCCATATGTGTAAACTTCTGTGAGAGGTGAATCAGAGAAAATTTAATGGATTTGATGTCTCTTTACCAAATAGCCATCACTACTAGAGTAGCCAATGTTTTGGTGTATAAGACCATGGTACATTGATAACCATCTGATTTTTAGCAAACAAGCAGCTATCAACAGATTTTTTAAGTCTTTACCAAAAGCTGTACCCTTATGGACTAGTCATGGTTTTCCACAGCCTTTACCACAAGCCATGATCTTGTGGGCTAGCCAACTCTTCATCCACACAGATATGGTGAGTTGAATACCATACAATTTTTGGCAAATTGTCAGCCGAAAATGGATCAGAGATATCTTTACCAGAGCCGTTTGCTCATGTATTAGTCAGTTCTTGTGTGGGTTAGACATGGTGAACTGATAACCATTTGTTGTGACAGTAAAAAGTACTTTCACCAAGTGCCTCCCCTCAAATTCCATTTTATTTATCAACTTTTAAAACCTGCCCAACATGTTAGGAATTAGAAATTCCAGGTATTAAAGAGTCGGTCACTTCAAGTATATGTAATCGTTAGAAAGCTCGTAGTCGTAGTTATTTTAAGTTAAGTAGTATTTAGTTAAGTAACACCGTGGAGGACGGACGGGTCTTTACCCACTGTATGCCTGATCCACAGCCCGTTGTGTGGCGTTTTATGTAAGACTATAAATACTCTCTACCTCCCAAGGTAGAGAGTTGGAGCTCATAATAAGATCTTTCACTTTCTCTCACTAAGTTCCCTAAACCTCTAACTTTCTCTCTCTAGAATTCCACTTATACGCCCACTTTGTGTTATGGTTTGATGTGTAAGTGAAAACCAATATCTTACAATTGGTATCAAGAGCCATGGTTAGATCATATCTTGCACATCTTTGGATTTCTAGTGGTTTTTAGGTGGTTTTTGAGTTTGAAAAAGTTTAGTGGTTTGTGCATCATTTGGTTGATTTCTTGTGTTAAAGCTTGGATTTTGTTAGTACTTTTATGTTTAGAATCATCACAAGTGTTTAGGTTTTCATTTGGTAAGCTTGAATCATCTTGGTTGGGTTGTTTTTGGATTGAAAAGTGATGTTTGTGATGTTTTCTTGCTAGCGACTTGACCTACGGATTTCTTTCTTGCTAGCGACTTGCTATACATTTTTGTAGCGAGTTACAGTTAGTGGAGTTAGCGACTTAGGCCTAGCGACTAACAGTACAAGTAGTGGATGCTCCACTACGGGTAGCGACTTGGTGTTAGCGACTTGGTAAGTAGCGAGTTGCTATTTAGCGACTTGATTCCTTAGCGACTTGTATCTTAGCGAATTGCTGCCAAAATTTTTCTAGCGACTAGAGGCTTAGCGAGTTGCTATTTAGCGACTTGTCTTTTGTTTAGCGACTTGGGACTTTAGCGACTTGGTGGAATAGCGAATTAGAAGATAGCGACTTGGTGCATAATTTTCTAGCGACTTGGGTGATTTCTTTACGGTTTTCTCTTGATTTAGTAAAATCCCGTGAAAGAATCTATTTCCAGGTTTAATCATAGAGTTATAAAATCCCGTTTAATTTGTCATCATGTCTACAAACGTTTCTACAATCATCTCCACTGTTGCCGAGGATGTTCAAGCAGCTGGTTCAGATACTCGTCCACCCATGCTTGACAGAACTGACTACGATTCTTGGGCTCAACGAATCAGATTGTACTGTCTTGGAAAGGAAAATGGTGTCAACATTCTAAAATCCATTGATGAAGGACCGTATCGAGTTGAGACGACTAGAGATGTACTTGATACTGCTGAAGATGGAACTCTGATTTACGGAATGGACAGACCAAAGATGTATGATGAGCTTGATGATAAGGAGAAAAAGAGATTCGATGCTGATATCAGGGCTTCTAACATTGTTCTTCAAGGTCTTCCTAAAGACATCTACAAGCTGATCAATCACAACACCGAAGCAAAGGCAGTATGGGATAATGTCAAGATGCTTCTCTCAGGTTCTGAATTAACTATGGAAGACAAAGAATCACAACTCTATGACGAATTTGAACACTTCAAGATGAAACCAGACGAGAGTGTCTATGAGTACTATGTGAGATTTCATAAGTTGGTGAATGATATGAGGAACATCAGAATGACTATGCCTAACATTCAGCTGAACTCAAAATTTGTGAACAACATGAATCCCGAATGGCACAAGTTTGTCACCTCTGTGAAGCTCACTAAAGGATTGAAGAATACAAACTATGAGCAACTCTATGCCTTCCTCCTTCAGAATGAGAGACATGCTATGTTTGAAAAAATGATTCTTAATCAGTTCAAAACCAACCAGGGAGAGACAAGCTCATCTAATGACTCAACTGCCTTCTACTCAAACATCGGAATCACAACCAAAGCCTCACAAGTCATACCCATGGGTAATGGTAATCACAAACTCATTCCTGATCCTATGTTCAAACAAGCTGATGCTGATGCACACGTGGGTAACATCATTAATCAACTAGCTCTTCTGATTAGTCAAAACATGAATTCTCTCCCACAAACCAACAACAACCTCAGAACAGCATCTAACCCACACAATCAAGCTACTGTTAAAGATGGGAGGATCGTGGTGCAACCAGTTCAGGAAAGACAGTATGATCAGGGAAGAGGTGGAGCTGGTAGAGGTTATGTTGGTAATCAGAATCGAGGAAGGAATGGTAATCAAGGTCAAGCTAAGCCGATCAAATGTTATAACTGTGGTGGTGAGGGACACATTGCAAGGAACTGCACATCTCCAAAACGTCCACAGAATGCTGATTACTTCAGAGATAAGATGCTGCTTGTACAAGCTCAGGATAATGGTGCTGCTTTGGATGAAGAGGAATTGTTGTTTCTTGCTGAGGGCAATGCCAAGACCTATGATGCAGATGTAGATGAGCAGTCTATTCAGGAGATAGGTCACAATCATCAGAATGCCTTTCAAGTCGTTGATTGTGATGCATACGACTCTGATGTGGATGATGGACCTACTGCACACACAATTTTTATGGCTAGCATTTCTCCAATGGTCTCTCCCAAGGTCTCTTCTTCACCACAAGCTGGGCCATCCAAAGACAAACTCATCTCAGAGGTACTAAAACTATACGATGATGCTGATGTGCAAAAGATGCATGACAAAGTACTATCAACTGAAACTATTGAATCAAATATTGAAAATATGGGTAATATCAATGTTGTCCCATATGATCAATATGTGAAACAAAGTGAAAGTGAAGTTGTACCAAGTGATGCATCTTCTGCAGTCAACAATGACTATGTCTTTGATGAATACACTGCATATGCCCCTGATGATTCTGTAATTTCTGAACTAAATGCCTATAAAGAACGTGTTGCTATTTATGAACAACGTGCAAAATTTGAGTTGACCACTCGTGAGCAGGAAATGGACGACCAAGTGCGTACAATCATTAGAAAAAGTAATTTTCGAGAAGAAGTATTAAAAAAAGAGTTAAATTCCTTGCAAGAAAAGCTTTCTAAAACTGCTAAGCAAAAACAAGAACTTCAAGAAAATGTGAAGATGCTTAAGCAAGAATTTAATGCAAAGGAATCAAAACTCTTGAAAGATTTTTCTAATCTGAAAACTTTGAAAAACAAACTGGAAAACAAGTTGTACATACAAGGGAAAACCATTCAGACTGCTCACATGATCACTAAGCATAGAGTTCTAAGCGATAAGTATAGTGTTCCCATTATAGATAAACCCAACCCTGAGTACGGGAAGATAGCAAAAACAGCTCAAAGTGTGATCTATGATGGCAATGAGATTCTTAAACCTAGACAAAAACCTAGTTGCTTTGAGTGCACAGAGGAAGATAAGAAATTAGATGAAATCACTAGGGAGAAAATGAATAAGAAACTAAATGATCCTAAATGCAAAGAGAAGAAAGTAATTATCACTCCCCATGACTAAAAAAAGGAGAATTGGATCTCCTTGAACATGTTTAAGCCTCAAACATTGTTGACTCCCGAACAAGTGTTCTGGAAAATGGACTTAGATAAGTAGAAAGCAGAAAATATTGTTGAAACAAACCCTCCCCTTTGGAAAATGCCTAGAGCGACTGTGTATCCTCCTAATACACCAATGCACCTTGTTCCTAGAACAATTGCCACTAAAAGCAAGACCTTAATTAGCCAATATGTTATCTTTCAACTATTTGTTGATTTTGAGAAAACTTGCAAGAAAAGGATCACACCCACTGGTATAACTGAAGGAGAAAGGGGTTTTGAGCAAATGAAAGAATGTTATTTAACTGAGGTCATGCCTTTCTTTAAACTTCTAAAAGATCACTTTGAGAGTCTTAAAAAGGGGATAGATACTGATATTAAGGGAATGGAAAAGGAATTTGATGCAATGATAGTTGAGGTTAGTGACTATGAGCGAGCACTAAAATATAATGAGATTGAGAGGAAGAACTTGCATACACTAAATGAGAACCTGATTTCTGAATGTATTGCTCAAGATGTGTTCTACACTGCTACTAACTGTTCTATTACTGCTTCTCGATTCCATGAACTGTCTGTTGCTTTGAAAGTCTCCCATGATCGTGTCATTGAGCTTGAAAAATCTAATTCTGAACTAAATGAGAAGATTGAACTGAATGATCACGACAATTTGGTTAAACATTTTTCTAAACTAGAAGTTGAGCATTTTAATTTACAACTAAAATATCAACATCTTAAAGAAAATGTCAAAACTTCAAATATCAAGACATCCTCGGATGCTCCAGAGTTTGATGCAGTTTTTCAAATTAACAAATGTGATGAACAAATTCAAGCTCATTGCAACACAATCAAAAAGTTGAAAGCCCAAATCTCTCAATTAAAGGGTCAAACGAACAATGTGACTGGTCCCCAAATGCCTCCTCCTTTAGATTCTCAGAATTCTCAAAACTTTCATCTTCAAAACTTAGTAAATGCTTTACAAAAGGAAAATGAGGTTTTTCTTGAAGAAAATGAAAAGGTTAAACGTCATTTCAATGAATTATTTGAATCTATAAAGGTCACTCGTAACAAAAATAACGAAACGGTAGCCTTGTTACAAAAAGAAATTGAGAATCTAAAGAGTCAGGTAAAAGGGAAGATGCCAATGACCAATGGGGAGAATGGTGTATCAAAGGTACATGTCTGTAATAAATATGCTTTGTCTGTGAAATATGTTCCTGCTCATCTTAGGAATAACAAACTTGCTATTCAAACATACTTCTCATACCTTAAGGACAACTTAGAATGTCTCCGTGAGATTGTAGAAGTGGATAAGTTAGAGAAACCAGATGATAATGCAATTGGCCATGCATGCTTATATGCCAAACGATCTCAAGAACTTCTAGAATGCCTAATTACAATATGCCCTAAAACCTTAGGTGAGCAAGTCAATCCCTTGATACCCTGTTCTATGCCTAGTTCCAAGCATGCAAGTCATTCAATGCCAAATGTTATGAATATGAACCCTAATGTGCCTTCAAGTAGTTCAGATTTCAAATCGGTTAGTGCTAAGAATGTGAACTCGAGTGTGCCCTCTAGGTGTTCAAATCCCTGCTACTCAAGTGTTAAAAAAGTTAATCTTAGTGTGCCTGCATGTAGCTCAGATCCCAGCACATCTAAACAGGTGAAGCAAATAGTAGCAAAACCAACTAATGTTCCCATTCCCTCTACAGGAGTAATCAGTGACATTAAAGCAAGCAGGTCAAAGTCTCAAGACAATACAAGGAAGGACACGACCTCGCGAGCTAAGAATGTGCATTGGAAGAAAGTAGAAGACCTACCTAGGAACTTTAAGTTTGGGCCGAATAAAACGAATCGTGTTGATTCTAGTATTAGCCATAGGCGTACTGTAATTAATTCGAATTCTGATACTATTTGCAAACCTTGTATTGATGTCTGCTTGAATTCTGTTTCTAATCATGAATGTGGTGTTAATGTTTTGCCTAATGATGTTAATTGTCCAGTTAATATTGTTAATGCTAAAAATCATGCTAAGAAGGCTAAAAGGTAAAAACGAAAGAAAGTTAGAAAACAGTGGAAACCCACAGGAAGAACATTTAGTAAGATAGGCTATCATTGGATACTTGTTGGTCATAAGAATAATCAGACAATGCCCACTAGAAAATGGATGCCTACTGGTAGAACTATTCCCTTAAGAAGTGAGCACACTTTGAATAGGGCAAATACAGACTCTAGTACTACATCTATTCATAATGATTCCATTGCCTTAATTTCTGATATGAATGCTTCTATTTCTGATGTGGGTGTTCCAACCATTGTTACTAACCAAATGGAACCCATTCTTGCATGGGGATCCCAATTATCCAGTTATCAATTCTTGTCTGTGTTCAACTGCAGATCGTTCAAATCGTTCTGTGGTACCTGGACTCAGGCTGTTCCAAGCATATGACTGGCGACCGGTCGCGGCTCATGAACTTCGTGAGCAAATTCATCAGGATAGTTAGATTCGGGAACGATCATTTCGGTGCAATCATGGGTTATGGAGACTATGTTGTTGGCAAAAGTGTTATCTCCAGGGTTTACTATGTAGAAGGTCTTGGACATAACTTGTTCTCTGTTGGTCAATTCTGCGATTCTGATCTAGAAGTAGCCTTCAGAAAACATACCTGCTTCGTTAGAGAACTTGATGGTAAGGAACTTTTAAGAGGTTCACGTGGTTCAAATCTATACACCATCTCTATCGAAGATATGATGAAGTCTTCTCCAATTTGCTTGTTGTCAAAGGCTTCTAAAACAAAGTCATGGTTGTGGCATCGTCGTCTCAATCACTTGAACTTCGGCACCATCAATGATCTCACCAGAAAGGACTTAGTTGTAGGTTTACCTAGACTCAAGCATGAAAAGGATCATCTTTGTTCAGCATGTCAATTGGAAAAAAGCAAGAAGTATGCCCATAAACCCAAACCTACTAACTCTGTCACAGAAGTTCTTCATACAATTCATATGGATTTATGTGGACCAATGAGAGTGCAGAATATCTTCGGGAAGAAATATGTGTTAGTTGTGGTTGATGATTACTCAAGATTCACCTGGGTTAAGTTCTTAAGGACAAAGGATGAAACTCCTGATATCATCATCAAACTCATCAAACAGCTGCAGGTTCGACTTAACAAAACAGTCAGAATAATCCGAACAGACAATGGAACTGAGTTTGTCAACAAACAACTCAGTGAATTTTATGAAAGCGTTGGAATCAGCCATCAAAGAAGTGTTCCACGAACTCCTCAACAGAATGGTGTAGTTGAAAGACGAAATCGAACTCTTGTAGAAGCCGCTAGAACAATGCTGATTTACTCAAAGGTTCCAATGTTTCTCTGGGCTGAAGCTATTGCCACTGCATGCTACACACAAAATCGTTCCCTGATTCACACTTTTCATAGAAAAACTCCATATGAACTTGTCCACAACAGAAAACCTAATCTCTCTTTCCTTCGTGTGTTTGGTGCATTGTGTTATCCAACGAATGAGGGACAAGACTTAGGCAAACTTAGAGCTAAAGCAGACATTGGAGTATTTGTAGGGTATGCTCCAAACAAAAAGGGATACCGAATCTATAACAAAAGAACCCGAAATATCATGGAAACAATTCACGTTACGTTTGATGAGCTGACCGGTCAAATGGCTCCTAGACAATCTAGTTCAGGACCCGCACTTCAAAACAGTCCCATTGGTTCATCCCTTGTTCCAAACTCTTCTCAAGAAACTCCATATGTACCTCCATCTGAAGATGATTTAAAGAAATTGTTTGATCCTATGTTTGATGAACTTTATGATTCAAAGAAGCAAATGAGTACTTCTATTTCCTCTACAGAGGCTGAATACATAGCCATGTCATCTTGTTGTGCTCAAATCTTATGGATGAGATCTCAATTATCTGACTATGGCTTTGAATTCAACAAAATCCCTCTGTACTGTGACAATAAAAGTGCTATTGCTCTCTCGTGCAACAACGTTCAACACTCAAGAGCAAAGCATATCGACATTCGACATCATTTCATCAGGGAACAAGTGGAAAAAGGTGTGGTGGAACTCTATTTTGTGAGGTCTGAATATCAGTTAGCAGACATCTTCACCAAAGCTCTTCCAAGAGAACGTTTTGAGTTCATACTTCCACGACTAGGCTTGAAAAGCCTTCAACCAGAAACACTCAAACGTCTTCAGGAGGAAGACGAGGAGTAAAGGTCTATGCTCATCTATCTCTTGTATATATCTATTCGAAAAACAAAATACAAAATTATAAAATCCTCAAAAATCAAATAGAAAAATATAAAACCTTCAAAATCCATAAAAATCTGAAAAATTCAAAAATTCTTCAAAATATATATATCTATATATATATATATATATATATATATATATATATATATATATTGTCAACTTGTTATGTTTTTCTCGGTTCGATAATATCTATGGTCTTTGTGCTGTCTTTCAAAGAATGACACGGGACTTTAGATGTTGTTCGAATTCTTAAAAAAAAAAAATTGGGAGAAAGAGAAACAATGGTTTATTGTCATTTCAGGCAGTAACCCGCTTTTCAAAGAAAGAACAGAGCCATGTTTTTTTCATGTTTTTCAAGATTTGAGAATTTGTTTGAACATTCATCAAAAGCCTTCTTATCAACCAAATTCCATGCTCTGATTCTATTAACATGTTATCTGCTGAAAACAAATTGTTTTGAAAAATAACTCGGACTCTATCTTTGATAATCATCTGGACTTATTTGTCAAAATATCAATCTCTCAATCAACAACCTATGTCATTGATTGAGGGGGAGAATGATTTCAATTAAATTAAAAAGTTATTTGGCATTAAATTGTTTTCAAAAGATATTCATGCATGTTTTACCAATGGAGTTTAAAGTCTTTAAATCCGATCCTTATCAGTTAAAACGCTTTCATAATCAAGTCACAATTCTCCTTAAAAGCTTTCAAAATCAATTTAAATCTATAAGAGATCACAAATCTCAAATGATTTGATAATTGTGATCGGGGGAGAATGTGTGATTTAAATTGGATTTAAACTGATAATAAGGGAAATGGTTTTATAAGGATGAACATGCTCTCCTTCCCACATGTGACAAACGATTTCAAATTTTTCCATGCACATGTTGAGGGGGAGCATCTATCTTAAACCTATGATGTATAACGTGATCACTTATCTCAATGTGCAGGTTCCCTCTAGTATGTGCAAAACTCTTTTCAAATCTCGAGGCACATATTGAGGGGGAGCAAAATTATGAAAATCTCATCCTTCCCCAAAATGCTTTATCTACTTGTCTTGATTAGGGAAGTGATGTTGATATCTTTTAGAAAATGGTAATCAAAGAAGTTAATTCTTTCTCTTACCTCCATGTGCAAAATGATTTCAAATATTTGATGCACATGTTGAGGGGGAGTTCGCGTTCTAAAAATATCAAAAACAATTCAGGTACAAAATGTTTTGATAATATATCACAAGTATCTGGATTGATTTTTAAATGGTTTTTCAATTGGTTCCAATGGCAGATGAACAATACCAAATAGACCGACCAACTTTACTTTATGTACGGTGATATAAGGATGATAAGGTTAGGTATTGGTTCCCATGATCCGCCAGAACCGGAGGGATCTACCCAGGGACAATCCACTAGTTAGTGTAGAAGTCCTTAGGTATGATGATAAAAGGAGAAAAGTGAGATATGGGAAGAGTGCGGTCTGAGACAGAGCAAGTACTGGAACAAACCCAACAAGGTTCTTGCTATGAAGTCTCGGTAAGCACTGAAGGGGTTGAAGAATTAAAAAGAATTGAATGAGAAAAGGGTGAAAACAAATAGCCCTCCATTTATTCAACCTTAGGGCAGAAACCGGGTTCAATTCATATGCTACTGATGGTAACATCGGTATTGAAGACAAGACGTCATGGACCCAGTGACGCACTGCACTTCAACTTTCCAAACCACTCAAGTTCCTCTTAAAAGGACTTGTTTCATTCTCATGGGGAACCGACATTATCTATCGACTTTCTCTTAGAGATTGTTGATATTGAAGAAGGAGACCCTCTCCCTAGTCTCCGGCACATGATCCAAAAAATGCACAAATTGAGTTTAGAGCCACGAGATCATCAATAAATCTCATTAGGACACTTTCAATGAAGACTCTCTGTTTCACACAATGTGGAAAGAGAGATTATATCTTGAGTCCTACGCATTATCCTTGTGGTTTTGCCAGAACATCCGAGTAATATGTGAACATATTCACAGTGAAGATGGAAAACCTTCTGGAGCCAACATCAAACAAGCTCCTGGTAGGTGGCATGTGAGATCTATTATATAGATCAACCATGTGACAACTGAACAGAAACAATGGGGCGATTCAATCTCTTGAATCAATCCTGGTTCAGGTTATGGATTGACGGATACCTTTGAAAAACCGGTCTTTGTGCTTAAAAACTCTTTTCTTTAGCAAATCGACCGTGTACGGATATTTCAAATCAAAAGGTGTTTTATGATTGATAATTGATGTTCATTAAAAACCTTCGTTGTATTGCAAAAACAATTTCTATTGAGAAATACACGATTGTTTTTCAAATCTCTTTTCATCAATCAGTGGACTTAAATTCGCTGGTTCACTCACTCCGTGTTGTCTTCTTTGAGATGTTCCGGTTTGAGAACAGCTAGAGCAGCTGCGAAACCCTGTCAAGGAAATTCTTCGGAATTATACCTGATCACAGGCAGTACTTGTACTGATCAACGGGGAACCGTGGGCCGTGTACCTCAATTCAACGAAAGTGATCAAAGACACTTTCGTGCGATTTATTACTAACTGTTGTATGCAGGTACACCCAACGTTTGTAGCTGATCAGAATGAAGCGGTCAATCCATAGCCGCATGCTCACTTAACACATTCATCTCAAAAGAAATCATGATTAGTGCATCAATGACTCTGATATTTTCACTCCATGCTTCTGCTACGCTGCTGCCAATATCATGAATTATCGAAAGCTTCCGCTACTCTGATGAGAAGATATCATGATCCAGAATGTGAGCATGTCGGTCCGAATGTCACAACATCACAAAATTCCACCACAATGGATGTCTCAGAGATTTTTCATAGCTGATGATCTCAAAAGCTGGCTCAAATTTATTATCACGTGGATCAGTAAAAGACCTCCACCTTGAGTAACCAAACATGCAATGAGAAGAATCAATGACTACGAGCTTCGGAGCAAAGTACTACATCAAGAATGCAAGAACATTTGTTAATGACATATCTGTTTGTATTCAATGTAATTTTAGTATATGTTTGAGGTGACCTCACTTAGGGGGAGATTGTTAGGAATTAGAAATTCCAGGTATTAAAGAGTCGGTCACCTCAAGTATATGTAATTGTTAGAAAGCTCGTAGTCGTAGTTATTTTAAGTTAAGTAGTATTTAGTTAAGTAACACCGTGGAGGACGGACGGGTCTTTACCCACTGTATGCCTGATCCACAACCCGTTGTGTGGCGTTTTATGTAAGACTATAAATACTCTCTACCTCCCAAGGTAGAGAGTTGGAGCTCATAATAAGATCTTTTACTTTCTCTCACTAAGTTCCCTAAACCTCTAACTTTCTCTCTCTAGAATTCCACTTATACGCCCACTTTGTGTTATGGTTTGATGTGTAAGTGAAAACCAATATCTTACACAACAACACTTAGAAAATTCTTCCAAACACTTAAAATTATTGTTGTTGAGCTTTTGATTCAATTAACCTCAAAAGCTGATAACATGCATCATCCTTTCTTTCTCCAAGCAGCTTCTTCTCAAGCATAATCCTGCAAACCCTGTTTGGAAGTGGATAATCCACTTCTGTTAGCATATAAATATTTGCAGTTTCTAATACCAGACAATGCACTTGACAAGTATGCAAATATCTCCATCTAATCACTTGTCCTGACACACCAGCTTCCAGATTTCATCATTTGCATCTGGTGCTTCAAACATGATTTTCATATCTTCCCAGAGAACTCTCTCATATTCTTCCTCGGGCCTCTTCTCACCATGTTTTTCCACCATTAGTGTATACAAACACCTCAAGTCATCCCTAGACACATCACTCAGCAAACCTAAAAAATCAACATATATAGTACTGGTATAGTCTTCCCTTATCACCTGATAAGATGCCTTGTCACCAGTTTTGATGATTTTGATATTAGCAATCTTTGCAACCATTGGACCCTCAGGAATAGTACCCATAGTGAGCTCTTCATATGGAGGCTCCTCTACCTTGTCCTCCATATAAGCCCCCACTTCCTTCTTTGACTTAGTCTTTTCTGTCTTGGAAGATTTCCTTCTAGTCCACTTGATGATAGGCTTTTTTACTTCAGTTTCTTCCTCCTGCTGCACAATACTGGGCTTAACTGCAACCTTTTCTGTTCTAGCTACTTCTTCCACTTTCTGCTTTTTGGCTTCTTCAGATTGGAGGTTAAATCATTTTCTCTTGGTCACTGAAACCTCCAGCTAAGAATTCATGGGAACAAATCTGTTGACCTGATCCATCACCTTCTCAATTTCTGTTTTAAGCTCATCAGATGTCAGCTTCCTCAGTTGAGTAATCTTCCAGCTTTCATGACCTTGACTCTTGATGAATTTGATCATATACTCCCTTTGTTCTCATTTGGTGAGAGGCTTGTTTTTCCTTTCCCTGTATCTTTGTTCTCTAAGCTGCCTCTTCTTCTCATTGATCATGTCTACCATTTTTCTTGCAAAGTCTTCATCTCTAATGTTAGGTAGAATTTCCCTGTTTACTTCCATCCTAGCTCTAATAACATCCCAATCTTCATCAGTGTAGTATTTAGCAGACTCTAAGATCTCAGCCTGTCTTTTCTTCTGTTCCTTAGTTAATTCCTCAGGTTGAGATTGCAAATTTCTGGCTAAGAGTGCATCATCCATTTGTTGTCTTGCACACTTGGCTGCAGCAGCTTCTTCCTCAGCCTTAATTCTGGCAATCTCTGCCATACTTGCCTCATCTTCTCTGATCTGTTTCTTGGTTCTTTTGGGCTTAGGATACTCTTGAAATATTCCCTTGCCTTTTCTTTGAGGAATTTCTTCACCAGACTTAATATTTTCACTGCCAGAATTAACTCCAAGATCATTACCAGACTTAACTAAAGAAGAACCACCAGACTTAACTTCAGAAACTGTAGCCTCTTTCTCCGATTTTTTTCCTTCTAACTTAAAATCTTGGCTAAGATTTCAGCAGCTTCTCGACCTTGAGGACTGATGGTCTCTTTAGAAGATTTCATTGGTGTTCTGAACTCAGATTCTCCTTCTTCCTCCATATTCCTCCCCTGTTTGGGAGAATTTTCTTCCCCTTCAGAATCAGTGATTGCAATTCCTTTGGTTTTGAACTTTGCCTCCAACTTCTTAACTTTCTGAACCAATCTAACCACAGTATCAGCTTGAGCTTTAGATGACCTCTGGAGATCCTTTTCCAATTTGTCAATTCTTGTCAGAAGTTAAGGAATTAGACTGATGAGCTCCTCTTGAGATAGAGTTGCTGGATCTGATGCAGAAGCAGTTGAAGGTTTGGAATGAGGAATTTCAGGTGTTTCTTTCTCATATACTGGTGGGGAAGGTAGAGGTAGAGTAGGAGTCCTCTGTGGTGATGGTGTTGGAGTCCTTTGAGGTGATGGAGTGGGTACCCTCTATGCAGGCTATTGTGGTTGATCCTATTCCTCAAACTCAGCAGCAGCAGATGTACCTACAGGGTTAGTAACATCAGAAAACATAGCAGGCAACAAAGGCATGTCAACCCCTTCAAAGCTTCTTTTCATGTCTGCAAAGATCTTCTTTGTAAATTTTAGAGCAATGTATTGTTGCTGATTTGCTGTTTCAACATTAAGAATCATTTGCAAAAACCTAGGATACATAAAAAACTTTTTCTGTTTATTTGCATTTGTAACCATGGCATCAAAAATTATTTTTGAAAAATCGAAGAGTCTACTAGTGGATAGAAAGACCAATGCAGAAGCAATGGTGCTTCCAAATTGATCCCATCCACCACTTTTAGAGCTCAAGCAATGCAAAATATGATGCACAAGGAAACGCCATTGAGGAGTAAAGTGACTTTTCCAAAAAGTAAAAGATCCATCAGTAAGATATCCAATATTTTGAAGTCCATTGAAAAGTTCATCATTTGATAGCATAGAAGTTCCTGAGGAATCAGCCAATTGAAGATAACTTCTGACTGATTCCTCAGTAACTGTATAATCCAAAGTATCAATGGTTGCTTTTAAAGCAATAGTTCCATCATCAAGAGTGATGACAGTTGCTGACTGCCAAAACTGCTTGATGGCAGAGATATAAATAATTGGATTATGTGTAAGAGCGTACCGAATATGAGATCCCTTCAAGAAATCCACAATTTGCTCGAAACATGTGCTTTCATTTGGCTTCTTGAGGAAGCCTACCTGGTTGTACTTGTCGTTAAACTTCAATTGAGCCATGAAAGTGGTGAATTTCAAGTTCTGATAGTGCGGCGCAAGTTAGGGTTAATGCTGGTGAAACAAATTTTATCGAGAGAAAAGATTTGAAATTCTTAAAGATATTAAAGAAAGTAAGTAATGGATAAAAATAATTTTTATTAAATAATATCCATATATATACTTCTTACCACCTAAGAGTAGGTAACGGTACTATTGATACAGTAAAAATAAATTTTCCCTCGACCAGTACTAACGGTAATATTTTTTGCACTACCAGACTTAAAATAGTCAAACAGACTTAAGTATGACATCACCAGTTTTAACTCTGAACAGTAGCACTTCCATCAGTATAGCTTCCATACCTCCCCTATCTTTGATAGATATTGCATTTCCCTGAAAAATTAGTCTAAAACCAAGAGAAATACAATATGCAGGACTCTTAAACAGAATTAACTCAAAACCACCAGAATTAATCCGTAAAGAAACCAAACAAAATTGTTCAAGCACACCAAAGGTATTGTATCAAACACAGAAATCAAAATATGTCAACAAAACCACCAAATCACACCACACAATTGTTCATAATACTTCCATAAAAGTCTAACTATGCATAGGTTAGCCTATGCTGCCTCCAAAGGTAACATAAACTCTTTAGACTTCCTCAAGCTCCTCCAAGTGATCCTTGTTACCAGTCATCTGCTCAGAACATCCACTGTTAAAGATTCCTGTATAGCTCATATTCAAATAAGGATGTTCCTGCATAGAGAAGAGAAATTAGTTTCTCTTGGGGACCCAGGCCTGTAGAGGCTTGGGTCTGCCTTGTGGACCTTTAGATTTGTCAGCATTAAAAGAAACTGGTCCACTATTATACTTGAAGTTTGGTTTGGTCTATCTCCAAGTATAACCTGCCAAGGGCTTAATAGCAGTCCCCCAAGTACCCCTTGCAGCATAAGATTGAAACATTTGAGTTGCATTTTAAGACATGGGTCTTCTCACAGGTGAATGAGAACCATAATGAAGTCTTTGATTAAACTGGTTCACCTGTGGTTTTCTAAACTTGGGACTGAGTGATGGACTAGTAGGTTGAGATTTATACCCAGAATTAACTTTAGTTTGGCCAAGTTTAACATGACTAGTATTAACTCTAAATATATTACCAGTATTAACATTTTGCCTACCAGAACTAAATTGACCACCAGTACCCACCCTTGGTCTAACAAAATTAACATAAGTATTACCAGTATTAACAGGTACTGGTCTAGTAGCAAACTTATTAGCATGGTTAATCATGTTCACATTATTCCGCACTGGTTTATTTACCCAATTCCTAGTGTTTACAGCCTTTTTCTTTCTTTCCTCAACTTCTCTAGCCATTTTCTTTTCATGGAAGTCACAATCTCTAATCAGATGGCTTAAGCTATTGCAGACAAAACATATTTTAACATCAAAGGAGTAACCTGCACCTAACTCCTTTTCCATTCTAGCATTCCAGTTAACCTTGTCAGTGCTGTGTATTTCTATTTTCTGCCTAGGAGTTGTCCTTTGAGGAACAAAGCTAGGTGAATCTTATTTTAGCTTAGATTGAGACACACTAGGTTTAACTGGTTCAGGTTGTTTTGGCACATGAGGCTTACCTTTTAAAACTGGTTTAGATATCCTTATAGGCTCAGACTTAAGTTCTAAAGAACATTCAGAGGTATTTCCAGTGGATCATTCACTGTCATTAGATTGACATGAAGAGTACTCATTGGTCTTACCTTCTGAGACACTGGTGTCAGAACTTTTCTCATAGAATCCTTTACTGTCATTGGATTGACAGTCAGTAAATTCAATGGAATAGTCCTGAGAAGCAACAATTTCAAGGTTCTTCCATTTGCTATAGTTAAATAAGGACTCATCATATTCTTTTTTAGGTTTAGGAGTATAATCATCATTAATTGGTGGTGGAACTCCCTTGTAATTGTCAGTTTTAGCAAATCTGTGATATTTAGGTTTACCTTCAAAACCACTTTTTGAATTTACAAAAACATTTTCCATCACCTCTTCCTCATATCCTAGAACCTCTTTATCAGATTTTATCCCATACCCTAAACCAATTTTACTTGTAGAACTCATTCTTGAATTCACTAGCTTCCACAGATTTTTGTTTTTTTTTTTGCCATTTTTCAACTATCTTTTGCAGCTATTCTTTATCTTTAATTGCCTTCATTCCTATTCTCCTATATCTTCTAAGCTTCTCATCCTTTTCAAATATTTCATTACCTTCAAAGGTAATCTTTTCATTAAGAGATGAATTTTGTTTTTGAAGATTATTTACTTGTTTTTCTAATATTTTAACAACACTTTTATAAGCAAGTAATTTAACTTCTTGATCACCTATTTGACCCATCTGTTCATCATAAAGGGACTGCAATTTATTATATGAATCAGTACATATTTTTGAACATAAAGTTACCTCACTGTTGGAGCTTATGGCCATGAGAGCATGCTTGACTTCTGTCCCCTTTGTAGGATGATCTCCCCAGTTAACCACACCAGCTTCCAAAGTAAGCAGCCCAGTGTGATTCTTGTCTTCCTTCTCAGCATGCCTAGGATAGAAGGAATCCATTTTCTTCTCTTCATTAGCCTTCTTTAAAGTACACTCCCTAGCAAAGTGACCCCTCTCTTGACACCTGTAGCACTTCAGATTTGACTTGTCAAATCCTACTGGTCTCTTTCCATCAAAACGCACTTGCCTACCAGTCTTCTTGAAGAATTTTCTCATCCTTAATGCAATCATGACACATTGCCAGTTGATATCCATTTCCTCCATATCCTCATCTTCAATCTGATCCAATTCTTCATTTAGAATGTTCTCAGATTGATTTGAAAATAGAGAGTAGATGATCTTATCAGCAAAACCAGCAGCCTCATCCTTTTCCTTTATACTAGTACTAACTGTATAGCTACCAGAACTAAAACCACTACCAGACTTAACTCTGGTTTTAGTGTTTCTGCCATGAGAGACAAAGGCAACATTGTTGTCACTTGAAGAAGCGTTTGAATTTCCCTTGACGTCTTGTTCATAAACTCTGAGATTATTATACAAGTCATCTATTGACAAGGTGTCAATATCTTCTTTATTTCTCATGATCATTGCTAGATTTGACCATTCATTGGGCAATGATCTGAGAAACTTCATATTTGCATCTTCATTAGACACTTCTGATTCATGTGCTTCCAACTGTGATTGGAGTAGTTGGAACATTTCATAGCCTTTCTCCAGGCCTTCAGTACTGCTGATGGTAAATGCCTTAAACTGTTGTTTATAAACAACATTTTGCATTTTCTTGGAGTTGGTGTTTCCTCCAAATCTTGTCCTAATAGCCTCCCATATCTCCTTAGCATCATCTAAATTGTGGAACCTTCTCAGATGTTCCTTTGGTATGGCCATCTTTAGGAGAGTTCTTTCATTTCTTTCTTTCTCCTCAGCAAGTATATCTGCAGCTGTGACTGGTGGAAAGATCCTGACTGTGCCATCTTTGCCTTTGGAAATTCTCTTCTTTGAATTCCCATTTTGGATCACTTTCCATACCTCATAATCTACATATTCCAGATACTGTTCCATCTCCATTGCCTGGATGTCGTATTCTTCCTTTTTCAGAATAGGAAGTTTGAGGTTGGAGATAGTTGTTGTTGCAGGAAGTTGTTGTTGTTGCTGTTTCTTTTGTTGTTTCTGAGATCCAGCTTTTGATGCTTCCGTTTCCCGCTCAGAGCCTTCTTCATCACTATGATGATTTGAGAAGTTATCATGAAGAGACATTATTAAGGGTTTTTAAGAGAGATAAGATGAGTGATATTGGTGTGTTTTGTTTCTTCAATTCAGAGTCCTTCAACAGGCTCTGATACCACTTGTAGGTCCAAAAGTTTCTGGATCTAAGCAACCTTGAATGACTAATAGTAAACTTGAATAAATTCAATTTACTCTATGAAGAAATCTTTGCAAAAGATTAATGAGTTAATGCGGAATCTTAACATACAAGTATGAAGAACACAAGAATTACTAACTTCATATTTTCTATTAAATTTCTCAAAGGCTAATGCTCACCAATCGTACATTAACCTAACACCTTAGGAATCCTTTTATACACCAAGAAAACCCTAATTGTCTAACAAACTTGTAGAAGAGTAAAGATATCTTCTCCTAAGATATCTCTACATGTTCATATCTATTCCTAATATAACTCTAACAACTATTTTGTTTTAGACATAAACAGACTTAACCAACAACACTTTGTTCTGCCATACTTAACATCTTTAGTACTGGCAGACTTAACTACTAACAGACTTAAGTCTTGTCTACCAGACTTAACTACTAATTCTACCAGAATTAACACTAACAAACTTAAACATACTTAAGCTGTTTTATAAAATATAATTCCCAACAGACCACTATCAATAAACTTTTTTGTTGAGATATTAGAGTATTTATGAAAAGCTTTCATAGGTCCTACTAATATTGTCATCTTATTTATAAGTGCAAATAAATTAACATATAAACTTAGGGTGCGTTTGATGTGTGGTCGGGTTTAGGATTGGATTTGAATTTGGGATTGGTTTGAAAGATTTGGGTTTGATATAAGTGAAAAATATGAGATAGAAATATATATTATATATAAATAAATTTAATTAATAAATTTATATTGCATTAAAAAATATAGCCTAAAAGAAAAAATATATATAATAAAAGAGAAAAGTACGCAGTTTTATGGCTAAAAATTTGAAAGTACTAGTTTTGTCATAAAACTCTTCGATTTACGATCAAAACCGACCATATTATAGTTGTATGGATTTTATGGGCCCACTCCTTTATCTAATCTCAAAAGTATCAAATCAAACTAGGGTTGAGCATCGCAGACCCAAAACTGACCGAGACTGAGCGGTCCGATCTCGGTCTGGATTTTTTCCTTATTTCGGTCTCGGCCCGGTTCGGTCTGGTCTGGTCCGGTCTTACGTAAAACCCGACTATTATGCCTTCTTGGATCGGATTGGACCGGACCGAACCAACCCTGTTGGGATTACGTGTAATCACTATTAAAGTGTTGGTCATAAGATATTGTAATAGGTTGCTAGTTTATTAGGCTTATATGTTACTTTAAGCACATGGCTCATGAAGCAAGCCATGGGCCTTGAAAACGTGTTACTAGAAGCTTCAAGGGGGCGTTGCCCTAGCTTCTCATCCTATACAAGCAATGTAAACTCTCATTTTAGAGTGTTCATTTATGCAATTTACTCTTTATCATTCTTAAGCATACATTGTTCCTTCCATCTCTCTCTCTCTCTCTCTCTCTCTCTCTCTCTCTCACACACACACACACACAATCAAGATAATCTTGCATATGTCAATGACCTAACAAGTGATATCAATCGCTAGAAGACTGTTTAGAGGTGTTTTGTGTTTGATATTCGAAGCATACTTTTCTTGTTTTTTCTTTAGTTTTAGCCCTCTTTTGATTACTAATAAGTGTTACAAACCTTGTTAAATAAGAAATTTTCAAACTTTGTAGATAAAAAACTAGTTTTCTATTCGTACTATTTTGAAAATACCAAGTTTCGGATTTGTTTCATCTATCTTAAAAACGTTAAAGTTTGCAACTTTCATTTAGTTTTAGTGTTTTTAAGCTTAGTTTTACAAAAAAATCATGTTAGAAAAGCGTTCTTGTAGAAATTTAAGTGGTTTGAACATTCTGCACAAGTTCGGATTTGTCGTATAAACCCTAAATTTCGGATTTGCCGGAAAACCAAGTTTCGTATTTGTGAAACCCTAAATTTCGAACTTCTTTCGGATTTGCGTCTACTTCAGCATCTTCAAGATTTCTGGATTACACGGTGCTTCTCTCTCTTTTATAAGTTTGAGAAACACTTCGACTTTGGGAAATTCTTCTAATTTGTACAAATTAGAAGAAAAGTTTCGGATTTGTTTCAAATCTTTCAGATTTCTACAATTTTTGAATTTGTTTCAAATCTTTCGGATTTGTTTCAATTTTTTGGATTTGTTACCTTTCGAAATTGCTATAGTACTTTCGGATTTGCTAAAGAAGTTTCGGATTTCCTACGGTAACTTTCGGATTTGTTCAAAAGTTTTGGATTTGTTGGGATTTCAGACATCTTTCTAATTTCAATCCAAGTACTTTATCATATCAACACTACAACACACTTCTTAATCGTCTACAAGATCCATCATAAATACACAAGTCAAATAAACAATCATGTCTCAACCACCATATTTCAACTATTTTCCTTAACAATACCTTCAACAACAACAATATCTGCATCAACAACAATACCCACAACAACAACAATACCCTCAGCAAATGCAGTATCCTCAACAACAATTTCCAATGCAACAATTTCCTACACAACAAAAACAACCACATTGGTTTGCTCAAATGTGAGAAGCTATCAGTAGTCAACAATCAATACATGAAGCTGGATCAACTGAAAGACCATCAATGCTCACACCAGGAAATTATGTTTAATGGACTAGCCGATTCTTAAGGTTCATGGAACTCATGAAACCTCATGAAAATTATCTGAAGAAAGTGATACTTGAAGGACCTTTTGAAATGCATACTATAACGGTTTCAGGAGATCTATAACAACTCGTAAATTTCCCCACCGGTTTTCGCGGCTATTTTTTTTCTTTTCCCTTTCGATCTATAATGACGACAAGTTAAGAATTCTTATATGAATTATGCAATCACGAGCAACGTTGATGATCGAATAATGCGAATAAATCGTTCCTGATATTTACCGATGAACAAAACACGTCAACGAGAGATGATCCCAATTAACGAGTGGCACGCGTACCAACACTCAGTTAATTATGGCTAAAGTCAAATAAATATTTTTCCGAGTTAGAATTAATATTTTTATTTTTACCTTTATAAAAATATGCTCAAAATAATATATTACACGTTTCGCCAAAAGCGTCAAACCGGGACACCGCGACACACACTTAAGCTCAAACGGGACACGAAATACATAACGAAAAATCAAAATAATCTTTCCCTCCAAAAAGATCCGAATATCCTGCCCATGCCAGCTAATAATGTCACATGTATGGCTTGATATTTGCAAAAAGTCACTTTAGCACATTATATTTGGATAATAAGGATCAAAGTACTATGCAATCTATTAACCATTTGTTAATTTGACAATACAAGATCTAGGAATCCCTGGTTATATATCCATTCGACACCCACCCTTCACTTCACAGTTTTCCTTCAAAACTTTTACTAAACTACTACTTCACAATTGCTAAGATAAGTGCTTGGAAGATCTTGGGTAAAAGTCTTGGCATCTCGTTTCTTCCTTGGTCAACACACAAATAACACTCACTGTAAGAAAATCAACTTCTTTAAGCTTGTGTTTTACTTGGTCATTTAAGTTAGAAATGTGTAGTACTTTACAATATGATCTATTTTTAAGTTTTAAAAACAAAAATTGTGGTTCTTAAGTTTTCTTACTCGACATACATACAAACATGTTTAATAGTTTTGTTATTGAGCTTGTGTGGTGATGACTAAACTTATATAAGCACTACAAAATAAGCTAGAGCTTATTTTGTACTAAATCGACACATACATACTAATATTGGATTATTTGGAGTTTTCACCTAAAAAGAAACATGAGAAAAAGGTAGATCTAAAGAAAACATAATTATTGGCTTATCCTTGGAAAAAGTGCTTATTAGCTTATTTATAACTTATTTTCGGTTTGAAGTGCTTATTAGTTTACTCTTGGACTTATGTTCCCATGCGACAAGTACAAAACCCATTTCAAACACAAGTAAAGTTGACACACTACTCACTGTGAAAGATATAAAAGGAGATCACTGCACAACAACTTAATATGTACAAACTATTTTGATAACATTACACAAAAGATAGATTGGTCTAATGGTTAGGACGGTGGGAATATAGGCTGATTGTTGGAATCACTCCTAAACAGTATTTCAAGTATTTATATTTCATATGTAATAGGTAGCTTTATTATGGCCTTTATGTTTGTTTAAGGTCAAGCTTATGTAGAAGGCCCATAAGCTTAGGCCCAAGCCCACATAAGAAAGCATGGGAACTAGGAGTGTTGCCCTAGCTTCCCTCCTATAAATACTCTTGTAAACCCTCATTTGAGGGTTGGTTGTTCAATGCATTTCTTTCACATACTCTACGCCTAACCATCCATAGTATTTCGTGTGTGTGTTTGTGTGTGTATTGTTCATCCGCCTCTCTATCTCTTTCTAGTAAGCTTGTGTTGTAAAACTAGTGACCTAACAGTGGTATCAATCGCCAAATAGTTGGGTGTACTCGTTTGTTTTTGAAGTTTTGGTTTTGGGTCTTACGCGTAAAGATAACGCAAACTTTGGTTATCTTAAAAACTCGTTTTTTACACTTTTTAATCCAAGATTCTTGTACTTTCAATGTTTTGAGGTGTTAAAATACTTGTTTTTGGCAAAAAGTTTCAAACTTTACGCGTGGATTTACGTTTTTAAGCTTGTTTTTGTTCGTGTGTGTCGTTCTACGCGTAACCCGTTTAGCAGTTTTGGTACATCAAAATTCACACTTTTGTGTTCTTTTGGTACTATTGAAGCTATTCCATAACAAAAATCTGGTTTAGAAACACATTTGGGCAAAATCAAAATTACGAGTAATCCTACGCGTATCAAAACCCTAATATTACGCGTAAGATTTTCCTTGGTTTGATCTTCAATTTTCTGGTTTATTCCGTGTTTTCTTACTTGGATAAGTCTGAAAATACGTCAACTTTGGATATCTTTTGCACTGTGAAGTGTAAAAGATCATTTGGGCAAAAACCCTAAAATTACGCATAAGCATAAGCTTACGCGTAGAAATCTTACGCATAAGATTCACTTTACGCGTAAACTAAGGTCTACGCATAAGGTAATCCTACGCCTACGTTTCTACGCCTAACTTTTGTCTACGCATAACTTTGGTGTTTTACCTACTTACGCGTAAGCTAAAACCTACGCGTAACTCCTTTGTTACGCGTAACTTTTGGTATTTTTACGCATAAGTGCTACTTGGTTCTTGTCTTTTCTACGCCTAAGGACACTTCATCAACAAAGGTTCATTCGACTACAAAGATCCATTTTTACCACACAAGTTTATCATCATGTCTCAACCACCATACTCTAACTATTTCCCTCACACTTATAATCATCAACAACAACAACACCACAACATCAACAATGGAATCAACAACAAGCTATTTATCAACAACAATTTAATCAGCAACATACTCCACAACTTGGTGCAATTCCACAACCACAAATGGTTCAACCATCACCAAGTCTTCAAGTTCTACCCTACACAAACGATTTCAATCAACATCCATCACGAAGCACTATGAAGGAACCCACTTGGTTTGCAAAGATGTGTGAAGCTTTAAGCAGCCAACAATCAATTCATGAAGCTGGATCACTTGATAGACCTCCAATGCTCACTCCAGGAAACTACGATCAATGGGTGATAAGGTTCTTTAGGTTTTGTGATCTAAAGAAGCCACATGGAAAGTTCTTAAAGAAGGTTATCTTGGAAGGTCCATTTGAGATGCCTACTGTCATTGTACCCGGAGATCCAACTGCTGTTCCACCAAGAGATGAACAAACCAACATTGCTACTGTTGCAGATTTAAATCCTACAGAACTTCTACACTATGAAGCTGATAAACTTGCAATGGAATACATCCTCTTAGGATTACCAAACCCAATTCTTCGTAGTGTTGATGCTCAAAAGACTGCACAAAAAATGTGGGATCATATTCGTCTTATTATGGAAGGATCTGTACTCAATCAGGAGGATTTGGAATCCAAAATTTACTTGGCTTATGAACACTTCATGATTGAACCTGGAGAGACACTAGAGTCCTATCATCATCGATTTTCAGATATCATCAATGATTTGGATAAACACAACATCATCATGCCAAGAATTGCAGTGAATACTAAGTTCCTGAGTAGTCTTGGTCCAGAATGGGAGAAGTATGTCATTTTTCTCCGTCAAGCGAAGAATATGCATCATTCTACTTATGGATTGTTGTACGATTACTTGAAGCCTCATGAAAAGGAAGTTGATCGGGAAAGGATTCTCCGTGCTCAAATTGCTAAACAGTCACAACCGGACAATCAACAACTTGCCTTGTATGCTCAACATAATTATCCCTCTCAACCAGCAACTCAACCAACTGCTTCAAACACACCTTCATAGTCACAACCTCAACAAAATCAATTGGTTCCATACAGCAACAATGCTCAAGCATATGTCAGTGAAGCGACTGAGGAAACAGATCCGTTCGAAGCATTGCAACAAGGATTTGTGATGATTGCTAATGCTTTTGGCCGTTACACCAACAAATCCAACAATCGTATTCGTTCCTCATCTAACACACGGACTCAAGCTGTTGTGAACAATGGACGTGTTGAAGTTCAGAATCGTGATTATGGTCGTCAGATGGGCGGTGGTCAAGGGTTTAATGCTGTGGGTAGGAATAACAACAGAGCTCAAGTGATGGAACAGGGAAATGCTCAGAATCGGATAAATGGTCTTAGATGCTACAACTGCAATGAGAAGGGACACCTGGCTAATGCATGCCCAAAGCCAAGGACTAGGGGCAGTGCTTATTTCAAAGAGGCTTTACTTTTGGCTCTTAAGGATGAAGCTGGTGGATCTCTTACAGACAAAGAACAGAGCTTTATGGCAGATGCAGACTCAGATGATGATATGGAGGACTTGTAGGCTAATGCAGCTGTTATGTTGATGGCTAATATGCATGAGCTGCACATAAGTGATACAGGCCCAGTGTATGACACTGATGGCTTGTCTCAGGTACCCGAACAAACCATCATCATATCTGAACTAATCTCTCCGCCAATATCTGAATCCGGCACGGATCAGACTGTTCAAAATGAGTCTTCTACATCTTTTTCTGATGATTTTCAAGTTAACCCTGTAGTTAAATTTGACGATCAAGATGACCTTATGGTTTCCTTTGATAATCAAATTGACTCCGTGGTCGTACTTGAGGATCTCAAGAATGATCATGTTGAGACTCACATTGAACAAGATGATCTGTTGCCTCATCCGGATTTTGCTCGGTTAATTCAAGACCATAAAATCAAAATGGAGGAATGTTATGCATTAAATCAATCTTTAAAAAGTAAAAATGCACTGTTAACCAAGGATTTTGAATGCTTACAAATGCAACTCAACTTTTTCAAAACTCAAGAAAACCGTGAAAAAGGTTTTGAAGCCGCTTTTGCAAAATCTCATCAAAATGAAAAATACTTAGAGAGACAGATGCGTGATCTAGCCGCCTCGAAGAATGCTTTGTTGTCTGAATTAGAACAACTGAAACACGAACATAAAAAGCAAATTAACGCTCTCACCTTGGAAAATCAAAAAGCTAAGGCTGAGTTGTTAAATTGTCAAAAACAGTTCTCCGCATACAAAAAGCATTCAACGAATCGGGTAGATGACCTTCTTGACGAAATTCTCGGCTTGCAAAACAAACTTAAAGAGTTTAAAACTGTTGTTTACAAACATGGTGAATCCGTAACAGGTATTGAAAAGTTTACCTTAAAACCCAATCCAAAAGGATATGGAAAAAATCTAGCTGATTACAAACCAAAGCTTTCACTAAAAACATTCAAACCAACTCCTGAAGTTTCCAATGCAGAATACAAAATTGATAATACTGTCATGAGTGTTGTTGAATATCATCGTCAAGAGGAATTAGATGCAGAAGACGAGAGTCGATCAAAATTAAAAAATGTTGTTTACAACAAACCTTTTAATTATAAAAACGCGGTCACTTTCGTCACACCAACGGATTCTTCTAACACACCAAGGATTATCATCAAAACACCTGAGTCTTCTAGTGTTAATCCCAAAACAGAATTTGCACAAACTTATGGTCCTTTACCTTCCATTAGTGAAGTAAACTCAAAACCTGAAAATCGAAAAATCCTTCGATATTTTGACATTTTCATGGCTGACCTCAAAATTTTACAACATGAGATAGAATATCGCTCTGAAATCAAAGTTGAACATTTTCAATCGCCTCTGGCGCGAGAACAAAGAGACATTTTTCAAAAAAATCTTTTACCTAATGTTAAAAACTTGAAAAGTTGTGCAATTTCCTGGGAAAAGGATTTTCATAAGGAACTTGGGGTAATGAAAAACGTTTTCGAGAAAACAGAAACATCTATTTCAAACACAAAACGCAAAAAGAAACTGTTGAGAAAAGATGTTGATCGACTCTTGGAAGATGTTATCTGTGCTGATATCCATAATGTTGTGTTACTTCATGCCTTGCCATTTGCATCTGATTATATCTCTGCTGATATTGTTGAAACTGTTGTTACTGTTGAGAACACCGATAATGTGCTTCAGATCGAGTCTTTAAAAGCTGAAAATAAACGATTACACACGGAAATTTACAATGCAAAACGTCGTCTTCATTGGTGTGAAAAAGATATTCACAACCATCAACTTAGTTCTCAAAAGAAAATCGCTCAGCTGAGTGAAAAATCTTCTGATCCTAAAATTGAGCAACTGGATGATCAAAACGTGTCTTTGAAAAGTCAAATCTCAAAATATGAACAAGAAATTTTAAAAGTTAAACAGGAATATGGTGTCATATTTGATTTACTCAAAAAGACTCGACTTGAAGCATCAAACGAACTTGATCACTATCTTGCTCACACTAGAGAAGTCATGAATTTTGCTGGTAATATTCGTTCTGAAAATCAAAATCTGATTCACACCATCTCTAAGTTACGGGAAATGTTAGGAAAGTATGAACTACTTCCGCCTACTGTGATTAAGAGATTAGCACCAGTCACACTTAGTAATCGTGAACCTAGAATTCCCACTGCCAAATCACAAGTTGCTAATGTGTTTCCCTCTACTGAAACAGAAATAGTTGCATCTTTTCCAAACGTCCGCACTTCACAGCCTAGGAGCACTCAAACGAAGAATAGGAAGTTGCGACCTAAGAAAAGATCAATAAGGAATGCTAAAGTAGAAGAACACCCTAGGACTCTGAATAAAACTCATGTTACTTCCACTATAGATGTTGCGTCTGGCAAATGTAATAGAAATAGTGATGTAACGAATGCTAAACCGTTAAGTACCTTTGATATTCAGTCTGATGCACCTTGTGATATTTTTCAGAAGAGTATGAATTCTGATTGTCATGACAAATGTGTTGCTAAAGCTATAATCTCTCGATTACGGAATCCTAAGAATCGGAATACCTCTAGGCTCACTAATCATTCTAAGTCTGTGCTTGGTAAACCACCTTCTTTAGATTCTAAGGCAACCATTGCTATCACAGTAGCTCCCGCTTCAACTCCTAAGAATGTAGTACCACCTAGTGTTTTCACTAAGACTAAAGCAAAGAGTAGTTATAGATGGCAGAAATGGATATATAACACACTAGGATTTAAATGGATGCCTAAAATTGTCAATGTGTGTATGTCTAACGTACCTGCTTCGGAACCCTCTAACATTTCGGGTTCCACATCTACTTCTATTCCATCCGTGTCGTCTGTGTGTAATGCAGGTGATACAGATCATTCTCTGGATTGTTGATAGCGGATGTTCCCGACACATGACAGGCAACCTTAAATTGTTATCAAACTTTATTGCAAAGTTCATTGGCACTGTCAGATTCGGGAACGATCACTTCGCAGCCATCGTGGGCTACGGAGATTATGTTAATGGGAACATTGAAATTAGCAGGGTTTACTATGTGGAAGGCCTCGGTCACAATCTGTTTTCAGTAGGTCAATTTTGTGATGGAGATTTGGAGGTTGCTTTCAGGGAGAAAACTTGTTTCATTCGTGATCCACATAGAAATGACCTTATGTCTGGCTCGCGTAATTCTAGTCTCTACACTATCTCTATGCAAGACATGGTTGCTTCCTCTCCCATTTGCTTACTTTCAAAGGCAACATCTACAAAATCCTGGCTATGGCACCGTCGTCTCTCACATCTAAACTTTCAAACCATCACCAACCTTGCTCGACACAAACTAGTTGAAGGACTCCCACGATTCCGGTATTCAAAATATCACCTTTGCTCAGCCTGTGAACAAGGGAAAAGCACTCGTGCTCATTTTCCTTCAAAGGTGGAACACAGCTCTCAGCATGTGCTCCATCTTCTTCACATGGATTTGTGTGGCCCGATGCGTGTGCAAACGATCAATGGCAAACGCTACATCTTAGTAATTGTTGATGACTACTCACGATGGACTTGGGTCTACTTTCTTCGTAGCAAAGACCAAGCTCCACAAATGATCATCACCTTTCTCACAAAAATACAAGTTCAGCTCCGCAACACCGTCAGAATCATCAGAACAGACAAAGGAACTGAATTTGTTAACAAAACCCTTCGTGAATTCTATGAGAAAGTGGGAATTCAGCATCAAACATCTATTGCACGTACACCTGAACAAAACGGAATTGTTGAAAGACGAAACCGAACGTTAGTGGAAGCTGCAAGAACAATGTTAATCAATGCTAAACTTCCAGATTACTTATGGGCAGAAGCTGTAACTACTGCATGCTATACTCAAAACCGTTCTATGATCACAAAACACCACAACAAAACACCTTTCGAGCTTGTCCACAACTATAAACCGAACCTCAAACACTTTCATGTATTTTGATCCCTTTGCTATCCGAATAATGATCGTGATGATTATGGAAAGCTCAAAGCCAAAGCTGATATTGGAGTCTTTATTGGATACTGTGACAATTCTAAAGGTTTCCGAATCTAGAATCGTCGAACTAAGGAGGTAATGGAAACGATTCATGCTCATTTCGATGAACTCACGGAAATGGCTTCTGAGTATAACAGCTTAGAACCCGGTCACAACCGTTTAAACTTCCCTCAACCCCCATCATCAGCTGAACAAAGCCCCCAGCTAACTCGTCAACAAATGGAAAGGTTATTTGCTCCTCTGTTATGTGATGATATTGATGAACGTGCTCCAGGTGTATCCGCTGTTTCCGCTGCACAACCTGATAATATTCCTATACCTGATACACCTGCTACAACAACTACTGTTGAAGATGCACCTACACCAGTTGACTCCAACACAACAATTGAACACACCACTTCCAACAATGATGAACCAGCTGATGATATTCTGAATGAAGTACCCCCACCTGCAGATTTTGATCCAAATGCGTTCTTCAACCCGTTTGCTAATGAGACTGATGCACCTGATGTCGCGGAATCTTCAACAAACCATTTGAATCCTCAGAATCTGCACAATGTATACCAACATCAACCCTCTACACATAGATGGACAAAAGACCATCCTCTGGCTAACATTATTGGCAACCCGAACCAATCAGTCGTTACGAGACAACGTCTTCACTCAGACGGTGAACATTGCATTTATGCACTCACTGTCTGCCAATCTGAGCCTAAAAACATTAAAGACGCAATGACAAAAGACAACTGGATTGAATCCATGCAAGAAGAACTCAACTAATTCAAACGTCTTGAAGTATGGGAACTGGTTGAAAGACCAACAGGAATCTACGTCATTGGTCTAAAATGGATTTGGAAAAACAAATTGGATGCTGAAGGGAACGTCATCCGAAACAAGTCACGTCTAGTTGCTAAGGGTTATCGTCAGGAAGAGGGAATAGACTTTGAAGAATCTTTTGCTCCAGTTGCTCGTCTTGAGGCTGTTCGGATATTCCTCGCGTTCGCAGCTCATATGAATATGATGGTCTATCAGATGGATGTCAAAACGGCGTTTCTCAATGGACAACTTAAAGAAACGGTCTACGTCAGCCAACCAGATGGATTCGTTGATCCTGAGTTCCCGAACCATGTCTACAAACTGAACAAAGCTCTTTATGGTCTCAAACAAGCCCCTCGGGCATGGTACGATAAGCTATCATCTTTTCTCATTGCCAATAATTTCACCAAAGGCTCGGTTGACCCAACTCTTTTTATACAATATCACGGGGCACACATCTTAATTGTTCAAATTTACGTGGATGACATCATTTTTGGGTCAACACATAAAAAGTTTTCAATCGCTTTTGCAAAACTAATGAAGAAAAATTTTGAAATGTCCATGATGGGTGAACTTACGTTCTTTCTAGGACTGCAAGTTCATCAATCACCCCGTGGTATTTTCTTGAGTCAGTCCAAATATGCCCTTGAATTGTTAAACAAATTTGGAATGAAAACCTGTGATACTTATGCCACACCAATGACTCATACCAAGAAGCTAGATGCTGATTTACATGGGAAATTAGTTGACCCCACCAAATACCGAAGTATTATTGGGTCCCTCATGTATCTAACAGCTAGCAGACCCGATATTGTCTTTGCCGTTTATCTATGCTCCCGTTATCAGTCGCGACCAACTGAAACCCACCTCTTTGAGGCTAAACGAATCCTCCGATACATCAAAGGAACCATTAACTTGGGGATCTGGTATCCGAAGGATTCTGGTTTTGAACTAATCGCTTTTTCAGACGCTGACCACGCAGGATGCTTAGACTCAAGGAAAAGTACTTCAGGAGCTCTACAATTTCTTGGTGATAAACTGGTGTCTTGGCAATCAAAGAAGCAGGATTGTACATCGCTGTCATCAACCGAAGCAGAATATGTAGCCATGTCCGCGTGTTGTGCTCAAGTCATCTGGATGAGAACACAACTCAAAGACTATGGTTACGTATTTGACAGAATCCCGATGTACTGCGACAATCGGAGTGCCATTGCAATCTCGTGCAACTCACTTCAGCACTCGAAATCAAAGCACATCGATCTACGCTATCATTTCATCGAGGACCACGTGGAACAGGGTACCGTTGAATTATACTTTGTGGGTACTGAATACCAATTGGCAGATCTGCTCACCAAAGCCTTGCCTCCCGCTAGGTTTAATGAGTTGGTCCACCGGATTGGTATGAGGTGTTTGACTCAAGAGGAATTGGATGACCTCTTAAAACAGTCTTAAAAACCTGTCAAACACCAAAACATCTTTTGTAAATAAATTTTTCAAAAACAAAATACAAAAATATAAAATCCGATAAAACAACAAAAATATTCTCCTAATCTATATTTCTTTCAACATGGCAAGTACATTTCTTCCGTCAACACTTTAATCTTTCAAAATTCAGTATTTCTCCGATCAAGTGTTGAGGGGGAGAAAATTAACTCTTAACTGTTTCAAACATCTGTGTACTTGCATGTTATCATAACTCGGTTGATTCTTTTACAAATGATGGTACACTTTCTGGTTCAAAGACACTCCTCGGACTTCAAATTTATAATCGTTCATTATTTTCTCAAGTCAAGGGGGAGTGTCGTCAAGTCTCTTTCTTAAAAACCTTTGTTTGGTAACCAAAATGGAAGTTAAAAGGCTTTGGTTGAAAAAGGAAAAGGTGGAGGGACTAAAACTGCAAAAACCACAAAGTTATTTTTGATAAAACACCCCACCTAACACTTTCACCTCACATTTATTACCAACACCTAAAAAGATCCTACGCGTAGAAATTGTTTAACAAATCCGTGCATTGGATCAACGATTTGTAAGTGGTTTTATGATCTCAACATGTTTTTAAACATAGGTTTTGATTTTGATACAAATCCGACGGTCAAATCTTGATATATGCTTGATTTAGTGTCCTACGCGTAAGTGTATGAACACTAAATCAAGAATGGATGTTTGTGGTTAATAAGATTGTGTCAAAATGTTCCTTTTACATCTATAAACACATGTTCATTACCCAAACATGCCCAGATACACGAATTGATAACTTTCAAACATTAGGGTTCTTAGGTCAAATTGGGTATTTTTGAATGTGAAGTGTTTTGGTTAAAAAGATAGTTGGGTTATGCTCTTGCGTTGTTAAATTGATAATTTCCAAAGTTTATAGCCACCCAGAAACACGAATTGGTCATCAATTCGAAACTAGGGTTTAAAGCTCATAAACTTTGGGTATTTTTGATTCTCAACAAATTAAGTGTTACAACTTGGCTTACATACTCACAACATGTCTTTAACATACCAGAAAAAGTTTAGTGCATAATCTATGGCTAAAACTCATACGCGTAGATTTAGGGTTTTAGACTACGCGTATGTGTTCTACGCGTAACTGTTAAAATAAGCTAGTATGTTTTGATCTGTGATAAAATGATGTTCTGTGTTAACTTTGATGATTTGATAAACTTATTTCAAGCTTTGCTACGCTTAAAATTCAGAATCAAGGTCATTTGCAATTCTACGCATAAGGATTACCCTACGCGTAGTCATGTTACGCGTAAGAATAATCCTACGCATAACATCTACGCGTAAGGTTCTACAATGGACTACGCGTATCCTGTGAAGGATATGCGTAAACAGTGACCTCTATGCATAAGGTCAACTCTTACGAGTAGCCTTACGCGTAAGGTTAATATATGCCTACGCATAAGCTCTACGCCTAAGGTCTTCTTTTCCTACGCGTAACATTTATTACGCGTAAGGTAGGATTCTACGCGTAAGTTTACGCCTAAGCATATATCATTCCTGTCTACGCATAACTTTGCCAAAACTACGCTTAACCCTGGATTGACCTTCATGATGAATTGTTACGTGTACAAACTTGTAAATAAACTTATCATATCATCACGAATCCAAAAATGTCACTAATAAACTTAAATCGTCTGATATGTTGTGAACAATAAGTGATAAAATAACCTTTAAAACTTAAAGTTAACTAACTCACGAAACATTTCACGACATCATTGAACTATTGAACATACAAGTGACTTAGGACTCGTAACAATCATTATCACTGTACATTCAATAACTAGACAATAAGACCTTCTGTTGACTAACATTATGTCTTTCGATATGTTGGTTCTTTTGGCTAATGTTATTTCAGATCACGACATGGCTGAACAAATGAATGTGGATGCACCTGAAGTTCTCTCCATTGCTGATATCTATCCTCATGGCTATCCAATGAAGATAGGAAAGAACAATCTCCGTGTTGACTTTGATACCCTCACTTGCTCTGAATCTTCGTGTCTAATTGCTATTGACATTCTGAGGACTCATTGTAATACCTGGAATTTCTAAAGTTCACAAAAGACCAAAATACCCCTACAATCAAAAGTATGAATAACTAATTTAAAGAATACCAAATAAGCTATGTAAATTCAGAGAATTTTTAAGAAATATCACACATGATCTAAATAAATATTAAACACTTTGTAAAAGGTAATTTTTATAGTTTATAACTTTATAAAAATTAGTTTTGTATTTTTATAATTAGCCGAATATATTTAATTTGTTTTATAAAAGAATTTAATTAATAAAAGCCCAATATAAATTTACAGAATTAAGAGTTCATTTATTTTAAGTCCAATACATTATAAAGCCCACAAGAAAAATTATAAATCCTATATAAATTCATTATACGGTTTATCTAAATCCCTAATTGCCGATTAAACCCAAACCGACTCCCAAAACCTTCCATAATTCGACTTCCAGTTTCCAGAGCTTAAGGCCATTTTTCTTGGATGAGATTTAAGGTAAAGAAGGTGAGAAAAATCGTGTTCGAGGTCCTAAGCAGCTGGTTTGATCGTGATTAGTTTTGGGTCAATTTAGGGTTTCACCGATTGGAAGTTTTTGGTTTCTTTTGTTCTAACGACCAAAGCTCATCAAGGGTATGTTCCTAATATTGTTTTCAGTCATATAAGTCATATGAAACACGTAAAAATTAGCCATGCATGTTAATTAAGTCGTACGAAATTGTTTTGGATTAAAAACCCTAAAAGCGTAATAAAATAGCGAATGAACGTATAATAATTTTTAAGACCATGAATTGATTTTTCCAGAAGCTCTTACATGTTATAAGACCTGAATAAAATACATATTTGTGAATTAGAAGCTTGTGTGGTTTGTTTGGGGTTTTATTTGTTCAATCGTATATAAATAAGGAAATAATTATAAAGGGGCGATTAGGGTTTGCATGAACTAGGGTTTTCTCGTTATCATTAAGGGTAATAAATGAAGTATTAATGATGAGCTAATTATTGGTTTAACCTAGGTTTAGGGCTTGTACTTGAATTGTACATTATTCGGTTTTTACATAAAAGGTTTGGGTTGGTTTTGTAAATTATGAAACTTAAAGGTTATTTTTGTAAACAGTAAAACAAAGGTACTAAACGTATAAAAATAAGTATGGGGGTTAAACGTGTAATTTTGGATATTTAGAGGGCCATTCGAATTGTATTTAACTTAAAAGGGTATGTTTTGTGAATTCTAAAACCTTTGGGCTAAAGGTGTAAAATCTGATAATATAAGGTTAGGTCATATACTTAAAGATGTTAAGGGTGTAATAGGTAATTTTGGGTAGTTATGGGTCAACGTGTGTAAATAAATTACGTAAGGACATGCATGAGTTTTGAGGAAACTTCGGTTTGTTTTTCATGTACGTTCTAGGTCAAAGTGGAAATCATTAAAAGAGGTAACATGTAAATTAAATGCGTATTAAGTAATATTAAAAGTATGGAAACCCTAGAACTTATATAGGAAGTGATTAGGGTTAAAAGCTAAGTGTGTAATTTCGTTATTTCATGTAGGTTATAAAAGATTATGTAAACCATATTGAAAAAGAGTCCTAAAATCCGTTATTGACATTTGTAAACCCTATGCTATGAACAATAATCATATAAGTTCTCAAATAAGATATTTATCATATGTAACCCATAAGTTTGGCTAATTAATGACTAATACTCTAAATGTTGGAATTTCCGTCTGTCACTAAAAATGAGAGTAATCTGATAACTCTAAAAAGTATTAATGAGATTAATCCGTTATACTAATAAGTATTAAATAAATCATAATCCGTGTAGATTCGTTGGGGGAGACGCGACGTTACATCTTCGTATTCGTTCATTCGTTGCTTTTCTCTCATTTGCTTTAAGGTACGGATATTCTGTCTTACTTTAAGACACTTATGTTATCGTACAGATATTCTGACCTTTTCAGTAAAGGTCCCTCATGTTTTCCTTCTTCGTCATGTCTCTTATGTCTATTAGGATTCCCAATGCCATTGCTATGAACCTTTTCTGAATGTTGATCTGTTACTTATCTGAATTTATGTTCTAGTGAACTATGCAATATCTGATGTGAACTTATGTTAGGAAGACTTTGATATATACATTTGTTGAATCCTGCTATATTGGATTATGAACTTATGATTATGAACCTCTGGTTATGAACTTCTGTTTATGAATATATGATATGCCACTATGATATGAACTTATGATTTCTGAATATCTGAATATGAACCTTATGATATGAACTATCTGATGTGTTATCTGTGACCTTTGTGTGTGACTATGATCTGTGCTATATCTGATAATCTGTTTGACTTAAGTTGGTTGATAATAACCAAATATTTAACTAGTCATGGGGGTTCCATGTCCGTATCAGTGATGCACCTCTGATATGACTCTAGGGCAGTAGAGTGATGTTCTGCCACGTCTCTGGATGGTGAAGCATATTTTTGAATATGTAAGAAGGGGCGTATGGATGCATCCTAGATCTGATTTGTTATCTGATATGTTATCTGGTGAATGATGTCGTGTGCAATACGCGTCTTCACAAAAATCTGGGAGCTAGCTACTCCATATATTTTCTGATGTTACCTTTTGAAGAAGAAAGATATTTCTGATATGATATGTTAATTGATGTGCTTATGACGTATTTGTTTAAGTGATTATTAGTTGCCATGCTAGGATAAGATTGTTACCTGATTCGTATATCTGATATTATGATTTGTTATCATTACGTGAATGCGTTGATTTGCGAGATGAATGTGCTAGTATATAATTGAGTGTTTTGAAGGTTTAATTATCTGTCTGCGTATGTGACCCACCATGTTAAAACTCTGCTAAGGTTAGGAATTGATCTGAAAATTGGTTTTTGCTATATTGTCTGCCATGACTTGTATGATAATTCCGCTGCTATAATACTGAATTAAGTGCTTTAAATGTTTCTTCATTTATTTGTATGAATGCCATGTTTAATTTCTAGGACTGTTTCCGTTAGTCTCTAGACATTCCGTTTGGCTTATACGTAATCTGTTCTTTTGATATGTTAAGTGTTTGGTTATTCTGACGTGTTTGCGTTTATGTCATTAATGTGCTATGTGATGTCTAAACTGTTATGTGGTTGTTTGGATTTCTGTATATTTGTGCTACCGCAGAATCCTAAAAGATCCTTCATCATTATTTCATTTTGATTTCGTTATTCGTATATTTGTTTTGTTTAGCTTTTGTTTCGTTATATCTGTTCACTGGGCTTTGTAAGCTCAGCCGCACTTTTCTTTTCATGCGGCAGGTATTTAGCATTCAAGATGAGCTTATGGGATAGCTGATCTGGGTTTGAGAGTAGAGCTGAGAGCAAGACTTTACCCTAGAGATCTTAGATTTATTTTTAAGTTTTCTCTATTTATGTTTTCTTTTTGAATATTTTGTAAGGCTTCCGCTATTGTATAGTTATTGAAGTTCTGATATGAAACCGTATTGTGATATCTTTACCCTTGTCGGGTCGGGGTGTTACACTCATCCTTATCAGAACATGCTTACTCACTCTGCAACTGTTCCTGAGATCTACATCCAATAGTTCTGGAACACTATGGAAAGGGTCAAAGGACAAACTGATGTGACGGTGACTCTGAATCACAAACAAGTCATCATTACACCTGCAGACTTAAGGGCTGTTCTCCTAATTCCTGATGTTGATCCAACCAAACTATATGCCACACCTGCTGAAGAGCTCACTCTCCAATTCTTAATCGATATCGGTTATGACGAGGCTACAGGAGTAATCACCAACACTCTCACGTAGAGCTTAAGAGTATTCCTCAACCCTGGAGAACTCTCTACATGATCATCACCAAGTCTGTTTCTGGTCGTGACAGCGGCTATGAGCACCCTAAGCTCATGGAACTGCAAATATTCTGGGCATTGGTCAACAAGAAACACATCGCTATCGAAGCTCTGATTTGGGATGATATGATGTCATTTCTCAACAAACTTGGCTCAAAGATTCCTTACATCAGATATACTAAATTGTTGATCCAAAGAGCACTTGGACTTCATCCTGACATTCCCAAGAGGCTCAATGACCCCGACAATCACGACATGTTGACGGAACCCATTCTATCTGTCAGAATCAAGGAAACGTCTACAAAGAAACAAGGTGCTGTGCTTCCAGATTTCCTTCTAACTGAAGATGTCAGAAAGCTCGAATCGTACAAAAGGTATCTGGAAGCAGTCAGACAAGGCAAAGTTGGTCATCTCGACGAAAAATCTTCTGGAACACCTGTAAGGAGAACCAGAAAAGGAAGTGCTGGAAGTGTCACAAGTTCAGATAGTCAGAGGAATGTTCCAAAGAAGAAACCTATTCCAAAGAGGAAACCTACCACTAAGAAGAAAGTTCCTTCTCAGGAAGCCACTCCGATCCGTTCACCTGAACCGCAAAGACAGCTCAAGGACGAAGACTCTGATGCTACTGACACAGATGAAGAGATCACATACTCTGAAACTGCAAAGGATGATAATCCCTCAGTAGCAAAACCTCCAAGTCCTCCAGCTGTCCAAGGAAAAGGGAAAACTCCAGCAATTGTACCCTATGATGAGAGCTCTGATGAAGAAGAAGAAGAGCAACTGGATAAATCATACAGGAAGAAGTTCAAAATCGTCCGACATCGTCAAAAGGCTGAAGCATTTGCTAAAGATCAAATGGGTGGCCCCGGAGGATCAAGTGGTGCTGCCCACTCCTCTCCAGATCCTGATGCGGTTAATCGACCCGATAAGGGATCTGGTGCCACCACTCTTGTGCAACAACAAAAGCCTGTAGAGGATACTATTGAGTATGATTTTGAGAAACTAGAAACTGAGAAAGAAAAGTCTAGAGATGACGAGGATGATTATACAAAGTTTCTTCTAGACAGTCCAACACACTCAAAGGAGAAAACCTCAGAAACTCCTAAGGACATGAAGTCTCCTCATGTCTCCTCATCATCAGACTCTTCATCTCACTCATCACCACCACCATCTACGAAGTCAACCAGATCATCATCCAAATCAGTGAAGAAACCACCTAAATCTTGGATTTCTCAGACTCATAAAAAGATCGTGAAAGCTGTCCAACAAATCAGAAAGAAGGACATACTTTACAGAAAAATGAATTGGTTTGCTGACCAAATTCAGTACTTAAATGATGAGAAAGACAAGATGGAGAAAGAAAGGGAATTTGTTCAGAAGTTCATGAAGAGTCAATGTAAAGAGGAACTGAACGAAATGATCGAAGGTTACACTAACAAGTACCTTCAGGATATCGTTCCTAAAGTCCAAAAGGAACTGGAGAAGACAGCAAGAGATCATACCCACAAGTTTCTTCTCGACACTGTCCCCGGTGTGACTAGAGAAATATTTTCCAGACAACTCACTCCTAACATCGTCGCATTGGTTAAACATACAATGGCCAAAGAAGCTGATCTCTCTGAATCCGAGTTAATCGCTAAACTAGTGATGCAAATGTCAAAGCGATCTGGAACGTTTACTTCTGATGAAGCTAAATTTTTCGAAAATCTACTTGATTTTCAACTCAGATCTTCATGCAAGGAGTCAGCCGATCAACCCAAACGACCAAGAGATGACGATGATAAGGATAAGGACTCTGCACCTAAACGTCAGAAGCAATCTGGTAAATCTACTTCAATGCCACCTCCTCCACCACGGACTTCTTCTCAACAAAAGTCTCCTCCACCTCGGTCTTCAACTGATAAACCTCAGGACGATTCCGAGTTACCACCCCTGACTCATAAAATAGGTGATTACTTTGAGTATACGGGTGGTGACGATGAAGAGGTCCTTGAGCCCCGACAACAACCCACCTCACCCAAACAAGTGCAGAAACCAGTATCATCATCAAGGCCTTCCAAAAAGAAGAAGAAGACGACTCAGCCTGGAGTCGTAACATGGCTAGATGACGATAAAACCGAAGAGTTTGAATGGTTCTCCACACTTGTCAATCAAACTCCCTACCCTGATGAAGGTCAAGAATTGGTAGTCGGTTCTACATTGGAGCACGCAAAACTATTGCAAGAAAAGTTCCATGTGACGAAAACTATTGCAAGAATATCATCTTGAGAACATCGCTCGAGCTATGTCTAACAACATGGATTGGCTCAATCCGGAAGCAAACATTGACTTCACACAAAGGGACAACCCTCCATACTACACCGACTGGACCAAACCTCTACCGACCATTGGCCAAGCAGACGAACCAAGGATTCCTTTCCGATACTTTTTTTACAGAGACCTGGATTTTCTCTTACACGGTAGCGATGGTTCGCGAAAATACGCTACATCATTGACTCTTCCATTCCCAACGGCTATTTACTCAAACTGCATAGATATCGAGGAACGTGCAAATCACTTGTTTTCTGACAACGTGCAAGCATACGACCAAGATGCATTGTATGGGATTCATCATTGGCCTGGACGCCGAAGAATCTACTACAGAAGCTGCCTGGTTCAGAAGTCTCAACATGCTGTGTATAGTTCCAAGGACATCGTGGCCATCAAACATATTGATCTCAAGTCTAAGTGGGACTACACATTCTTGAAGAATATCATAGTCAAACGACAAGATGAACAGGACTATGGATTCTCCGAGGCTGACTTTGAGAACTTGTCCCTCAACGACATCGAAGACATGTACCTTGCCAAAGTACAGGGTCGTATGAGACAATTCTCGACTGAAGTTCAACGTGAATTTATCAAGTCAGTTCTCATCTTCATTAGACGCATCGTGATCAAAGAACGTGTCGAAGATATCCAGATGGCTGTTGAATCATATCAGAAACGTGTAAACTTCACTCCACCACAACTTGATCTTCCCGACATCAACCAACTTACACAACTTACGCTCATCAGCAAACCTTTCGGCGTTGTTTACCGCAGTGAACTTCAACGAAACTGCTTAATGGCGTGTAGTGACCTCCACAAATTCGGGGATCATACCTTGAAGCTGGTTAGGGATGGATTGGCGTACAGGTTGAAGGATATACGCCTGAAAGTTGGGAATCCTAAGCGCTGGAATTCTCAGGAAAGGAGGGATGTGAGACGTATCATCACCATGATTGATGAACGGTTGTTCAGAAGGGACCAGTTCAGACGATTGGAGAGCTATGTTGGTGGACGACCCAGGAGAAACATCACCGGCTTTCAACGCCCTGTGCGCACTCCTGGGAACATCACTGCACTTCCTGGTACCCCTTGAATTGTTTCCTTCATATGTTTGGATGTATGATTATATATGTGAATGGCTTGTGCACACATAACAGTGTACAACCCGTAATTGTCAAGAAAGGACCCTGTGGTACGCCTCAGTGCCACAATCCTTATAAAAGGAGCGAAAGCTTCTTATTTTTGAGTAAAACCTATCAAACCTTTCACTTTTAAAGGTTTTGCTCAAAAAGACAAGTACTTCCCCATATGATTTTTCAAAACCTCAACCGTTTATTTCACTAGTTGAGGGGGAGTATTTGATTTAAAACTTTGTTCACAAATTGTTCATAGTGGTCACTCTTCCCGCAACACTCAAAATGGTCATATTTATTCTCAAACGTTCAAAAATAACATTTTATATGCCATTTTTGAGGGGGAGAAAATTTGTGTGATAAGAAATATGTTGTACAAAATGCAAATGAATCTGTGTACCTCAGACTTAACCAACGAATTGACGGTACTAAACTATTTGTAACTCGAAAAGACTTGTCCTGGACGGGTAATAATTTCAAGCTAGTTCGCTAGTAATGTAAACGTGTCTCGCAAAGGACTTGTCCAAGTAGAAAGTACCATTAGAGATACTCTTGGTAGACATGAAATCTGACGGGTATGACAACCTTTCGAGGTTTGTCTACACCTTCAAGGTAGTTATTAGAGCTAGTTGTCACCTAAAAACTGACAATGTAACTCTTTAACTATTCAACGTAATCGTGTCTCGCGGGAGATTGTCTATCTTTAGTAGATCAATTAAAAAAGTGCGCACTCTTTCCTCACTGTGCATTTAAACCATTAAAACTCTTTAGCACATGTGGAGGGGGAGTATTTATGAAAAAACTTATCTCTCACAGTGGTTCAAACATGTTTTTCATTTACAAACCCTTTGAGAGATATTTTTCACATACAGTGGTTTAAATGGCAAACATAGGTTAGTCATGGAGTTATAAGGTGACTAAGGTTAGGAATAACCGTCCTATGATCCGTCAGAGCCGGAGGGATCTACCCAAGGACACTACCATTAGTTAGTGTTAGAAGTCCTTAGGAATGATTATAAAAAGGAGAAAATGAGAATCGGAGAAAGAAGGAGTTGAAGAATCAAAAAGAAATGTAAAGTAAAGGGTGAAAAGAAATAGCCCTCCAGATTATTCAACTTAGGGCAGACACCGGGTTCAATTCATATGCTACTGGTTGTCACTTAGTGACACCGGTATTGAAGATTAAAAGTCGTCATGGACCCAGTGACGCATGCACTAAACCTTCTTAGCCACTCAAGTTTCTCTCAACAGAAGCTTGTTTCATTCTCACAGGGAACCCTACATAAACTATTGGCTTTCTCTTAGAGATCGCTGGTATTGAAAAAGGAGACCCTCTCCCTAGTCTCCGCTCAGGAAAACCAAAACGCACTATTGAGTCTAGAGCCACGAGATTCATCAAAAGATCTCTTAGGAACACTTGACATTTAATCACTTGATGATCAACAAATAAGATCATCAGTGGTTCATATCGAGTCCTTCACAGATCTTAGCAATCTGTCGAGAACATTTATGAGAGGTTCACATCTGTGATCCTCAGTGATTGAATGGAAACTCCTGCCAGGGTCAACATCAAACAGCCCTGACAGCAGGTCAATTCGGTAACTCCCCGTGGATTACGCGGAGTGTGTCTCAAACGGTCTACAGTCGTGAGGTGATGCTTCGGTGTACCTCAGCGACTCATCTGAACTGTAGATGTACTTCGGTACATCGCGTTATCTCACTTGTGGGACTCCAGTTCAGGAACGGCCTTTGTAAGAATTAGAGTTGTGTTTTCACACTATGCTGTTAACACTAACTTGTAAATGCCGGAAACCGCTTATTACTAACCGTTTGAAATGTTTTCTTCTTATGGAAGCTCCGGAGCGGGATGATCGTGCTGATTCTTCTCATGCTCACGCCAACATCATCACTAATGAAAGTTCTATTCAAAAGCAACACAACCGTCAGAATGATTCTTCGTCTAACCAAAGAATCTACAAAGTGAAAGACTTAGAGAACTTCATCAGTATTGAATTCCAACATCATAGAGCGTGTGAGCATGTTGAAGAATGACATGGAGACACTGGAGCAGCGAAGCAACCTGAGGCAGACTGATGCAGACAACAACATACTATCACTTTCACCACAAAGAACAATGATCAAAGAACAAAGTCAGAGATGACGTCGAAGCATAACTGTTCAAAGATAACTATCTCTCTACACTGGGGAGATTGTTCGAATCAAGGCAATTCCTCTCACAAGAAAGAAGAATGTCAGAAGACGTCACAGCTACTATTACATCAACGCCTTCACCGTTTACATTCATATATACTTGAGGGGGAGATTGTTGGAATCACTCCTAAACAGTATTTCAAGTATTTATATTTCATATGTAATAGGTAGCTTTATTATGGCCTTTATGTTTGTTTAAGGTCAAGCTTATGTAGAAGGCCCATAAGCTTAAGCCCAAGCCCACATAAGAAAGGATGGGAACTAGGAGTGTTGCCCTAGCTTCCCTCCTATAAATACTCTTGTAAACCCTCATTCGAGGGTTGGTTGTTCAATGCATTTCTTTCACATACTCTACGCCTAACCATCCATAGTATTTCGTGTGTGTGTTTGTGTGTGTATTGTTCATCCGCCTCTCTATCTCTTTCTAGTAAGCTTGTGTTGTAAAACTAGTGACCTAACACTGATGGTCTGGGTTTCGAGACCTGCTACTGACCTTTGTATATTTTTTAGTTTTACTTATTCTTAGATTTGTCCATTTTGGTACTTGAAACTAATTGAATATTAATTAACATATTTTCACAATAACGTTATACTAAGCCCTTTATGTAGCTATACTACTTTGCAAACTATATTTTGCCAAGGAATATTTTGCGACACTAAATTTTAGATGGGAAACTAATATTTACGGACGGTTCATGCCCGATTTTGTTAAAAATTCTATACTTAGTTTATTTTCATAAATATGACAAAAAGTACAAAAACTTGATAATATAATATTAATTACAAGAGGTATAACATAAACTTTTTCTAAATTATCACCCACTAATTTAATATAGTATACCTACACATATTAATACTTAACGTAGAACATAAATACTCATGTTATAAATACTTGACGTAAGTATATATTATTTACTGACGACATATAAACAACACAAACACTTTACTTGTGAATATTTTTCCGTACTTAGTCATTCGGTTGCTTTCAAACCGAGGACTTATTCATCATGACTACTTTCATATATTTATATACGTAAGCACATTTCCAAGAGCCAATACTTATAAACATTACCAAACTATTTTTCAAACTTAATCGATGCCACACACTTAACAACAACACAAACATTTGAAAACTTTTAACTTATTTAACCGCTATTGAGTCAAACATAAACATAAAAACTAAGTATTGCCATACTATTATAGGTTCCGGGTAGGAGCCACTGCTGTATCACACTCGATCTTTTTGTGCTTATTCACCGAACTGCTGAGGTGAGTTTATAGCCCCACTTTTACTTTTATTTACTTGCTTTATAAAACTTTGGGGTGAGAAACATGCAAAACTCTTTTCGGACCTGAAACTGAAAACACTATTACGTGAAACAACCTTGAATCCCAACTATGCTACCGTTAGTTCCCTTTGGGGAGGCGCGATTGCTATGAATAGATCTATTGGGGATGACACCCCCGTTCGAGTTTGACCGGATAGGCAAACGTCGGGCGTATATCATATCGTATTGATTGAGTGTACTGGAAATACACTTGCTGGGCTTTTATTTATCATGCTTCTAGATGCATGCACACTGTCGTAGTTTCGGTCGCATGAACTTGGTACTAGCGTAATAGCCTTTTTGCATATAGTGTCATTCATGGAGATGCTATATGTGCAATTGTGGTCCAACTTGAATGCTTTAACTTAAACCTATGAACTCACCAACCTTTGTGTTGACATTTTAGCATGTTTTTCTCATGTTTACTTATTGGCGTGGGCAATGGCAAAGGCATTCATTGAAGACTGGCATCCGAAGTGTTTCCAAACATTCTAATACAAATTTTAATGGGACAACATATATTTTTATGGGCTTTACTTCCGCACTTTGAAACAATGGTGTAAAACTATTTCTTAAATAAATCTATATTTTGAAAATGGAATAGAATTTCCATTCTTTATTACCTTGTGTTGTGATTATTAATTTAGTAGCACCCCATGACCCGAACGCTTCCGCTGTGAAATTTTGGGGGTGTTACAAGATCCAACTGTTGTTCCACCAAGACCCGACACTGTTACGATCCTTCCAGAAAATCAACGTACTGCAGACCAAATTGACATGGAATCTAAATTGTATCACGCGTTTGATATGTTCACCATTGAACCAAGGGAGTCTTTAAAATCATACTATCATCGTTTCACAAACATAGTCAATGACTTGGAAATAAATAACGTTATCTTACCAAGGGTTGCTATTAACACAAAGTTTCTAAACTCCTTGGGTCCAGATTGGCAGAAATATGTAACTTTTGTTCGTCAGGCCAAGAACATTCACGATGTAAAATATGGGTTGTTGTTTGATTATCTGAAGCACCATCAATCTGAAGTTGAAAAAGATCGAGTTATCCGTGGAATGCTTCAACCTCCTACACCTCATAATTCATTAGCACTCATGACTCAATATTATCCATTTCCATATCCACAAACTAATCACGCATTTGTTCAACAGCAACACAACTTTATCTATCCTCAGCAATCACCTAGCAACCAAATCATTCCATAAGATTCACAGCAACAATCAACCATTAATCAAATTGTTCCATATGATAACACAGACACAGTGTACTATGCACAAGCAAACGATGAAGATGATGAGGCATTCACAACATTGAATCAAGGATTTGCATTCATTTCCAAGGCTTTTAGCAAATTTGCTAATCAGTCAAACAATCATCTCCGAAACTCATCAAATACACGAAATCAAGTTGTAGTACTAGGTGGATGGGTTGAAGGGAAAAGTCGAACACAGGGACGACAAGGATTTACTCAGGTATGTGCTGGAAATTCAGGGTATGGACAAGTGATTACAAGAAGTACTGGAAATGCAAACAATGTAGGTGCTCCTCCGAGAAGGGTTAAGATTGTTGAAACAGGGAATGCACAAACTGGAAAGGCCGTCATCAAATGCTATAACTGCAGAGGCACATGTCATTTGGCTAATGCTTGTCCACAACAAAGAAAACGAGACAAAGAATATCATAAAAAGGCTCTACTCTTAGCACTCAAAGATGAAGCAGGTGGCACTCTCTCAGACAAAGACCACAGTTTTATGGCTGATGCTAGATCAGATGACGACATGGAAGATTTGGAAGCTAACGCATCCATTGTCTTAATGGTTAACATGCATGAACTTTACACGAGTAACGCGGCCCAATCTATGATACTGATGGCTTGTCTCAGGTACCTGATCCAAATACATGTCTCATACATGAAATTGTATCTTCATCTGCATCTGCACATGACAAGGAGCAATTTGTTCAACATGATTCATTGTCATCTCTTCAAGAAGACGATCAGATTAACCCAGTTGTTACATTTGATTATTCAACTTGAAGAACATGCCATTGATCAGATTGAACATATTGAAACTTCAAATGATCCAGATCCAGAACTAATGGCCATAGTCATGACCACCCAATCTCAAATTGAAAAATGCAATGAGATTAATAGCACCCAAAAAACGAAGATTGCATCATTAACAAAGAAACTTGAGAGTTGTAAAACACAACTTACAAATTTTGAAAATCAAACTAAACGAGAACACAGTTTTGAAGTAGCTTTTCAATAATCGTATTTGAATGAACAACACTTACAACATCAAATGCGAGAATTGGTCATTTCCAACAATGATTTGGTTTCAAAAATTGAAAAAAAAGTTAATTAAAACAACAAGTTGAACATCTAACAACAGAACTTTCAAAATCGAATTTGGAGATGTCAATTTTCAAGCAAAATTTTCCGAATATAAGAAAAAGTCTAGGAGACGAATTGATTCTCACCTTGATGATATCATCAAATTGAAAGAAAAATTAAAAGATTTTAGTAACGTTTTTACAAAACTGGTGATTCAGTTAAACAAATACAAATGTTAACTTTAAAACCAAATCCTGATGGTTCAAAACGTTTTGCTCTTGGCTACAACAATCAAAGTTTTCTCCACACATCTCTCAAAGAAAATCCAAAGTTGTATAGTGTTGAATGTTTGGAAGATCCATATGTTGTTCGTGTTATTGTGCATGATTGTGAGGAAGAATGAGGATAGGAAGACGAGAGTCGATTAAAAATGAGCAAAAAGGAACTTGTAAAACCATTTGATTATTCCAAATTACCTGCTCTTCATGAACACTTTGTCCTTTAAAGAGCAAAATCAGAACAACCATGGTATGTTTCAGAAATTCATGAATCTTCTTCCAATGTGGGTCTCGCTAAACCAATAACACAATTAAATGGCTCTTTACCTTCTTCTTGCGAAAGTACCTTTTTCTTGCGAAAGTAGTTCGTTACCAAACCTTCCTGATCATTGTCTAGTACTTAGGTATTTTGATACGTTTATGGAGGACATTAAACTTTTGGAACAAGCAATTGAACATAATTCTGAAATCACAATTTCCACTTTTCAATCTGCTTATGCAAAGAGAACAAAGACAAAATTTTCAAACACAATTTTTTACCTCATGTTAAACATTTGCGTCTCTGTGCAATCCACTGGGTACGGGAACTACAAAACGAAGTAACATCCATGATGAACACTTTTAATGCTACTGAAAACTCGATTTCCAACACGGAAAGAAAAAAACAAAATTCTTCGAAACGATGTTAATCGACTGTTGGAAGATGTTTTGTGTTCTGATATTATATATGTGTTTATTTATTTTACTTATTCTTCCTGTGATACTGTACTTATTGCTGCAAAGAATGCTGAAACTCAAAAGTTAAAAGTTGAAAATGAAATGTTGAAACAAGAGATTGAGATTTTAAAAGAGGAAAATGAGAGAATTTTAAGTCAAAATGATGATGTTCAATGTAAATTGTCAAACGAAATTTCTGAACCCAAACGACATCTTCATTGGTGTCAATCTCAGAGTCTTGATTTTGAGCTAGCTTTACAAAATAAAGAAGAGCAGTCTTCTGAAAATACTTTGAAGCCAAAACTTGAACAATTGGATGATGAAAACGCATCAATGAAATGTTAAATTTTCAAATATGAACAAGAGATTGAACAATTGGAAAACGAATACAAAACAACTTTTGATTCTCTAAAAAAGACACGTATTCAGGCATCAAAAGAACTCGATACACATGTTGAATATTACAGGAGTACGAGTTACGAGACCAGTTAATTACACACAAAAATTCAAGACTAGCAACACATCATCATTGAGTTAAAAGTGAATCTGGCTAAAATGGAAAAAGGAAAGTTCAATAACACAAACGTGATTGCACCTATAATGTTTAAACTTGATAAAACTACTAGGCAGAGCACTATAGACAAAACTCAAGATACTAATTTGCCTCCTTCCACTTCTACAGAACTAGTTGCCACTGCTAGTGTTAGCGGATCAAAGTGTAAGAGCAACAAATGGAAGAATAGAATATTGCAATGTAGGAGAGGAACACTTAAAGCCCCAGAAGTAGAAGATCATCTTAGGAATTCGAATAAGAATCATGTTACATCTGCTTTAGATATTGCGTTAGAAAAATGTTATAGTAAAGGCAATGTAGTGGATGTTAAACCTTTAAACTCTTTGAAAGTGAATGTTAATGCTTCTTGTGTGTTTTGTCATAAAAGTATATTGTCTGGTAATCATGATCACTGTGTTGCGAACTCATTTTTATCTCGTACTTAGAAATATACAAATGGCACCAGCTCTAGGCCCACTATAGCTTCTAAGTTTGTGCTAAGTAAACCGCCAAATGTAGTTTCTGAGAATGCCTTAGATGAACCCATATTTGCAACCACATCTCTTAAGAAAGTGAAATCATCGCGAATTTGATAAGACAAAAGCACAGAAAAGTTGGGTATGGCAAAGATGCTTACACCATACACCTAGTTTCAAATAACTTCCTAAAATAGTTAATACGTATGCTTTTCATGTACCAGAACCCACTAACTCTTCGGGTTCCAACTTTACCATTATTCTACCTTCTTCATCTTCGTGTGATGCAGGTGATCCAAATCATTCTCTGTATTGCTGATAGCGGTTGTACCGACATATGACAGAGAATCTTAAACTATTAGTAAATTTTGTTTCAAAATACATCGGAACTATCAGATTTGGGAACGATCATTTTGCTGCTATCATGGGCTATGGAGATTACATCAACGGAAACATCAGAATTAGTCAAGTTTATTACGTCGAAGGCCTTGGTCATAACCTTTTCTCAGTCGGTCAATTCTATGACGGGGATTTGGAAGTAGCATTTCGGGAGAAAACATGTTTTGTACATGATTTGCAAGGAAATGATCTAATGTTAGGCAATCGTGAAACAAGTCTTTACACTATCTCCATGTCAGACATGATTGCTTCCTCACCAATTTGTTTAATATCCAAAGCAACTTCGACTAAGTCATGGTTATGGCACAAACGTCTTTCACATTTATACTTCAAAACCATCACTAAACTCGCAAAACACAAACTAGTCGAAGGTCTTCCCAGATTATGGTATTCCAAAGATCACCTATGTTCGGCATGTAAACAAGGTAAAAGCATACGCGCTAAAATTCAATCAATACAAGAACAACGTACCAATCATGTGCTAGAACTTCTTTACATGGATTTGTGTGGCCCGATGCGCGTGCAGACTATCAATGGAATACACTATATTTTGGTAATTGTCGATGATTATTCTAGATGGACTTGGGTTTACTTTCTTCGAAGTAAAGAGCTAGCTCTAGATATGATAACCACCTTTCTTACAAAGATTCAATTTCAAATTAAGAATAAAGTTAGAATAGTAAGAATGGACAATGGTACCGAATTTAAAAATCATATGCTTCGTGGATACATTGAGAAAGTGGGAATTACACATCACACATCAATTGCTCGAACTCCTGAACATAATGGTGTAGTTGATAGACGCAACAGGTGGTTAGTAGAAGCTGCATAAAAGTCTTAGTCAAACTATTTCAATGGCATTTTTATTATTTAATACTTAAAACTTGGTTTTGGGTGTAACAATGTAAGTTGGTGTATATTGATTGAATTATAATAAGAGGTACATCAAGATTATATAAGCTACATAATGGGCCTAATATACAATGGTCCATATACTAATCCTAATACTAATAGTCTAACACCTCCCCCCCCCCCCCCGCGCGCAGTTTGAGCGGGAGGAGACCGAACACTCAAGCTGTCACGAAAATCAGTAAACAAGGCAGATGGTAACCCCTTGGTAAAGATATCAGCATACTGAAACCTTGAAGGAACATGTAGAACTCGAATTTGACCAGTAGCAACCAAATCACGAACAAAATGAATATCAATCTCAATATGCTTAGTACGCTGATGCTGAACAGGGTTAGAAGACAAGTACACTGCACTCTCATTATCACAATAAACAATAGTAGCAGATGACAATGGTGTATGAAGCTCACGTAGTAAATTCCGAAGCCAACATGTCTCAGAAACAACATTGGCAACACCCCGATACTCAGCCTCATCACTAGAACGAGAAATCGTCGGCTGACGCTTAGAGGACTAGGAAAGTAAGTTGTTGCCAAGAAAAACACAATATCCTGATGTAGACCGGTGAGTGGTAGGGCAACCAGCCCAATCAGCATCCAAATAAGCAACCAAGGACTCAGTAGTAGAAGAAAATAATTGTAAACCATAAGCCAAAGTCCCTTGAACATACCGTAATATTCGCTTGAGAGCAGTGAAATGAGGCTCACGAGAATCATGCATATATAAACAAACCTGCTGCAAAGTATAAGTAATATCGGGTCTAGTGAAAGTGAGATACTGAAGAGAATCTGCAAGACTTCGATATAATGTAGGATCAGCAACCGGATCACCGTCAGCACCCAACTTAGACTCAGCGTCAACTGTAGTCCGAGAAGGATTACAACCAACCATATGTGCATGCACCAAAATCTCCATAGCATACTTACGCTGTGAAAAAAATATCCCAGAAGAGTCACGTGTAACTGACACACCCAAAAAATAATTAAGAGCACCCAAATATGTCATAGAGAACTCCTTATGCAAAGAAGCAATAATTCGCTGTAATAAACTATCAGAGGAAGAAGTAACCACAATATCATCCACATATAGTAGCAAAAAAGCAGTATCATCACCCTGTCGGTAAATAAATAAAAAAGAATCACAATGACTCGAAGTAAACCCAACAGTAAGAATATAAGCATCAAACCGCTGAAACCATGCCCGAGGCGCCTGCTTAAGACCATAAAGAGAACGCTGTAACAAACAAACATAATCCGGATGATCAAGATCCCGAAAACCAGGTGGCTGATGCATATAAATAGTTTCAGCCAAATCACCATGCAAAAATGCATTCTTGACATCAAGCTGATGAACATGCCAATGTCGAGAAATAGCTAAAATAAGAATAGTCTGAATGGTGCCCGGCTTAACAACCGGACTAAAAGTCTCATCAACATCCACTCCACCCACCTGTGTGCTACCATTGGCAACAAGACGTGCCTTGTACCGACTAAGAGTGCCATCAGTAAAATACTTATGGCGAAATAACCACATACACCTAACAACATTAACACCCGCAGGACGAGGTACAAAAGTCCAAGTTTTATTCTTAATAAGCGCATTATATTCATCAATCATAGCATTTCGCTAATTTGGATCATCAAGAGCAGCCTTATACGACCTAGGTGACGGAGAAACAGTTGACACATGACCAGCATACTTAGGATTAGGACGAGTAGTCCCGACACAAGAACGTGTGACCATGGGATGAATCAAAACCGTATTCGGATTAACAGTTGGAGTTGGTGGATCTTGGGAAACGGAAACGGGGGTGGAATGTTGGTTAGATGGGCTAGTAGCATGTGTGGGAAGTGGGGTGGTAATATGAGGCGCAGTTAGGGAAGGTGGACCGTGTGTAGGAGAATTACGCTCATCAGTGTGGATAGTAGGAGCAGGCGGGTTAGGTTAAGGTTGAGGTGAAGCAGTAGTAGATGTAGGTGACTGTTTGATTATATTGGAGATTAAATTTGAGGTGTCGTCCAAAAAATCATACAAGGGACTGACATTGGGTATCGTGGAACCAAACGGAAAAACTGTTTCATCAAACGTAACATGTCGGGAAATGATTATTTTATTGGTGTTGAGGTCCAGACAACGGTAGCCACGATGATTAGTAGCATGGCCCAAAAAAATGGAAGGTGTAGCACGGGCTCCAAGTTTGTGGTCAGCATCAAGATGAGGGTAACAAAGACACCCAAAAACACGTAAAATACTATAAGCTGGTGTAGTGCCAGTAAGGTGGGTGTATGGGACTTCATTGTCAATGGGACTTGATGGTAATATATTCAAGAGGTAAACGACCATGTTGAGGGCCTCAACCCAATAGTTAGGAGGGAGATGAGCTTGAAACAGTAAAGTCCGAATTAGATTATTAATGGTGCGAATCATCCTTTCGGATGTTCCATTTTGTTGGGAAGTGCGTGGACAAGAAAATCTAAATTCAATCCCATTATCGGCAAATAATTTATGAAATGAGTGGTTATCAAATTCACCACCATGATTACACTGAAACGACTTAATTTCACTCTTAAATTGAGTTTTAACAAAATTACGAAACAACAAAAATTTAGAAAAAAACATCAGATTTGTTAACTAAAGGATAAACCCAAACAAACTGTGAATAATGATCTAAAAATAAGACATAGTACCGAAGACCAGACAGACTCGAAATTGAGGAAGTCCACAAATCCGAGTGAATAATGTCAAAAGAAGACTGAACGAAAGTAGAAGAACTAAAAAATGGAAGTTTCACGTGTTTGCCAAGCTGACACGCATGACAAAGCACGAGAGACTTCTCCTTATTACACGAAATAGAATTATTGGAAATAACACGATGTAACACTTCACTTCCTGGATGTCCAAGTCGTTGATGCCACGTATACTGACTAGTGAGATAGGCTTGAGGAATAGGAGAGGGTTGCGTGACAGGGTATAGATCTCCAGTGCTATCACACCGGAGCAGCACCCGGCGAGTATGAAAGTCTTTAACAGAAAAACCAAAAGGATCAAATTCAACAGTACAATAATTATCACAAACAAATTGACGAACAGAAATCAAATTTTTGACGATATTAGGAGTAATTAAAACATTATTTAAATGAAGAGGGCGAAAAGGCATAGGCAAAATACTATGTCCAGAGTTAGTAACGGGAATATAATGCCCGTCACCAACAGCAACGGATAATTAAATACACGAATTAAAAACATCACTAAGATTATTGACATTATTGTTAAGATGTGAGGACACACCTGTGTCCATATTCCAATTACCGGAAGTAGTATCCGGTAGAGTCCCGGTAGTAAAAGCATGTGGCGAAATAGTTTCTTGACCCGCGGGACCCGGTTGACTAGTTTGACCAATTGGACCCCCCTGACCTCCTTGATGAACCTGCGTACTTAACTGAACCGGGTAAACGAAACACCCCCTTCTTGGCCTTGCGTAGCAATATGAGTCCCTTGAACTCCCTGGTGCACCACATGTGCATTCTGAACCCCCTGACCCCCGAAGTGACCCTGCATACCAAACTGGACCCCTTGTGGAACTGCGTGGACTAGTTGTGGAGCCTGGTGCATAAGCTGAGGTCCAAAAGAACCTGGTGCATAATCTGAGGACGTGTGTTGGATTAACAAAACCCGGTGGGCCTGACATAGAAGCATAATATGGACTCGAATAAAAAGCCATAAGAGTAGTAATATTGTGAGACTGTGTCACTGAAGGAGTAATATTATGTTGCACATGAGGGGTATTGTTCACAGTGGGAGTCAAACCATTATATCTAAGTTTGATCAAGAGGCCTTGCAAGATTTCGAGTTCATTGTTTGTTAAATTGGTGCCAGTCATGATGGGAAACTGATAAGGGTTTTGTAATGATCGGTTATGGTGTTGGTAACGTTTATGGTTCGGTGACAAACAATAATTAATTAATGGTGCATGCAATCTCCGATCGTTATTAATGGTAACAAAGTAATTTTAATGCAATCTCCAATCGTTAACTGTAGTGAATGATAACAAAGCAAACACTTGGAAGAGAACAAAGTGATCAAAACTAAAAGTTGGATAATAAATTGGACTGTTCTTCAATAATACTTTGTTTTGGAAAATCTACAAAGTATGATGAAACAACTTTTAAGGAATCGGTTAGGAATTAGATACTTGAAACAACTTGGACCGTGTAGTCTACGGGGTAGTCTACGTCACAATACCGTTCTTCAATAAAGGTTAACAAACGAGGTCGACAACACACTTGGTCGACAAACACAGCTCGACAACACACTTTGGTCGAGAAACAAAACAAAGAAAAACGTACGGAAGTAGTAAAAGGGATCGGTTAGGGTTTGATACCATGTAAGTTGGTGTATATTGATTGAATAATGAGGGGTACATTAAGATTATATAAGCTACATAATGGGCCTAATATACAATGGGCCATATACTAATCCTAATACTAATAGTCTAACAAACAATTCTACCCTCCTTACTTAGATTTCGTCCCTGAAATCTTACTTGCTTAATGTTCTCGACCATTCGTAAACTTTTCTAATTAAGGTAGCAATCTCAATCCAAACTAAGTCATAGTCAAATATGCTAAAAACACATTCAAATCACATAATTTCATAAAATTTCAAGTATTTCTAATGACACCACGCCATTAGTATCACATCACAATATGGAATTCCTCCATTTCCCAACGCTCTACTATAAATAACACTTCACATCACAATTTTATCTAAAATTTCCAACAATGACGACATGTCATATGGAAAAATTTACCATTTGTACTTTATATAAGTCAAACTTCAACACTATTTTCACATAATTCACCAATGCGCTAACATGGCTTAAAGTCATATTTTGATCAATTTTGCATTCTAGTTAATACCAACACGTATCTACTTCAAAAACCGGTAACTTATTTCAATTTTATATCAAGTACCATCTGAATGGTACTTTCAAGATCTTTTCTTTGCATTACTTAAGTAACTTTCTTATTGAATTTCGGGAATACTTACCCATTATCTTCTCAACTTAGTGCACAAACTTATCTAGGCATCTATCTTAAGATCTCACACATAATCTTAAAGCCGCTATACAAGTTCTATTGACATCTAATCTTACTTCTTATGACATCTAACTTGTTTTAGTTTCCACTTTCTCATCTCTCTACCCGTACTTATGTCATATCGGATATACATAAGCCCATTCATTTATACTTCCTCATTTACATAGAGAGGCGTCCCAATCGATGTAAACCAATAAACATAAACTCATGGTTCGGTGATTCACAATTTCTTTATTTAAATGAAAAGGCGTCCCAATTCATCTAAATAAAGGAATTATAAATCATCCTACTTATACACTTCCGACATAACACTCGTACTTACTTTACGTTTCATCTTTTCTAGCCTTGGATCCAATCTCTCTAACTTTTCATCCATGCCATGAAGGCAAGCTAAACAACCATGCCGGAAAGGCAAACTAAACAACCATGCCGAAAAGGCAAGCTATCATCCATGCCATAAAGGCAAGCTATACCACCATGCCATGAAAGGCTAGCTAGGCTATCCCAAAGGATACCAACATACATGCCATAAAGGCAAGCTATAAACCATGCCAAAAGGAAAGCTAAGCTATCCCGAAGGATACTTTCACACATGCCAGGGATATAGACAAACCATGCCGGTGAAGGCAAGCTAATAACCATGCCAAAAAGGCAAGCTAGGCCATCCCGAAGGATGCCAAAATACATGCCAAAAAGGCAAGCTACAAAACCATGCCATAAAGGCAAGCTAGGACATCCCGAAGGACACCATAACTAGAGCATTGGATCCAAGATATTTATGTCTTAACATCTTTAATCACTTTATCTTTTATGTACTTTTATCATTAAGTACATACTACTATCTCATTGCCTCACGCAATCTCAACTTCCACTATTACTTTTACCTTCATCAAGGCAAGTTCTATATAATACTTGTCAACTGTTATACTTGCATTTTCACAATGCGACTTATCACTCATCCGTCAACCTCAAGTTGACTCATACATTTTCAACTTATAATATCACATCATTTAGTCTACTTAAATTTTACGCATATAAACCTTACATAGGTTTATTCTATAACACTCTCATTAATCTCACCATACACATTCCAATATATTAACATGATTATATTCATGTTTTACAGTTCTTTCTAGCGCACTTCATATCACTTATGAATCCTAGCGCAATCTATATCTCATTCATCACTTCTACTCATTACGCTTGAACATTCATTTCTAGCATGTTTCACTTATCATGTTTTATATATAACATGATCTTATCACGTCTTAATCACACGTTTTCAAGTTTTCAACATTTATTATGCCCAACATTTATTACTTCATCTCAAGTTTATTACTTCATGCCCAACATTTATTACTTCATCTCAAGTTTTCAAAGCATCTATGCTTTATCAAACACTTACCATACTTCTTAACTTTTTCACATATCAATATGGTTTATCAACCTTTTATCCACCATTTGGTCATCACGCATAATGTGGCAATTATAAATTATATTAAATCTAATCCATGCTTCACGCAACTTCTATCATCAACCAATATTTGCTCAATAAATATTACTCGCACATATCAATTAAGTCTAACATATTATGCATTCCAATGCATCTATCTTATCTCGTACACTTCCATGTACCATGCTGTCAAGCACAATCTCATTCTACTTAGACATATAACCAACTACCATAGACTTAACATCACATCAACGATAACACTTTAACACTTAACACTTATCCAACAAGTTTTAAAACATTCATAATCAAAATCAAATCATATAGTCTATGGCTCTTATATCACATCGCACAATCGTCTATGTCTAAGCATCAACATTCTAATTAGTCACAAATATTAGTCTACCTTATAACTAAGGCATCATAAAACTTTAATTCACTTATTAGCCCATCTCTAATACCACTTTCCATTCTTACTCGCATTCCATTACCATTACTCTATCATACATTCATAATCACAATATAATCACCGACACCAACCAAGGTGCACGGCTAACTAATTATTCAAACACTTCAAGTCCTCCACGGACTTACATCTCATACACATCAACACTATAAGATACATTCATCGCTTATCATCAATAAGCTCATCTAACAAAAGACATAGTCCATCTCATACTTAACGATTACTTCCCGCATTACTCACACTTACGTTCAACGCTTCTACGAGTGGTTTAAGACTAGGCAACCTATTGTGGAAACCTAATTCACTTAAACCGAAGCTATGATACCAATTTGTTACGCCCCGTGCCCGCTAACACAAAAACTTTGACTTTTATGCGGAAAATTCGTGTCCTGAAACTGACATGCTGTTACTTTTTTGACCATTGACAAAAATCTATAAACATCTGGACCTTTAAACTATTTTTAAATGAAAGAAGACTCAATTACCTTCGAAATTACGGGTGGCACGACCCGTGATGACTTACGGTTTAAAAGATATGATTTTTTGAAAAGTGACAAAATCTGATGGTTCCAAATTTCGGTTCGAAACCGAAATTTGGTTCCAGATTCCACTTTCAAACCAAAATTTAGTGTATTCCATACCGAAATTTCACCCATTTTCATAATAAACAACCCATACTACCTTATTTTCACACCAAACTCATTCAAAGCCATTGACATTTCATACTAAATCGTTTACAAAATCAATCAACTCGCTTGCTCAAAATGGGTGAGAACACACTTAACCCAAACGCCCCTTTTTCTGCATAACCCTTTTATGCATCTTGACCCATTTTCCGGAAAAACAACTTCTATGACCCGAAAATTAACGAAACTTTCCAGATTTACTTATTCTATCCTTGGGCTCATTTTCATATAAAACATTTACAGTTTGACCCTCGAAATAGTACTTTGCAAAGTGACGGGTTTTGTGCCCAAACCCCGTTTTGACCCATTTTATGTCAAACGACTCCTAGCAACTCATTACCATACCAAACTCAACGAAAATCATTAGTATAACATAATAAACTTATTCCAAAATCGAATGACCCGTTTACAACCCAAAATGGGTATAAATACGCTTATGCCAAGCACCCCTTTAACTTTGACTATAAACACTTAAAACACACTTTGACCCAACGGTTGGCCACCGATTCATCAAGACAATCATAACATAAAAATTGACACTTGACTACACCATACAAACTATCATAGGACCAACGGGGGTACAAACTCGACATTGAGCTCGGTATACTACTTAGCTCCTATTTCCTTACCAATCTTCCAATCTTCCACATAACTAGCAATCCGTAAGCCTTAGCCCAAGCTTACCATCATCACCACATAACAACCTACAAAGCATTAACATCTTAAACCGTAAGCACGAATGCTTAGTAAGTAAAGCGGGTATAAGATATCATTATAATTCATTCACGCATAACACGCTATCACAATTATAAATCATAACCACATACCTCGGCTACTTAAAGCCCTAACCATTCTTTCCTCTAATCCTTTCTCGACTGACACATAACTAGCATCTTACTCATAATCACATAAGCACAACTAACAAAGCTAATCATCAATCTAGCACATAAGCCACATAACGCGTAACACATAGAAATCATTATAACTTTATATTATAGCCTATTTACTTACCTTAGCTCCAAGCTAAGTCTAGTATGGACATCATGACTCTACTTTCATCACCATCATCATCATCATCCTTCATCATCATAATTAAACTTTTAAAACATAACTCATCATCATAATCAAGGGTTTATATAACCCTTTAAACATACCCAATATCCTTTCTAAACCATCATATGATCATACTTTGATCATATGATGAAAACCTACTTCAATCATAAACCTTAACCTCATTAACATCAAGATAGGGAGATTACTTACTTGGGAAAGATCATTGAAAGGGCTTATCTCTTGATATGGAATCATTCACTAATCAAACCCTTCATCCTCAAGCTATTTCTTCCACCCCTTTTCTTATAAAACCGAGATACAGACACACTCTCATATTCTAAAACCTTTGGATATTCCTGGATAAGTATATGTAGCTTTCTTCATGTCAAAGTAAAGTCACCAATTAGCACATTTGATTCCCCAAGTCTCTTTGCTTCTATTTTGGCCACACTTAACTTATAACATGGTTAGCACTTGGCAACTTAGGTCCCTTAAGTCTACTTCCATTTTAGTTGTGCCACATAATACTTTCTATAACCACATTACACATTCTTTGATTATTAATTTGACTATTGGGTCTGACTACAACTTAACTTTCATTGACTAACCAATCATATCAAGTCTCCCAACTCATAAAAGTCTTAGTCAAACTATTTCAATGGCATTCTTATTATTTAATACTTAAAACTTGGTTTTGGGTGTAACAAGAAGACATGGGGAAGTGTTGTTATAGGTTAGCTAGGATTGAGAGTCTATATAATATGGTGGTAGAAAATATTGGAAGGATCTCTGACTAGTAAAAATATCACACGGGAACATGTTCAAATTCATCTTCAGAAACGGATAGTGAGATAATCAAAGAGAATCGATAGATTGTGACAGGTTTCATTATTATAATTGACGGCATCAAGATAGTCATCGTCGAGTTCGAGGGGGTTTGGTGCAAGCTCAGGAAGAAATGGAAAATGATTGGGTAGAGTGAGAACATGATTGGGAGTAGCGGGTAAAGACATGATGTTTACAAAGTTTTATACGATGTCAAAACAATTCAATTGTTTACATAAAAATGATCATAGTATGACAAGTATGTATATATTAATATACGTATATGTGCGTGTAGCATAAAATACCTAGAAATCACATAATCGTTCGAAAGGTGGTAGGCACGGAGAGCGTAAGGCTATAAATGTTTTAGTGAAAAAGTGGTTATAGTTTAGGTCTGAATTATGACCCGTTTCTCTATAACTATAGCTCTGATACCAATCTATAACACCCCCAATTTTGTGAATACAGCGGAATTCAAACTGAGTGTTAATTCATGGTATAACAGTTATAACAATATAAAACGAACTCTAACTGAGTCATTTTAAAATATTTATCATTCGAATTATATAAATATCAGAGTTTACAAAATGAGGTCCCAGTAGTTCTTGGTTACATTTTACATCAATATATGATAATACATATTATAGCCTTCTTAGATATCCATGCCCCTCCGTGCTTTTCCGCGCCAGTTGTATACCTTATGAACCTGAGATGAAACATGCTAAAATGGTCAACACAAATGTTGGTGAATTCATAAAGTTTATAGTTTAATGTATGGACAACAAGATTTCAAAGTTATAGTGATAATTGTAATGAATAAAATTATCGGTAAATATAGTTTTTATTGTAACAAGCTCATGACTCTCAAAATGTTTACAGTGTATGTTAGGATTTAGTAAATCCGGTTATTAAAGTGTCGGTCACCTCAAGTATATGTAATCGTCAGAAAGCTCGTAGTCGTAGTTATTTTGAAGTTAAGTAGTATTTAGTTAAGTAACATCGTAGAGGACGGGCGGGTCTTTACCCACTATATGCCTGATCCACAGCCCGTAGGTGGCGATTTGTGTAAGACTATAAATACTCTCTACCTTCCAAGGTAGAGAGTTGGAGCTCATAATAATACTTTCATTTTCTCTCACTATGTTCCCAAACCTCTAACTCTTTCTCTCTCTAAAACCTTGAATTATACGGCCCACTTGATCATGATATGATGTGTTTGTGAAATCCAATATGTTACAAATGGTATCAAGAGCCATGATTTTATCATCTCTCTGACTTATCCTTGGATTTCTAGTGGTTGTATATGGTTTTTGAGTTTGAAAAAGTTTAGTGGTTTTTGCATCATTTGGATCAATTCTTGTGTTAAAGTTTGAATTTTGAGTGTACTTTTATGTTTAGAATCATTGTATGTGCTTGGGTTTGGATTTGGAAAGCTTGAATCACTGTGGTTGAGCTTGTTTTGGATTGAAAAGTGTGTTTTTGAAGTTTTTCAAGTTAGTGACTTGAGTCTCGGTGTGAATTTCTTCGTAGCGAATTGCTTCAGTAATTTCTAGCGAGTTGTAGTGTTAGTCGTAGCGACTTGAGCTTAGCGACTTGTCTATTGAGACAAGCCGTCAAAAAGTACAAGTTAGTGGATTCTCCACTACGGCTAGTGATGAGTGTGTAAATACTCATCATTTTTGGGTCAAATCTGAACTGCAAAACACTTAAAAATGCTCAGAAATGCATCAAAATACTGAAAATATCTCAAAATTGTATTTTATATGTTTCAGATGCAAAATGTTTAAAATCAGATGAAAAATGAGCTAAGTTTGCATAATTGGCAGTTTCAGTCCCCCTACTTTCAAATCTTGGCAAAAATAGTCCCTGAGCACTTATTTTAAAAGAAAAGTCACCAAAGGTCCTTTTGAAATCATATGTTGTCATATTTAATCCTTTGGTGAAAAATGTCAAAAGTTTTGAGAAATTACAACTTTAGCCCCTGAAATTTCAGAAATTGACAAAAAATATCCTTTGAGTTTCAGAAATGACAATTTTGGTCCTTTGATTATTGGATGATGGCAAGAAAGGCCCTTGGATTACATTTTCAGAAGTTACATGTATGGTCCCTGGATTTCCAGCTTTTACACTTTTGGTCCTTGTGTTACTTGAATATCAAATCCAAACCGAATCCAAATAAAACCCAAACCAAAATAATCCTAGCCCAAGCCCAACACCCTTTTACCCGGTCCAACCCGAATCCAACCCAACCAAACCCACCCACGGTTTAAAATAAAACCGCCTTTTACCCTTCCCCTTCACCCACTCTCTGCAACTTCCCCAGAACCCCTCACCTCCACATCAACATACCACACCCTTATCACTCCACCTCACCTAACAATCCAAATAGCATTTAATGCTTCTCCTTCAATTCACTCAACCCTCCCCCAGTTGCTATACCCATTTTGGCGCCAAACTCATCAACGGCTAAAATTGAGTCAAAGCATCCAACGGCCAATTTTATTGGTGGGAAAGGTTCAGAGTCTCAAGTGGAAGCTTCTTGTTAACTATATAAAGAAAAGAGAAGCATTGGAGCAGAGAGTAGTTTTTTTTTTAGTTTATATAGTTTTATTTGTATTCTCAGTTTTAAATTTCTTTAAGTAATTCAGTCTTGTAATCCCAGTTGTAATTTTAAGACTTTAATGAAATTCAGTATTTGTTCCCAAATCTTTGTTTGAGTTTTACTGTCTTCTTAATCCAGTTCATTACTTGAGTTTGATTCGTGTTGTTGGATTTCTACTTGAAAAATAAAAACATAGCAAATTAGTTTCTAAGCTTCAAAAAGCTCTGGTGTCTGTTAGTTTAAGCTTATATAAGCTTAATATAGCTTTTTGTAGGCTTCACTTTGTTTGAGTTTCAAGTCATAACAAGGACCAAATTCGGTCAACAAAAGTCAAATGAAGCAGGGTAAGGTCGAATCTGTGACCTAGATTAGATGTAGGGTTGCATTGAGCCTATTTGGATTGGAACTTAATCATTTGTGCATGCTGGACTGCTGTAAGCTCTTCATTCATTTTATATCAATTTTTGCTCATATCTATATGGCATTGTTTTCATTGAGTTAGTAGTAACTGTTAGCTTTAATAATTGTTGTTAGACTCATTGTACTCAGCTTTAGTTAGCTTAGGAAGTATTTCACACTAGTTAAGTATATTGTCAGTTAAAATTTGCATTTAAGTTGCATAATCTAGTGTTTGGAACAATGGAGAAACCTGCTTTGTAGATTAGTTTAGTGGTCAGTTAGTGCATCACAGTCTTACATAGGTAAAGTTAGGATTGCTAGAGCATTAAATCTCACCTGCATTCTCATAAAAGTCAAAATTGCATTTGAGCAGAATTCACAAGCATCTCAGTTAAGCTAGAACAAGATAGAAGCTGCATTTAGGCTTAGATTAGGTCAATATAGCTTAATTAGGTTCCATTACATCATTAAATAACATTATCAGTTCACAAATTTGATCCAAATCTCAAAAAAGTCAATTTCTCAATTCTGCCTAAAAAGTCAAAAACCACAAAAGACAGTTTTGGCAAAACTTTGCATAAGTTTCATGTGTTCATTTTTGGGTCAATTCCATTGAAACTTTGGCATTTGCAACTTCAGCTGGTTAATTGTTCAAAAGTGATTTTTTCAAATTTTTCCAAAAGCTTCTTAAGCTTCAAACAAGCTTGTCTTTTAAGGACTTAATGCCCTGTGCACACACTCAGTGACAACTGAGTGTGCACAGGTTTTGCAAGAGCTCACAACCAGCTCTTGAGAGCTTGTGAGTAGCTGATTTTTGGTTTACAAACCCCTTGCTAGGTCAACTTGAGATTGTAATATCTGGTTTTAGGTTTTTGGCTTATCTAGTAGCTCATTTTTAAGCTGTAAGTTAGTAAAAAACATGTTTTGGCCTTTTGAGTGCAATCCAAACCAAATGCTTGTTTCTTGCTTTCCAGAGGTCTAGAGTAGTTAAGTTAGGTTGCTTTTTAATAGTTTTAGCATAAGTTAGGTCCTGTGATCATTTGGTTCTCTGTAGTAGACTTTAGCTTATTGTGGAGTGCTTATTTTTAAGCACATTTCACTGCAGCTCTTATATATTGCACACTAGTATAGGTTTTTATAATTTTCCTAGAATTAGAATATTATTTTAGAGTTTTCCTAAATTTTTCATATTTTTCCAGCACTGTTTGCTATTTTTCCTCATTTAAATCAGTTTTTAGGACTTATTAATTAACCTTTATTGCAATTAAATCAGAAAAGCTTCAAAAAAATAAGTTTTCATTTTTCCTAGGTTAAGATAAATATAAAAAGCAAAAAAATAATTTTTCTAGATTTTTCATAGTTTAATTTGTAATTTTTAGCAATTTAATTAGTTTTAAATAGTTTTTAATTCATAGAAAATAGAAAAATAATCAGAAAAATACAAAATTAGTTTTGAAAATTCTCTTTAGTTATTTTAGATTTTTCTAAGTCATAATTTCATTTTTCTAGCTTTATTTCATATTTTCTTATATTTTAGAGTATTATTAAATAAGTAAAAATAGTTTTTAATTAATAATAATTAAATAAATAGTCATAAAAATAATTTTCTTTTTCTAAAAATTTTCTCTTATCATTAGGTTTGTAAAAATATCATTTTTATATTTTTAGGATTAATATTGTTTCAGTTTCACATTTTGTTTTGTACGTAACGTAGTTTTTAAGTTAAATTTGTAAAAGAAAAATCAAAAACATCATTTTAAAAATAGTGATAGCGTTTATTTAATATAATTTATCTTTTTAATTTTCTTTAATTTGCATTTAAGCCCCTGTAATTTATAGACTTTTTCTTTAGGTATAATCAATCAACCCTTTTCCCGTTCAAATTCTCTCGATCACTATTCGTTTGATTATTCATCGCACAGCTCGTTGGGACTTAACGACCTGGGGAAACACTATACTCCTCTCGATCTTCATTGCATTGGTGTCTGAACTGTTTGAAGTTTATTACGGTTGACCATTCACAAGTGGTCAGCTTGTGTAATAAAACTTGACGGTTTGGCATCGATCAAATTTTTGGCGCCGCTGCCGGGGAGCTGTGCTAATTATCTTACGCTTAGCAGATTAGTGATTTGAATATTCACTCCTTGTTCATACCATCCATCTATATCTATATATATTTTTCTTATAAAAAATCCAAAAAACCCAAAAACATCTTAAAACATATAAAACACAAAAATATTTTTCTTTTGTTTCCACATATATATAAATCTAAAACCCAAAAAGATTTTCTTTCTTATTTTTACAAAATGTTTATCCAAACATTCAAAAATATCCATCTTTACCCTCTCACATCTTTGATTCTTCATCCCTACCCCTCTGAAAACATTTGATTCTTTCTATGTCTTATCCTCACCCTATTGGTTATCAATGGTGTGGTGGTCCTTATAATGGTAGCAATTGCCCCAGTTGTAGCATGATGGAATCAGGAAACGGGTCTGTCTATAACCAGGATCCCTATTCCTACCATAACACAACTGATTTATTCCATCAGCTACCACACTGTGAGACTCAGCAGTTTTACTGTTGTGAGTACTGTGGTGGTTCACACTCCAGTTCTGATTGTCAATCGGGAAACACGCTTGTCTATGAGCAGGTTCCTGATAACAATTATGACTACCACACATATAACTCACAGCCACATCAGTTTTACTGTTGTGAGTATTGTGGAGGTCCACACTGTAGCTCTGATTGTCAAACAAGGAATCCATTTCCTTGTAACAATTACGACTCTTCGTATCATAACCAACCTCTACAGTACCAAATGAATCAGGCACCACCTCAGCTTGAGCCACTTCCTCAAAATCTTCTCCTTGATCTTTTGGATTTAGTAAAAGATTTGAAGAAATGTAAACATTCCCAAGATAATCCAAATCAAAAATCCATGGAAGAATTGTTAGCTGAAGAGCAGGCTGCTAAAATAAATTCCCAAATTGCGTTTGAAAAATCTATTAGGGAATCAATTGCAAAATAAAAAGCAGCCAGATCTAGCTCTCAATTTCGTTTTATTCCTGATGACAGTGATGATGAGGATACACTTGATATCCTTCAATTCTATAAAGATTCATCAAGTTCATCAGATGATATCCCAGCAGTTGAGATTCATTCTCAAACAACTGCTATCACACCCGAGATTCACACTCACTCTCTTATTATGGGGGATGAGCATCTTGACACTGTTCCTGAAAAGGAATCGGACGAATTCATAAAGTCTAGTGTTGAGAACCTTGTACCAATCCCAAGAGAGTCACAGGGAATTCTCGAGCATTTGTGTGATATCCCTACCCCTCTTGTCTTCCCAAAAGATCATGTTGAGATGTTCTCCGATTCTGATGATGATGATTCGTTATCTTGTGGAGACATCGTTTATGTGGAAGATTTACCTTCTGAGCTTGTTAGCTTAGAAGAAGAGAATGATGAAGTTACTAACACTGAAATCAAAGATAAAGCACTTCGTGCAACATTATTGAATGTTAATCTTCTCATTTCTAGAATCGAGGCTTTTAATGAAAAGCCTATTTTATCTCCTATCCCCATTAAGGATAGTGACATTCTTTCCGATGATTCTATTCCGGAAATGAAAGCCTTCTGTTTTGATAATATGGGAGAGAAGATTAGTGGCAGTACCACTTTTCATTCTCATAATTCTCTCCCCAATTATAAATCATTTACATTGAAGGAGTTCACTAGTGAACCCACTCATATCAATTCTGAATATGATTCATTCACCTTCAAGGAGTTCTCAGATGAACTCACTCATATCATATCTCCGCCGGAGTATGATAACTTCTACTTTGATCTAGACACACCCGGGATATGTCTAGACCAATTGAGCTTAAATGATGAGATTCATGCTATTATGAATTCTCCTTCTGATGATGATGAGTTAGTCATGATGTTTATCATGATTTTCTATCTCTTCTTCACCTATCCCGTGGCTTCTCCTGTTCTTCACTCCTTCGGGAATGAAGACATTATCTTTGACCCCGGCATTTCCATGTACCATTTGTGAGCCGGGTCTGTCTATGTATATCTCGTCGGTGTGGAACTTTCACGTGCTTCAAATGTATATACAAACATCTTGAATGAAAGTCCGATGGAGATTGTCTCTTCCACTTACTTCCCCATGAACCAATGAATGCGGGGTCGAGTCAAACTAGCGACTCGGAAATCAAAAACAGTAGCACACCATATGGGTTTTCACCCATATTTCTGATTTCTTTCTACTTTCTACCACCCTAGTGTGGGGGAGTTGCCCCCCGCTGTTGTATATAAGTTTCAAAAAAAAAAATCTTTCAAATAATGGCCGTAGTATTTCCCTTTTACGTTCTTTGTTTCGGCATAACCGCCGGTACTTTGAATATTGAGGGAATATTCATTTCTAGTGTGGGGGGGAATTCTCACGAATTTTATCATGTAATTATACCACCCAATTCCCCCATTTTTGGCCAAAATTTTTTTTTTGGAGTAAGTGTTTTGCACTTACTCAACTTACGGTTATCAGTCCGCCATGTTTAATAAATAAAAGGATTGGCTAATCCAGGAGCAAACGGCTCTTGGTAAAGATATCTCAAATCCGTTGACGGCTTGCAATTTGCCCAAAATTGTATGGTGTTCAGCTCACCATATCCTTAAAAGTGAAGAGTTGGCTAGCCCGCAAGTTTATGGCTTGTGGTAAAGGCAGTGGAAAACCATAATTGGTAATCAGCTCACCAAAGATAGTATATATTATCTAAGAGTTGGCTAGTCCAGAAGCAAACGGCTTCTGGTAAAGACAAATCAAATCCGTTGGAAGCTGGTGATTTGCTCAAAATCATATGGTTATCAGTGTACCATAGTTCTTACTTGAACTGAAACATTTGGCTACTCCAGAAGTAATGGCTTTTGGTAAAGAGATTCAAATCCATTAAGTTTTTCTCAAAAGATTGCTAGGGACTAGCAATAGTTTAGTGTGGGGGGATTGATGAGTGTGTAAATACTCATCATTTTTTGGTCAAATCTGAACTGCAAAACACTTAAAAATGCTCAGAAATGCATCAAAATACTGAAAATATCTCAAAATTGTATTTTATATGTTTCAGATGCAAAATGTTTAAAATCAGATGAAAAATGAGCTAAGTTTGCATAATTGGCAGTTTCAGTCCCCCTACTTTCAAATCTTGGCAAAAATAGTCCCTAAGCACTTATTTTAAAAGAAAAGTCACCAAAGGTCCTTTTGAAATCATATGTTGTCATATTTAATCCTTTGGTGAAAAATGTCAAAAGTTTTGAGAAATTACAACTTTAGCCCCTGAAATTTCAGAAATTGACAAAAAATATCCTTTGAGTTTCAGAAATGACAATTTTGGTCCCTTGATTATTGGATGATGGCAAGAAAGGCCCTTGGATTACATTTTCAGAAGTTACATGTATGGTCCCTGGGTTTCCAGCTTTTACACTTTTGGTCCTTGTGTTACTTGAATATCAAATCCAAACCGAATCCAAATAAAACCCAAACCAAAATAATCCTAGCCCAAGCCCAACACCCTTTTACCCGGTCCAACCCGAATCCAACCCAACCAAACCCACCCACGGTTTAAAATAAAACCGCCTTTTACCCTTCCCCTTCACCCACTCTCTGCAACTTCCCCAGAACCCCTCACCTCCACATCAACATACCACACCCTTATCACTCCACCTCACCTAACAATCCAAATAGCATTTAATGCTTCTCCTTCAATTCACTCAACCCTCCCCCAGTTGCTATACCCATTTTGGCGCCAAACTCATCAATGGCTAAAATTGAGTCAAAGCATCCAACGGCCAATTTTATTGGTGGGAAAGGTTCAGAGTCTCAAGTGGAAGCTTCTTGTTAACTATATAAAGAAAAGAGAAGCATTGGAGCAGAGAGTAGTTTTTTTTAGTTTATATAGTTTTATTTGTATTCTCAGTTTTAAATTTCTTTAAGTAATTCAGTCTTGTAATCCCAGTTGTAATTTTAAGACTTTAATGAAATTCAGTATTTGTTCCCAAATCTTTGTTTGAGTTTTACTGTCTTCTTAATCCAGTTCATTACTTGAGTTTGATTCGTGTTGTTGGATTTCTACTTGAAAAATAAAAACATAGCAAATTAGTTTCTAAGCTTCAAAAAGCTCTGGTGTCTGTTAGTTTAAGCTTATATAAGCTCAATATAGCTTTTTGTAGGCTTCACTTTGTTTGAGTTTCAAGTCATAACAAGGACCAAATTCGGTCAACAAAAGTCAAATGAAGCAGGGTAAGGTCGAATATGTGACCTAGATTAGATGTAGGGTTGCATTGAGCCTATTTGGATTGGAACTTAATCATTTGTGCATGCTGGACTGTTGTAAGCTCTTCATTCATTTTATATCAATTTTTGCTCATATCTATATGGCATTGTTTTCATTGAGTTAGTAGTAACTGTTAGCTTTAATAATTGATGTTAGACTCATTGTACTCAGCTTTAGTTAGCTTAGGAAGTATTTCACACTAGTTAAGTATATTGTCAGTTAAAATTTGCATTTAAGTTGCATAATCTAGTGTTTGGAACAATGGAGAAACCTGCTTTGTAGATTAGTTTAGTGGTCAGTTAGTACATCACAGTCATACATAGGTAAAGTTAGGATTGCTAGAGCATTAAATCTCACCTACATTCTCATAAAAGTCAAAATTGCATTTGAGCAGAATTCACAAGCATCTCAGTTAAGCTAGAACAAGATAGAAGCTGCATTTAGGCTTAGATTAGGTCAATATAGCTTAATTAGGTTCCATTACATCATTAAATAACATTATCAGTTCACAAATTTGATCCAAATCTCAAAAAAATCAATTTCTCAATTCTGCCTAAAAAGTCAAAAACCACAAAAGACAGTTTTGGCAAAACTTTGCATAAGTTTCATGTGTTCAGTTTTGGGTCAATTCCATTGAAACTTTGGCATTTGCAACTTCAGCTGGTTAATTGTTCAAAAGTGATTTTTTCAAAATTTTCCAAAAGCTTCTTAAGCTTCAAACAAGCTTGTCTTTTAGGGACTTAATGCCCTGTGCACACACTCAGTGACAACTGAGTGTGCACAGGTTTTGCAAGAGCTCACAACCAGCTCTTGAGAGCTTGTGAGTAGCTGATTTTTGGTTTACAAACCCCTTGCTAGGTCAACTTGAGATTGTAATATCTGGTTTTAGGTTTTTGGCTTATCTAGTAGCTCATTTTTAAGCTGTAAGTTAGTAAAAAACCTGTTTTGGCCTTTTGAGTGCAATCCAAACCAAATGCTTGTTTCTTGCTTTCCAGAGGTCTAGAGTAGTTAAGTTAGGTTGCTCTTTAATAGTTTTAGCATAAGTTAGGTCCTGTGATCATTTGGTTCTCTGTAGTAGATTTAGCTTATTGTGGAGTGCTTATTTTTAAGCACATTTCACTGCAGCTCTTATATATTGCACACTAGTATAGGGTTTTATAATTTTCCTAGAATTAGAATATTATTTTAGAGTTTTCCTGAATTTTTCATATTTTTCCAGCACTGTTTGCTATTTTTCCTCATTTAAATCAGTTTTTAGGACTTATTAATTAACCTTTATTGCAATTAAATCAGAAAAGCTTCAAAAAAATAAGTTTTCATTTTTCCTAGGTTAAGATAAATATAAAAAGCAAAAAAATAATTTTTCCAGATTTTTCATAGTTTAATTTGTAATTTTTAGCAATTTAATTAGTTTTAAATAGTTTTTAATTCATAGAAAATAGAAAAATAATCAGAAAAATACAAAATTAGTTTTGAAAATTCTCTTTAGTTATTTTAGATTTTTCTAAGTCATAATTTCATTTTTCTAGCTTTATTTCATATTTTCTTATATTTTAGAGTATTATTAAATAAGTAAAAATAGTTTTTAATTAATAATAATTAAATAAATAGTCATAAAAATAATTTTCTTTTTCTAAAAATTTTCTCTTATCATTAGGTTTGTAAAAATGTCATTTTTATATTTTTAGGATTAATATTGTTTCAGTTTCACATTTTTTTTTGTACGTAACGTAGTTTTTAAGTTAAATTTGTAAAAGAAAAATCAAAAACATCATTTTAAAAATAGTGATAGCGTTTATTTAATATAATTTATCTTTTTAATTTTCTTTAATTTGCATTTAAGCCCCTGTAATTTATAGACTTTTTCTTTAGGTATAATCAATCAACCCTTTTCCCGTTCAAATTCTCTCGATCACTATTCGTTTGATTATTCATCGCACAGCTCGTTGGGACTTAACGACCTGGGGAAACACTATACTCCTCTCGATCTTCATTTCATTGGTGTCTGAACTGTTTGAAGTTTATTACGGTTGACCATTCACAAGTGGTCAGCTTGTGTAATAAAACTTGACGGTTTGGCATCGATCAGCTAGCGACTTGGTGGGGTTAACGACTTGCTTTTATTATTTCTAGCGATTTGTACTTATTGTTCTTAGCGACTTGATCTTAGCAACTTGGATACTTAGTGAGTTGCTCTTTAGCGACTTGTATGCTTAGCGATTTGGTTCGATTAGCGACTTGTGATCAGCGACTTGGATTTTAGCGACTTGTGCTTAGCGACTTGATTCACAGCGACTTGAGGTTTAGCGAGTTGCTACTTAGCGACTTGGTGCTTAGCGACTTGGTTCAAGGATTATAGCGACTTGGTTAATACTTGTTTCTAATATGGTTTTCTTTTGATTTAGTAAAATCTCGTGAAAGAATCTATTTCCCGGTTTAATCATAGAGTTATAAAATCCCGTGAAATCTGTAAACATGTCTACCAACGTGCTTACAATCATCTCTACTATAGCTGAGGACGTTCAAGCAGCTGGTTCAGACACTCGTCCACCCTTGCTTGACAGAACTGACTACGACTCTTGGGCTCAACGAATCAGATTGTACTGTCTTGGTAAGGAAAATGGAGTTAACATTCTCAAGTCAATTGATGAAGGACCGTATCAGGTTGAGACAACCAGAGACATACTTGATACTGCTGCAGATGGCTCAGTGATATTAGGACTGGACAGACCTAAAATGTATGATGAACTGACTGATAAGGAGAAGAAGAGATATGATGCAGACATCAGGGCTTCTAACATCATACTTCAGGGTTTACCTAAGGACATTTACAAGCTGATCAATCACAACACTGAAGCTAAGGCAGTTTGGGACAATGTCAAGATGCTACTCTCGGGTTCTGAACTAACCAAGGAAGACAGAGAATCTCAACTATATGATGAATTTGAGCACTTTAAGATGAAGCCAGAAGAAAGTGTCTATGAGTATTACGTGAGATTCCACAAGCTTGTGAATGATATGAGGAATATCAAAATGTCACACCCCCAAAATATCGCAGCGGAACGATAGTGTCATTGGGGTATGACGTCATAGCACAAAGTATGGATACAGAAAACGACCTCTAAAATGAGACGTTTTAAAGAGTTTACCATTCGATTAACTAAGTTAAAGTTTACAACACAAGAAATTCCAAAGTTTGATAATACATAAAGGTTTACAAAACATGTCGAATGGTAATTGCTAAAAGCACAAGATTCCAATGTATGCCATGTGACCCAAAAGTTCCATGAAATGCTATCACCTTACGACCTGAGATAAACATGCTAAAAAGTGTCAACACAAAGGTTGGTGAGTTCATAAGTTTGTTGAAAATAATTTGAAAAGGTCTATAAAGAATGTTGATGCAGCAAAGGCATTGTAAATCCATTCAGTTCTGAGTTCCGCCCATACAAAACCCGCAACCTATGTGTTCACAACCCATTGCCTAATATAGAATTGTCAGCCTTGTTTGTAAGTAGGACATATGTGCATACGATATATACATGTACTTAATTCAAAGAATCACAGCCAACTGAACCTCTTGACAAGTCTAAATTGTTTGTTATGTTTCATTGAATAACAGATTATATTCACCCCAGGTCACGTCATCAAGGACCCAAGGGTGGGGGCGTCAGCCCGATAGTACTATCAATACCTCTCCGCCGGCTCCCGCAGGAGTTAACCAGTTGCTAAAGTATGTATGTTGATGCATAATTGAAAACAAGTTTAGCACATTAAGGCACATATCGCAATAAACCACACATAATGTCCAAAGAGTATAAGAAGTATAGTGTGACACAATTGTATAAATGGTTTGAGTATTCGCAAGAGTAAAAACAAGTATTTAAGCATGTATCTCCCCCAAAGAGTTTGTAAGAATTTAAACGAGTAAAAGCGGGGTATGAACTCACCTGGTATGATTGATATGCTAACAAAATGAAGTGCACTAAAATGAGGCTCGGAAACTATCCGCGAGCTAAAATGAATGTCATGACTTGAGTTATGATATGTTGTCGTGAATGCGTGATACAATGTCGTGCATGCAAATCCATGTGATATCCATACCACTTGTACGTTTTGGAAATAATGTTTATCGTCAAAATATATGTTTATGACATCCCGTCGTATAAAAAAAATACTCTACAAGTAGTTATGTTGAAACAACCTCCTATGATAGTCACAAAATGATGCACACCGAGTGTTAGGAAACGAACTCAACAGTTTTGGAAAGCTTGTATCATTATCTCAAAGTTTTAGTATTTAAGTTTCCATCCTAGAGGTCTCAATCACAAAGAAAAATATAGGTTAAGTATAGTACCTTAGTCCAAAGTATAGTTTAAAGATGGTTTTCGGCAAAGTTTGAGTAAACGTATTTAATTCATTACAACTCCGCTAATCAAACGGTCGGTCATTTTGATAAATATACTTGGCGAACTCACTTTTACTAGAAGACATCACTTTATAAAAAGTTCTAAATCAATGTTAAAAACGTCCTCCAACATGGTGACTAGTTTGACGTAATACTTGCCTATTAGAATTAATATAGTTTTTCTTATATAATAAAGTTACGGCAACTTTGTGAAAACGTGTATAATTTAATCGTTACAAATCCGTTTTCTACGTTTTATATGTCCTTAGCTTTGTATCAAAGTATACTAATATATTCTTGACAAGTCGACATAATTTATAACACCTAAGTTTCATTTTTGACTCGTAAAGGGTGACATTTTCATGCTGAAATTTCCAGAAAATTATAGTTTTCGTCGCCAACTTGAAAAATTCATAACTTCTTCGTTATAGCTCCGTTTTAATCCGTTCAAGTGGCCACGTTTTCGTTTTAAAGTATATTTTCTAAATATCTAGGCCAAAATTTTTTACCTACTTTTGGATTTTCCAGATTTTGAAAATAAGGACAAACCCTTTTGCAAACTTGTCGAAATGAGTTTTTCTCGCGCCAAACCTATTCTAACCCATTCAAAACAACTCCGAAGCTATTCAAATCCTACCATACACCTTCTTAGGGTGTCATGGGTTCCTAGGAATCACCAAAAGTAATATAACAAGGAATAATTATAGGATGATTTATATATTCATAACTCTTAAAAATCAATGAAAAAGTGGTACATCATCATATGACTTGCATGTTTTTGCTCAAATATGATGAAATGAATATGAAATGAATATGAAAGATGAAAATGGACATGAGATGCTTACTAGAATACTTGATGAGGTTTATGAGAACAAAGGATTTCCTAATCACCCTAGGTTTTTTATTTCAAAACCTGTACAAAGAGTGTTACTAGAGTGTTAAATAACTTTGTCTTGAAAATTTTATGATGATCTTCCTTCTTAGTCTTGTGGTTGCCGGTTCTATGGTAGAAGAAGAAGAGATGATAGCTTTTATTTTTACACTTTGTGATTATGTATGTACTAGGTGTAGAAATCATTTACTAATAATATGTATATGTAAGATATTTGTATGAAGTGTGCATGAGTCATCCCTTGTGTCGACAAGGGTGATTCATGTGTAATGTTTATGTTTTTTTTTTTTTTTTTTTTAAATGTATATGTCTGATTAAATGTAAGTTAATTGAAGACTTGTGGTAAATTGTGTACCCATTTGAATATTTAAGGTAGCGTTAGATAAAAATAAATTTTCACGGGTCAAGATAAAATATATTTAGGTCATAAAAATTATAAAAATACATTTCTTGCAAAATTTGAGTGAAATAATAATTACTGAGTTGAATTTACAAAAAGCGTCGTAAATATTTATATATAACAATTTATATACAAAATAAATTTAAAACACCGGGTATACTAATAATAAAATTTTATAATCTTAATATAAGTATAAAAATATATTGTGATAAATTTTTGGAAGTAACGGATCAATTGTTCAAAATAATGTTTACGCGATAGCGTTTATTTAATAAGAAAATAAACGTTTAATGTGAAATGCAAAACCATGCATGAACTAATATGATGAATATTGAGTTTGAGAAATGACCGGAATTTGAGAATTGTGACATTCTTCCCATGTCAGAGGAATCACGTCCTCGTGATTCAATCGATGATACATAAAGGTCTACCCTTAGGTTTCGCGAAATCAGGGTGTATGGTCAAAGTGCTTATGCCAAAACTTACGCGTCTAGGTTTCTTATCTAATGAGACTCACTGAATCTGAATAATACAGTGGATCACTTTATGGTATAGGGAAAATGTACCAGTTACGCATTGCGGGCTGCCTCGGTTCCTAAATAGAATGCTCGATCTCGGGGTGGACTGATATTGAGTACAGGGTTTGGGTTGTTTCCGTCAATTGCTAAAGCTAGGTGTTGGTTACCCTGTGGTTGCCTCTGCGTTCCATTCAACTTAGGACAATTATTCCGGAAGTGATTCGGGCTGTTACATTCAAAGCAAGTCCTTTGGTTATTCCTCATGTTGCCCACGTTAGCCGATGCTACCTGTGTTTTACACTGCTCCTTAAAATGGCCGTATCGATTGCAATTTGTACACAAGCGGCAGGGCTTGGTCTTCGGATAATGATAAGCACATTTAGCACACTTGGGATGTGTACCCGCATACTCTCTTTGTTCAGTACCAGTTGCCACAAAAACTCTTGCCCTTTTGTTGTCTGCTACCACATCCATCTGCTTATTCGACCCACTCGCTTCCTTCCTCTTGTCACTGCTCTTCAAAGTACCATTTCTAACCATCTCGTCTGTCAGGGTTCCTGCCCTCAGTATTGCACTTTGTATTGTAGACGGCTCAGTCGTTTTCACAGTTCCACGGATTTCAGGCACAAGACCATATATGTACCTCGCGATTCTCTTGGATTCAGGGGTAACCATATGAGGAACTAGTCTGGCTAATTCATGGAATCGATCTGTGTAGGCTGCGTGACCAGCTCCTATCATAGAGTGATGATAAAGTTCATGTTCCAGTTTCTGCATTTCATTGTCCGGGCAGTACTCTTCTTGCAATAATGCCTTAAATTCGTCCCATGTCATACCTATAGCTACTTCTCTGCCTCTAGCCTGTAGCTGTGTGTTCCACCATGTCAATGCCTTCCCTGATAGCAAGCAAGCTGCATACTTCACCCTCTGATGTGTGGCATAATTGCTGATGTCGATCACTGACTCTGTCTTCTCTACCCATCGAGTATACGCCAAAGCACCTCCTATACCATCAAACTCCACGGGTTTGCATACTGAAAATTCCTTATACGTGCATCCAATTCTGTTGTTGTTGTTGGTGGTGTTGTTGTTGTTACTGCCAACTACATTGTTGGTGTCGCCATTCCCGTTCCCGCGGTTTCCCGAGTTATTCATATGGTTTCCAACTTGGGTGACAATAGTGGGACGCAAGATTTGAAGTTGTTGAGCGATGATGGCGGCAAAATCAGGGTTTCCGCCAGTGTTGTTGTCATTGTTACCCATGTCGTTACCGCCTTCTCTACCTCCACGCTCACCTGTCCTTCCACCCCTTTGCGCCGCACCACCTCGGTTAGTGCTGCGTGTTACCCTCTTTGGTGCCATGATCTCTGCAAGGGAAAGAACTGTTGAATTCCCAATGTCTATACTTAACGTCCTCAAACATAATACCACGCCACAAATTGGTTCCTAAGGTGTGCCCACACCGATCTACGTATGCGTGGTCGCATATGTCCACGTGGGTTGTGACGCATTTATAATTATGTTGGCCACCATAATTATAATTGCTTCATTTCACACGTGTACATACCACCAAGCACACATGTCTCGGCGATTGATGTTACTGAAATAGGTAGCCATTCTATCATCCGATTCTAAACGGTGGAGGAGGAATTTAGGGTAGGTATCTATGGAGAGTCGCACTTGGTGTATAGGAAGTTCCTTTAGGTGCTAAAGTCACGATGAGGTTTAGTCGCCAGCAGTTCCCAAAGTATCCTCAAGAGAACTCCCATCCTCGGGCAAAATCATCAAATCTATACAGCTTTATAGTAACACTTATTTAGCTCGATCTCGTGTCTCATCAAACAAGAACTGTCACGAGATCAAGTTAGATAAGTGCTCATTACTGAGCTCCATATTTTTAATGACTTGACTAGATTTTGGGACTCCCCTATCGGTACAAGGAAACTACGTTATCCAATGAGGTGGTTCTAGAAGAAATATTTAAGAAAACATATGCGCACGAAAAGTGTGGAAGGCGATAGGAAAAGAAAGGATCGACGTGAAAGTGGTTATAGTCTAGGAACTAAAATGCAACCTAGTTCTCTATAACCAAGGCTCTGATACCAATCTGTCACACCCCCAAAATATCGCAGCGGAACGATAGTGTCATTGGGGTATGACGTCATAGCACAAAGTATGGATACAGAAAACGACCTCTAAAATGAGACGTTTTAAAGAGTTTACCATTCGATTAACTAAGTTAAAGTTTACAACACAAGAAATTCCAAAGTTTGATAATACATAAAGGTTTACAAAACATGTCGAATGGTAATTGCTAAAAGCACAAGACTCCAATGTATGCCATGTGACCCAAAAGCTCCATGAAATGCTATCACCTTACGACCTGAGATAAACATGCTAAAAAGTGTCAACACAAAGGTTGGTGAGTTCATAAGTTTGTTGAAAATAATTTGAAAAAGTCTATAAAGAATGTTGATGCAGCAAAGGCATTGTAAATCCATTCAGTTCCGAGTTCCGCCCATACAAAACCCGCAACCTATGTGTTCACAACCCATTGCCTAATATAGAATTGTCAGCCTTGTTTGTAAGTAGGACATATGTGCATACGATATATACATGTACTTAATTCAAAGAATCACAGCCAACTGAACCTCTTGACAAGTCTAAATTGTTTGTTATGTTTCATTGAATAACAGATTATATTCACCCCAGGTCACGTCATCAAGGACCCAAGGGTGGGGGCGTCAGCCCGATAGTACTATCAATACCTCTCCGCCGGCTCCCGCAAGAGTTAACCAGTTGCTAAAGTATGTATGTTGATGCATAATTGAAAACAAGTTTAGCACATTAAGGCACATATCGCAATAAACCACACATAATGTCCAAAGAGTATAAGAAGTATAGTGTGACACAATTGTATAAATGGTTTGAGTATTCGCAAGAGTAAAAACAAGTATTTAAGCATGTATCTCCCCCAAAGAGTTTGTAAGAATTTAAACGAGTAAAAGCGGGGTATGAACTCACCTGGTATGATTGATATGCTAACAAAATGAAGTGCACTAAAATGAGGCTCGGAAACTATCCGCGAGCTAAAATGAATGTCATGACTTGAGTTATGATATGTTGTCGTGAATGCGTGATACAATGTCGTGCATGCAAATCCATGTGATATCCATACCACTTGTACGTTTTGGAAATAATGTTTATCGTCAAAATATATGTTTATGACATCCCGTCGTATAAAAAAATACTCTACAAGTAGTTATGTTGAAACAACCTCCTATGATAGTCACAAAATGATGCACACCGAGTGTTAGGAAACGAACTCAACAGTTTTGGAAAGCTTGTATCATTATCTCAAAGTTTTAGTATTTAAGTTTCCATCCTAGAGGTCTCAATCACAAAGAAAAATATAGGTTAAGTATAGTACCTTAGTCCAAAGTATAGTTTAAAGATGGTTTTCGGCAAAGTTTGAGTAAACGTATTTAATTCATTACAACTCCGCTAATCAAACGGTCGGTCATTTTGATAAATATACTTGGCGAACTCACTTTTACTAGAAGACATCACTTTATAAAAAGTTCTAAATCAATGTTAAAAACGTCCTCCAACATGGTGACTAGTTTGACGTAATACTTGCCTATTAGAATTAATATAGTTTTTCTTATATAATAAAGTTACGGCAACTTTGTGAAAACGTGTATAATTTAATCGTTACAAATCCGTTTTCTACGTTTTATATGTCCTTAGCTTGGTATCAAAGTATACTAATATATTCTTGACAAGTCGACATAATTTATAACACCTAAGTTTCATTTTTGACTCGTAAAGGGTGACATTTTCATGCTGAAATTTCCAGAAAATTATAGTTTTCGTCGCCAACTTGAAAAATTCATAACTTCTTCGTTATAGCTCCGTTTTAATCCGTTCAAGTGGCCACGTTTTCGTTTTAAAGTATATTTTCTAAATATCTAGGCCAAAATTTTTTACCTACTTTCGGATTTTCCAGATTTTGAAAATAAGGACAAACCCTTTTGCAAACTTGTCGAAATGAGTTTTTCTCGCGCCAAACCTATTCTAACCCATTCAAAACAACTCCGAAGCTATTCAAATCCTACCATACACCTTCTTAGGGTGTCATGGGTTCCTAGGAATCACCAAAAGTAATATAACAAGGAATAATTATAGGATGACTTATATATTCATAACTCTTAAAAATCAATGAAAAAGTGGTACATCATCATATGACTTGCATGTTTTTGCTCAAATATGATGAAATGAATATGAAATGAATATGAAAGATGAAAAATGGACATGAGATGCTTACTAGAATACTTGATGAGGTTTATGAGAACAAAGGATTTCCTAATCACCCTAGGTTTTTTATTTCAAAACCTGTACAAAGAGTGTTACTAGAGTGTTAAATAACTTTGTCTTGAAAATTTTATGATGATCTTCCTTCTTGGTCTTGTGGCTGCCGGTTCTATGGTAGAAGAAGAAGAGATGATAGCTTTTTTTTTTACACTTTGTGATTATGTATGTACTAGGTGTAGAAATCATTTACTAATAATATGTATATGTAAGATATTTGTATGAAGTGTGCATGAGTCATCCCTTGTGTCGACAAGGGTGATTCATGTGTAATGTTTATGCTTTTTTTTTTTTTTAAATGTATATGTATGATTAAATGTAAGTTAATTGAAGACTTGTGGTAAATTGTGTACCCATTTGAATATTTAAGGTAGCGTTAGATAAAAATAAATTTTCACGGGTCAAGATAAAATATATTTAGGTCATAAAAATTATAAAAATACATTTCTTGCAAAATTTGAGTGAAATAATAATTACTGAGTTGAATTTACAAAAAGCGTCGTAAATATTTATATATAACAATTTATATACAAAATAAATTTAAAACACCGGGTATACTAATAATAAAATTTTATAATCTTAATATAAGTATAAAAATATATTGTGATAAATTTTTGGAAGTAACGGATCAATTGTTCAAAATAATGTTTACGCGATAGCGTTTATTTAATAAGAAAATAAACGTTTAATGTGAAATGCAAAACCATGCATGAACTAATATGATGAATATTGAGTTTGAGAAATGACCAGAATTTGAGAATTGTGACACAAAATGACCATGCCAAATATTTCGCTAAATTCAAAGTTTGTGAACAACATGAATCCCGAATGGCATAAATTTGTCACATCTGTGAAGCTAACCAAAGGATTGAAGAACACCAACTACGAGCAACTGTATGCATTCCTTCTTCAGAATGAGAGACATGCTATGTTTGAAAGAACGATTCTTGAACAGTTCAAAACTAAACAGGGAGAAACAAGTTCATCAAATGATTCAACAGCCTTTTACACCAATGTTGGAATTACTACCAAATCTTCTCAAGTCATACCCACGGGTAATGGAAATCACAAACTCATTCTCGATCCAAGTTTCAAGCAACCTGATGCCAATGCAGTCATGGAACACTTTATCAATCAACTGGCTCTTATGGTTAAACAAAACTTAACCTTCACTCCACATACTAACAGTCTTCACACTAACAATGAAATCAGGACTGCATCCAATCTACACAATCATGCTGTTGTCAGAGATGGAAAGATTATGGTGCATCCAGCTCAAGGAAGACAATATGAACAGGGAAGAGGAGGAGTAGGTGGAGGTTATGGTGCAAATCAGAATCGGGGAAGGAATGGAAATCAAGGTCAAGCTAAGCCAATTAAGTGCTACAACTGTGGTGGTGATGGACACATAGCAAGGAACTGCATTTCTCCAAAACGACCTCAAAATGCAAAGTACTTCAAAGACAAGATGCTACTGGTGCAAGCTCAGGATAATGGAGTTGTTTTGGATGAAGAGGAATTACTGTTTCTTGCTGAGGGTAATGCCAAAACCTATGATGCAGATGTGGATGAGCAGCCGATTCAGGAAATAGGACACAATCATCAAAATGCCTTTCAAGTTGCCGATTGTGATGCATATGACTCTGATGTCGATGATGGACCTACTGCCCAGACAATCTTCATGGCTAGCATCTCTCCAATGGTCTCTCCTAAGGTCTCATCATCTAAGCAAGCTAGCTCATCCAAAGAATCAATCATCTCAGAGGTATTAAAACTATATGATGAAGTTGATGTGCAAAAGATGCATAATAAAGTACAATCTCTTGAAACTTATGAATCAGATATTGATGATGAGGGTAATAGCAATATTGTCCCATATGATCAATATGTGAAGCAAAGTGAAAGTGAGATTGTGCCAAGTAATGCATATTCCGCAGTGAATGATTACTATGTTTTTTATGAATACACTGCATATGCCCCTGATGATTCTGAACTGAATGCCTATAAAGAACAAGTTGCCATTTATGAACAACGTGCTAAGTTTGAATTAACTACCCGTGAGCAGGAAATGGATGACCAAATGCATACAATTATTAGAAAAAGTAATTTTAGAGAAGAAGTGTTAAAACAAGAGTTAAACTCCTTACAAGAAAAGCTTTCTAAAACTGTTAAGCAAAAGAAAGAGCTGCAAGATAATGTTAAAGTGATTAAACAAGAATTCAGTGCTAAGGAATCAAAACTATTGAATGATTTTTCTAATCTAAAAACTTTGAAAAAAAGCTTGAAAATAAGTTGTATGTACAAGGGAATACCATTCAGACTGCTCACATGATCACTAAGCATAGAGTTCTCAGCGATAAGCATAGTATTCCCATCATAGAGAAACCTAATCCTGAGTATGGTAAGATAGCAAAAGCTGCTCAAAATGTGATCTACGATGGTAATGAAATCCTTAAGCCTAGGCAGAAACCTAGTTGCGCTGAGTGCAAGGAAGAGGATAGAAAACTAGATGATGCATCTAGGGAGAAAATGGATAAGAAGCTTAACGATCCTGCGTGTAAAAAGAATAACATAACTATCAAACCCCACGATTACACTAAGGAAAATTGGATCTCCCTGAACATGATTAAGCCTCAAACTCAATTAACCCCAGAACAGATCTTTTGGAAGAAAGATATGGATAAGCTAAAAGTTAATGTACTTGTTGAAACAAACACTCCCCTTAGGAAAATGCCTGCAGCTACTGTGTATCCTCCAAATACACTAATGCATCTAGTTCCTAGATCGATTGCCACTAATAGAAAAACCTTAATCAGCCTGTATGTTGTTTATCAACTATTCGTTGATTTTGAGAAGACATGTAAGAAGAGAATCACACCTACAGGGATAACTGAGGGGGAAAGGGGTTTTGAGCAAACTAAAGAATGTTATTTAACTAAGGTCATGCCTTTCTTTAAACAATTAAAAGGTCAATTTGAGAATCTTCAAAAAGGAATAAATTCAGATATTAAAGAAATGGAAAAGGAATTTGATGCAATGATAGTTGAGGTCAATAATTATGAACAGGAACTCAAATATAATGAAGTTGAAAGGAAGAACTTGCATATCTTAAATGAGAATTTGATTTCGAGTTGTGTTGCTCAAGATGTGTTTTATACTGTTACTAAGCACTCTATTACTGCTTCTCTATTTCATGAATTATCTATGGCATTGAAAGTTTCCCATGATCGTGTCATTGAGCTTGAAAACAAAAACTCATAACTAAATGAGAAAATTGATCAGGATGATCACGATAATTTGGTAAAACATCTTTCTAAACTAGAAGCTGAACATTTTGATTTGCAACTAAAATATCAACATCTTAAAGAAAATGTCAAAACCTCAAATATCAAGACATCCTCAGATGTTCCAGAGTTTGATGCAGTTTTTCAGATAAACAAACGTGACGAACAGATTCAAGCTCATTGTAATACGATCAGAACATTGAAAGCCCAAATTTCACAATTAAAGGGTGAAAAGAACAATGTGACTGGCTCCCAAATGCCTCCTCCTTTAGATTCTCAGTATTCTCAGACTTTTCATCTTCAAAACTTGGTTAATGTTTTACAAAAGGAAAACGAGGGTTTCCTTGAAGAAAATGAAAAAGTTAAACGACACTTTAAAGATTTATATGATTCAATTAAAGTCACTCCTGACAAGAACAGCGAAAAAATAACGTCTTTACAAAAAGAAATTGAGAATATGAGGAGACAGGAAAAAGGGAAACTGCCACTTGTCTTTAATGAGAATGTTGCATCAAGGTCATCCTCAGACTGCAAATATATTGTGACTGTTAAATACATTCCTCCTCATCTTAGGAATAATGAACTTGTGTTTCATAACTATTTTGCTCACCTTAAGGATAATCTAGAATGTCTCCGTGAGATTGTGGAAGAGGATTTCATAAACAAGCCTCTTGATAGAGAAATTAGGTTTGCGTGCATTCAAGCCAAACGATCTCAAGAGCTGCTAGAATGTTTAATAGCAACATGTCCTAAATCCTTAGGTGCGAAAGGTAAAGCTGTGATGCCTTGTTCTATGCCTAGTGCCAAGCATACAAACCATCCTATGCCCACTATTAAGAAAGTGAACTCTAAAGTACCTTCAAGTAGTTCAGATCCCTGCACGTCTAGTTCAGGAATGCAAAAAGTAGATCAACCGACTAATGTTCCCATAATTCCTTCTACAGGAGTAATCAGTGACATAAAAGCAAGCGGGTCAAAGCCTCCAGGCAATACCAAGCAAGATAGGACCTCGCAAGCTAGGAATGTGCATTGGAAGAGAGTAGAAGATCACCCTAGGAATATTAAGTTTGAGTTGAATAAAACGAATCGTGTTGATTCTAGTATTAGCTATAAGCGTATTGTAATTAATTCGAATTCTGCTACTATCCGCAAACCATGTAATGATGACTGCTTGATTTCTGTTACTAATCATGAATGTGGTGTGAATGATTTGTCTAATGGTGTCAAATGCCCTGTTAAAACTGTTAATGTTAAAAATCAAGCTAAGAATGCTAAAAGGCAAAGGCGAAAGAAAGTTAGAAAATAGTGGAAACCCACAGGAAGGGAATTTAGTAACATAGGTTATTAGTGGATACCTACTGGCCGTAAGATTAATGAGTTGTGCCCTAAATTTGCTAAGTCAATGCCCACTAGAAAATGGATGCCTACTGGTAGAACTATTCCCTTAAGAAATGAACATACTTTGAATAGGTCAAATACGGACACTAGCACTGCATCTATTTCTGATGATTCCATTGTTTCTACTTTCGATGTGGGTGTTCCAATCACTGTTACTAACCAAATGGAACCCATTCTTGCTTGGGGATCCCAATTATCCAGTTATCCATTCTTGTCTGTGTTCAATTGCAGATCGTTCAAATCGTTCTGTGGTACCTGGACTCAGGCTGTTCCAAGCATATGACTGGAGACCGGTCACAGCTCATGAACTTTGTGAGTAAATTCATCGGGACTGTTAGATTCGGGAATAATCATTTTGGTGCAATTATGGGTTATGGAGACTATGTTGTAGGAGATAGTGTGATTTCCAGGGTGTATTATGTTGAAGGTCTTGGACATAATCTATTTTTTGTTGGACAATTTTGTGACTCTAACTTAGAAGTGGCCTTCAGAAAACATACTTGCTTTGTTAGAGAACTTGATGGTGTGGATCTTCTCAAAGGAACTCGTGGTTCAAACCTATACACCATCTCTATCGAAGACATGATGAAATATTCACCCATCTGCCTGTTGTCAAAGGCTTCTAAAACTAAGTCATGGCTATGGCACCGTCGTCTCAATCACTTGAACTTTGGTACCATAAACAATCTTTCCAGAAAGGACTTAGTAAGAGGACTACCTAGACTTAAGTATGAAAAGGATCATCTTTGTCTAGCATGTCAATTGGGAAAAAGCACGAAATATGCCCACAAACCAAAACCCACAAACTCAGTAATGGAAGTTCTTCATACCCTTCATATGGATCTGTGCGGACCAATGAGAGTGCAAATGATAAATGGGAAGAAATACATTCTAGTAATTGTTGATGACTACTCTCGATTTACTTGGGTAAAGTTTTTGAGAACAAAGGATGAAACTCCAGATGTCATCATCAAACTTATCAAACAGCTTCAGGTTCGACTCAACAATATTGTTAGAATTGTTCAAACAAACAATGGCACAGAGTTTGTTAACAAAGACTTAATTCAGTTTTATGAAAGTTTTGGAATCAGTCATCAAAGAAGTGTTCCACGAACTCCTCAACAGAACGGTGTAGTTGAAAGACGAAATCGAACTCTTGTGGAAGCCGCAAGAAGAATGCTAATTTATTCAAAGGTTCCAATGTTTCTATGGACTGAAGCCATTGCCACTGCTTGCTACACCCAAAATCGTTCCCTTATTCACACCTCTCATGGAAAAACTCCATATGAACTTGTCCATAAACAAAAACCTGATCTATCCTACCTTTGTGTGTTTGGTGCTTTATGTTACCCAACTATCAAGATTTAGGTAAACTAAAAGCTAAAGCGGACATTGGAGTATTTGTAAGATATGCACCAAACAGAAAAGGATACCAAATCTACAACAAGAGAATATCATGGAAACAATTCACGTTACGTTCGATGAGCTGACCGGTCAAATGGCTCCAGGACAATCCAGTTCTGGACCCGCATTTCAACCTTCATCAAGTAGTCCTATCAGTTCTACCCTTGTTTCAAATCCCTCACCAGCAATTCCTTATGTACCTCCTTCAGAAGATGATTTGAAGAAATTATTTGATCCAATGTTTGATGAATACTATGAGCCAAGTGCAAATGATATGTCAATTCCATCAACAGAGGCTGCTTCTATCCCTATCAATGAAGTTAACCCTTCAGTTTCAATGTCATTAAGTCAAGAAGCGCCTGCTGCTGATCACTCTGTCTCATCAACAAATCATCAATCATCGAATGTACATCATGGAATTATTTCTGGAACCCTTGATGAAGTTAATCCCTTTGCTACTCCCGAAGATGCTCCATTTGAAAACATATTTGCTCCTGAATCATCATCAGAACCATCTTCAGCAGGAGATATCGACTCTGCTACTTCAATTCCTCAACAACAACCACATGAACACCTTAGAAAATGGACACATGATCATCCATTGGACAACATCATTGGAAACCCCTCTCGTCCAGTATCCACACGAAAACAACTTGCAACTGATGCCTTATGGTGCTTCTTTAACTCCGTACTCTCTAAGGTCGAACCAAAAGATGTTAAAACCGCCATGGATGAAGAAAGCTGGTTCAATGCCATGCAAGAAGAAATTCATGAGTTTGATCGACTAGATGTATGGGAATTGGTACCTGCTCCTGACTGTGCTATGATCATTGCTCTAAAGTGGATCTTCAAAGTAAAACTTGATGAGCATGGTGATGTTTTAAAGAACAAGGCTAGATTGGTTGCAAAAGGATACCGTCAAGAGGAGGGGATTGACTTTGAAGAATCATTTGCTCCAGTTGCTCGTATCGAGTCAATCAGAATCTTCTTGGCTAATGCTGCAAGTAAGAACATGGTAGTCTATCAGATGGATGTCAAGACGGCTTTTCTTAACGGAGATCCGAAAGAAGTCGTATACGTCAGTCAACCTGAAGGCTTTGTGAATCCAGAGCATCCTACTCACGTTTATCGTTTGAAGAAGGCTCTTTACGGTTTGAAGCAAGCTCCAAGGGCGTGGTATGATACGCTATCAAAGTTTCTTCTATCTACTGGATTCAACAAAGGAGCAGTTGATCCGACATTGTTCACCAGAAAGTTAGGCAAACATTTAATTCACGTTCAAATATATGTTGATGATATTATTTTTGCCTCGACTGACCCCAATGAATGTGATCGTTTTTCAAATGAAATGGGTTCCAAATTTCAAATGTCAATGATGGGACAAATGTCATTTTTCTTGGGATTACAAATTTCACAAAGTCCCGGAGGCATTTTTATAAATCAATCTAAATATGCAAATGAGATTTTAAAGAAATTTGGATTTGATTCTTGTGACCCTGTTGACACTCCCATGATAGAGCCTACTAAACTGGATGAGGACCACTCAGGGATCATGGTAGACCAAACGAAATATCGTAGTATGATTAGATCCCTGATGTACCTCACAGCCAGTAGACCAGACATTCTGTTCGTTGTTTGTATGTGTGCTAGATATCAGGCTAAGCCTACCAAAAAGCACCTTAAAGTGGTTAAACGGGTCTTTCGGTATCTCCAAGGAACCATCAATATGGGACTTTGGTACCCGAAGGACACCGGTATGTCACAAACAGCCTATGCAGATGTTGATCATGCAGGATGTCAAGATACACGTCGAAGTACATCTGGAGGTGCTCAGTTTTTGGGTGATAAGCTTGTGAGCTGGTCTTCAAAGAAACAAATGAGTACTTCTATTTCCTCTACAGAGGCTGAATACATAGCCATGTCATCTTGTTGTGCTCAAATCCTATGGATGAGATCCCAATTATCTGAATATGGCTTTGAATTCAACAAAATTCCTCTGTATTGTGATAATAAAAGTGCCATTGCTCTCTCATGCAACAACGTTCAACACTCAAGAGCAAAGCACATCGACATTCGACATCATTTCATCAGGGAGCAAGTAGAAAACGGTGTGGTGGAACTCTATTTTGTGAGGACTGAATATCAGTTAGCAGACATCTTCACCAAAGCTCTTCCTAGAGAACGTTTTTGAGTTTATCCTCCCACGACTTGGTCTAAAGAGTCTTCAACCGGAAACCCTCAAACGTCTTCAAGAGGAAGACGAGGAGTAAAGGACTTTCTTCATCCATCTCTTGTAAATATTTATTCGAAAAGCAAAATACAAAATTACAAAACCTTCAAAAAGCAAATTAGAAAATTTTGAAAAATCCCAAAAATATTGTTAGTTTGACATGTTTTTTTTTCTTTTTTCCTTGTTCGATATCATCTACGGATTTAGTGTTGTCATTCAAAGAATGACACGGGTCTCTAGATGTTGTTCGAATGTTTAAAAAAAAATTGGGAGTAAGTGAAACAATGGTTTATAGTCATTTCAGTCTATAACCCGTTTTTTAAAGAAAGAACAGAGCCATGCTTTATCTTGTTTTTCAAATCTCATGCTCTGATTCTATAAACAAATATTTGCTATCTAATGAAAACTAATTGCTTTGAAAAATACCTCGGACTCAATTTTTGAAAATCATCTGGACTTAACATTTGTCAAAATCTCTATCTCTCAATCAACAACTTATGTCATTGATTGAGGGGGAGAATGATTTCAATTAAATCAAAAGGTTATTTGTCATACAACTGTTTTCAAAAGATACTAATGCATGTTTAATCTCTGGAGTTTCAAGTCTCAAAGTTGATCCTTATCAGTTAAATGTCTTCATAAGCAAGTCACATCTCTCCTTAAAAGCTTTCAAAAACAATTTAAATCTATGGAGATCACAAATCTCAAATGATTTGAAAATTGTGATCGGGGGAGAATTTGTGATTTAAATTGGATTTAAACTGATGATTCGATAAATGGTTTCACAAGTGTTTTGCAAGCTTTCCTCCCCACATGTGCCAAACGATTTCAAATTTTCCATGCACATGTTGAGGGGGAGCATCCTTTTAAAACCACAAAGAATTGAAACGTGAGTGATTTGTCTCTAAGTATAGTTTCCTTCTAATATGTGCAAAACTCTTTCAAACTTCAAGGCACATATTGAGGGGGAGCAAACTTATGAAAACCTCATCCTTCCCCAATATGATTTATCTACTTGATTTAATCAGGGAAGTGATGATGATATCTTTTAGAAAATGATAATCAAAGAAGTCAATCTTTCCTCTTGCCTCCGTGTGCCAAAACGATTTCAAATACATGATGCACATGTTGAGGGGGAGCTCTTTTTTTCTAAAAATATCAAAAACAATTCAGGTACAAAATGCTTTGAGAACATATCACAAGTATCTGGATTAATTTTTCAAATGGTTTTCAATTGGTTCCAATGGCAGATGAACAATACCAAATAGACCGACCAAATTTACTTTATGTATGGTGATACAAGGATGATAAGGTTAGGTATTAGTTCCCATGATCCGCCAGAACCGGAGGGATCTACCCAGGGACAATCCACTAGATAGTGTAGAGTCCTTAGGTATGATGAAAAAAGGAGAAAAGTGAGATATGTGAAGAGTGCAGACTGTGATAGAGCTAGAACTGGAATAAACCCAACAAGGTTCTAGTTATGAAGTCTCGGTAAGCACTGAAGGGGTTGAAGAATGAAAAAGAATTGAATGTGAAAAGGGTGAAAAGAAATAGCCCTCCAATAATTCAACCTTATGGCAGAAACCGGGTTCAACACATATGCTACTGGTGGTTACTAAGGTAACACTGGCATTGAAGACAAGACGTCATGGACCCAGTGGCGCACTGCAATAAACTTCCCAAGCTAATCAAGTTCCTCTTAAAAGGGCTTGTTTCATTCTCACGGGGAACCGACATTATCTATCGACTTTCTCTTAGAGTTTGTTGATATTGAAGAAGGAGGCTCTCTCCCTAGTCTCCTGCATAGGAACCAAATATGCACAATTGAGTCTAGAGCCACAAGATCATCAAATAAATCTCATTAGGACACTGCAATGAAGACTCTCTGTTTCACACAATGTGGAAAGAGAGATTATATCTTATGAGTCCTACGCATTATCCTTGTGGTATTGCCAGAACATCTGAGTGATATGCAAACATATTCACAATGAAGATGGAAAGCCTTCTGGAGCCAACATCAAACAAGCTCCTGGTGGGTGGCATGTGAGATCTATCCAATAGATCAACCATGTGACAACTGAATAGAAATAATGGGGCGATCCAATCTTTGGAATCAATCCTGGTTCAGGTTATGGATTGACGGATACCTTTGAAAAACCGGTCGTTGTGCTTAAAAATTCATTTCTTTAGCACATCGACTGTGTACTAATATTTCAAAATAAAAGGTGTTTATGATTAATAATTGATTTTCATTAAAAACTTCGTTGTATTGCAAAAACAATTTATATTGAGCAGTACACGATTGTTTTTCAAATCATTTTCATCAATCAGTGAATCTCAATTCGCTGGTTCACTCACTCCGTGTTGTCTTCTTTGAGACGTTCCGGTTTGAGAACAGCTAGAGCAGCTGCGAAACCCTGTCAAGGAAATTCTTCGGAATTATACCTGATCACAGGCAGTACTTGTACTGATCAACGGGGAACTGTAGGCCGTGTACCTCAATTCAACGAAAGTGATCAAAGACACTTTCGTGCACTTTGTTGCTAACTATTGTATGCAGGTACGCCCGACGTTTGCAGCTGATCAGAATGAAGCAGTCAATCCATAGCCGCATGCTCACTCAAACAAATTCACTTCTAAAGAAATCATGATTAGTGCATCAATGACTCTGATATTTTCACTCCATGCTTATGCTACGCTGCTGCAAATATCATGAATCAACTAAAGCTTCCGCTACTCTGATAAGAAGAAATCATGATCCAAAATGTGAGCATGTCGGTCCAAATGTCACAACATCACATAATACCAACACCACAATGGAAGAGTCAGAGATTTATGTTAGCTGATGATCTCAATGCTGGCTCAAAACTCATCATCACGTGGATCAGATAAAGACCTCCACATTGATTATCCAAACATGCTAAAAAAAAGAATCAATGACTACGAGCTACTGGGCAAAGAACAGGAAAAAGAATCCAAGAACAGTCTTAATGTAATATCTGTTTGTATTCTATGTAATTTGAGGTGACCTCCCTTAGGGGGAGATTGTTAGGATTTAGTAAATCCGGTTATTAAAGTGTCGGTCACCTCAAGTATATGTAATCGTCAGAAAGCTCGTAGTCGTAGTTATTTTGAAGTTAAGTAGTATTTAGTTAAGTAACATCGTGGAGGACGGACGGGTCTTTACCCACTGTATGCCTGATCCACAGCCCGTATGTGGCGATTTGTGTAAGACTATAAATACTCTCTACCTCCCAAAGTAGAGAGTTGGAGCTCATAATAATACTTTCATTTTCTCTTACTATGTTCCCAAACCTCTAACTCTTTCTCTCTCAAAAACCTTGAGTTATACGCCCGACTTGATCATGATATGTTGTGTTTGTGAAATCCAATATGTTACAGTGTCTCAACAAAAATTGATATTATAATCAGATATCAACATAAATTGATATATTAATCGAATATCAACAGAAATTGATATAATAGTCAGATATCAACAGAAATTGATATAATAGCCGTATATCAACAGAAATCGTTATTTGGGAATATCACAAAACAATGATAATAGTACATAGATGTATCAATAACAATTGATATAGCACATACTGTATTAATAACAATTGATAAAGTACAAAATGTAGTTTCAAGAAATTGAGATCATAATAAAAGTAGTAGCATGTATCTCCCGCATGAGTTTAATAAGCAGTAAAAACGAGTAAACATGAGGCTATGAACTCACCGTGAATGAATGATGCTAAAGGCATAATGAAATTGATAGATAAGCCGAGAAAGCCTCTACGTGCAACCTAGAATATGATATTGCGTCTTAAGTTTTGAAATAACGATATGGAAATATAAATGAGTCTATATAAGTCATTATATTGATCATGATGTTGTACATGGTAGTTTATAATGATCATGGATGTCGTTTATAGAAACAGTTTAGTTTATGAAATGTGTTTAGTTATGAAATGTGTGTAGTAAACGTATGAGGAGCTACGAAACTTTAAATCATAAATCCAGCAACTCGTCAATACGTTTACCCCAAAGAGGCCCATCACATGAAATTCCCTACTAACATGTTACGTTAATAGTTAAACGTATATTTTGCATTTTTGATTATATGACATATGTGTTAAAATGGTCATGTAGTTTGTGAGTTTAGTTGGTTTATGTCTCGTTAACTGATTTTGGTCATGTTTGGTGTTTTAACGCAAGTGATAAGGCTTAAGTCATGATAATGGTCAAAAATAGCTTTCATAATACTCGTTTAATCGTGAAAAACATTATTTCGAAAATTAAGTGTATGTTTTTATTTGACGAAAGTGATATTTATAAGTTAATAATAAACTATGGTAAGTTTGGTAAACTATTAAGTTCGGAAAATAGGTCAATCGCAAATAAGTTTTTGGTAAAAATAACTTTGGGTCGTTTTTGGTAAAATAACTTTTGGCAAAACAGTTTCGGTGGTGTTGAGCCCTCCTTTTATACTTTCAGGCTTAAATTTTTGCGATGTCTCGTGTAAAACATCATTCCGGACAACTTGCGTGCTTTACACTTTTGCTGGTTCGGACCAGAAAGGGGTCGAAAATTCATTTAGAAATCTAATCACTAAGCTTTTACCCATCACCCTTGTTTCTTTTAGTAATCTTTAGCTAGCCATAAATTTTGATTCACAAGTTTGTTTTGCTTGATTAAAAAGGCTACAATTTTGTTTTGATCTCCTCTATAACTATATGGTGTTATTTAAGGTCATAGGTTCATGGGTTTGCGACAATAATTAGCATAAGACACTTGCTTCAACTAGTTTGCAAAATAAAGTTTAACACCTATTTATTTTTGAGGTTTAGCCATGTACATCATTTGATCAACATACTAAGCATGCATATAGTATTAGAATTAGGAAAACAAGAGTATAATGATGAGGATCACAAGTATTTCTTACAATTTTTGGCTTTCAAAAAAGGAACAACAAGGACAAGGAAAAGGACTAGAGCAATCTACACTCTTTAGAGCCATCTATAATACTTCTTGTGAGCTCTTTAGACTTGTGCAAAGACTTTGGTTACTTGAGTACCTTTTAACTCAAAAGAAATCACCAAAGAATGCAAGGTCTTGATAGATTTTTCTATGGTCTTCAAACTTGATGTGTTTATTGAAGTAAAAGATTAAATGGAATTTGTGTTGTGTTGGTTTGATGTTGGGTGTCCAAAAGAGAAGGAAAAGGGGAGCTTTTGTAGCCTTTGTTGACTTAGCAAAGATGATAAGTAAGTGATGACTATCAAAACTTATGTGCTAAGTAACACATATGTGTTATCGTCTCATGCAAGACTAATTCCTTGCATGACTTTTGTTATAGTGAGTCATCTACATGACTTACTAGGAGCATGGGTTGTCTTATAAGATATTCAAGAAAACTTAAGGGCTAAGCTAGGAGCTAATAGGTGGATTTAGATATTTCTTGCAAGTATTAATGATGAAGCATGAGCTTATGTGTACATGTGTTTGATAATATCTTGTCTAGGTGTCTTAATGAGTCATTTGTATGACTGATGACGTCAAATACTCCTGATATTTTAGTGTCAATTTCCTCCGATTATGCTCGTTATTTGTATCATTTATATGGATATATGCTATGATTTCTTTATATTTCGTTTCCAGGTTATAAATGAGCATAGGAACTGAAGAGACGCGGAATTGGAAAAAGACTAACAAAGATACACATTTTAGTATGCTGACTGAGAAGAAGTTACGGCGTAGTTCCACTCTCCACTTACGCCGTAGCTATGATTTCAAATATAACGACTAAGTCAATGATAACCAGTTTTTACGGCGTAACTACCACATTAGGTTACGCCATAATATTTTGAAGACTTAGAGAATTCTAATGCCTATGAAAGTTACGCCGTAACCTATGTATGAGGTTACGGCATAAAAGGGAACATAACGTGGCTCATGGAATTGACGAAATTACGGCGTAGCCAAGAATGAAGACGACGACGTAAAAAGGGAATATAATGTGGCTTATGGAATTAACGAGATTACGGTGTAGCTAGAACAAAGACTACGGTGTATATGAAACCCTAGGAGGCTACGGCGTAACTACCTATATTTGTTACGCCGTAAATATCTATTTTTTGATAAGATCGTGGATGATTACACTAGTCACGGCGTAACCACAACCCAAGGTTACGCCGTAGCTATGTCGGGCCTATAAATACCAACCCTATTTCTAGCATTTTACAAAATACCAGAGAACGAAGTAGGGTTCCACAAGGGAGATCTACAACAGCATACAGAGCCACTTCCAAGAGAGAAATCACACGATAACATCAATAAGTTTTAGCGATTCTTGTTTTAATTACATTTACGATTCCATGTCTTTCACTTTCATGCAAAACATTGAATCTTGTGTTATTATTAATATGATCGGCTAAGCACCTTTGGTGCTAGCCTAGTTATGATTCATTTAATGTGTTGATTATGTTTTCATGCCTTTATTATTGCTTCTAGTGTGTACATGCATAGTTTTTCGATAGATCCTCTAGTTTGTAGTTCTGAAGACCGGTTGTATCTTTTGCACTAGGAGAATTAACCATAAGACCTTAGTGTGATTGGTTGCGAGGATTGACAAGCCTTGTGTGCGAATTGACCATAGGATCACCCTCTGGTTTGGATGAACTTAAGAAGTCAGATGTGTGGCCTAAGTTCCGACCAGCCGGGCCACACAAAGAAATAATTTAACATGTAGTGGCACTTAATGACTCAAACTAGTCTACCGTACTTACGCTTATACAAATGGGTCCTTTAGTTCCGGAAAGGATTCTAGGGAGGTAGGATAGGCGAATTTACCATAGGAGCCTAGTGACACTTATGCCACACTTGAAGCGATAGAAGGCTTATTAGAAAACATAGTCATTACTTGATAGGAAGAATGATTAGACTAACACACTTTCTCTCTACCGCATTCAAACCAATTTAATTCCCGCTTTTCATTTATGTTTATTAGTTTAATTAATCAATCAATCAATCAAAACCCCCTTTAAAATGTGGCATTAGACTTAAATTAGGATCCTAACACAAAGCTCTTTGGACGACCTCGGCTTTACCGAATAATACACTACATACGATCGGGTACACTGTCCGTTAGTGCATAAGGTAGACCATAGGTAGACAAGACCATTATAAATATTAAAACCTGGTCAGAAATCCTGCATCAATGACTCACTAAGTGAGTGGGCATAATCGATATTTTCTCTTATGTCTTAAGGATTAAGCTTGTGTAATGAGGTGTACATTTGTTGTGGGTATAATTTGATCCCGGTAATTGTTATCATTAAGTAATTAAATTACAAAACTTAAAATCGGATGAAGTAAAAAAATGAAATTCATGGAAGCGTCGTAACTAATTAATATACAGTATATTAATTTTGTGAATAGTTTCACGGAATGTGTGAATGTTGTTGAAATCTAGAAACGTAGATTTAGAATACGCAAAACGTAAATTGCATAATGTTTTCATAAAAATGGTAAAATTGAAAATGTAACTCGTAAAATATTTACGAAATGAATAAAAAAGTAATAATATGGGAATGAATAGTTCAAGTACGAGGATGAATAGTAAAAATACAGGGATGGATAGTAAGCGAAAAAATACGAATTGTTACACAATATCTTTCAGCTGACAAGTCGTCCAAAACTTGAGAAGCTTACATTGGTTTTTCAGGATTGCAATGTAAGACCAATTTGAGTTTTTATAATTCAAATTACGATATGTTAAAGTAATCTCTAATAATTATGAAATGTAATATCTAAAACTTACGAAAGTGGAATTTTTTAGTTGTTGGCTGAAGCTAATTCCAAAGAGAAAGTCCATGTCGTCTTTCTATGCCTCAAGACTCTTTATCTATCCGAAGTGGATATTGGGAATAATATTATGGTATCATTCATCACTGAAATGATTCGTGGATCTCAAAATTTGAAAATGCTAGAAACCAGAGTAAGTGGAATGCATAGTATCAAACAAATCATCTTAAATTGTCATGGTTGTGCATCTTAATACTATGTCATTTTCCAGTTTTCATACAAGCTTAGTGTTCTACCTTGGAAACTTTGTTCATTAGATTTAGACAAAAACACAATGGGGCCGCTGCAGCTTTAGAGTGTAGTTTTTCAATCTTTACCAAGTTCAGAGAATTAATTATCTTTAATAAAGTTTATACTTGTATGTTCTCCCTTAATGAAAAAAATTTCTATCAGGCTTAGTGATTTGAGTGATGATGAGACTGAAAATATCAAGATGAATTGGGAGTTAGCTAGGAGGCTGTTGAAACTCCACTGAGCTTCCATCACAGCCAGGATATACTTCTTTCAGTGGTTGTAGTTTAAACATATCCTTCCATATCGTGTAGTTTTCTGTAAATGGTTAATCTTATGGCTTTAGTAGCACTGTTACTTATCCAATTTAGTCTTAGGATTTACTTTTCAAAATGCCTGTATATAAGCTATACTTGCTATATATTTCTGTCGTGCTTTTTTGTTGTTTTGTAATGTTATTTGGATATGACGGCTGTGATATGGAAAAACCGTGATCCTTCTCAACATTGTTCTTATAGACTTCCTTAATACTGAACTTACATTCCTTCCCATCATTATTCTTCCATGTAATCCAGTCATCATTCTCAACATTTAATTTTGGTTCCTAAATCTGCATCACATTTTGGTAGACTTGATCTCATTCACTAGGCCACGTCCATTTGTCATTGTATACCATATCAGCATCTACCATATTTCTAGATAACCTTGTTGAATACAGACTCCTACTTGAAAGTATTTTGAATAAGGGCTATTGGTTTTTACAACATACCCGTTATTTTCAACCCGTTTTCTTTACAAATACAGTCCAACTTAGGACTACAAAAAGTGCCACAGATAAGGACACTTCATTATTTTAACATGTAGTTAGAATCCCATTCAACAAAGTGTAAATATCACATTGAAAGGCACACCAAACACATTTAAAGGCACACCAAACACACATAAAGGCATGTAAATATCACATTTACATAGTTGACTTCCCCACATTTAAAGGCACACCAAACACACGTAAACACACACTGTTTTCACAATTATTTTTGTCAAACCCTAATCACCATGAGTTTAAGCAAAAAATAGGTATGTTGTGCTCCCTTTTATGGTTTTTAGCTTATTTTTAGTATATGTTGTGCTCCCTTTAATGCTATTTAGCTTGTTTTTAGTATATCTTGTGCTGCCTTTAATGCTTTTTACCATAACTGATTGCACAACAAGCATTTTCATAAAAAAATACTCTGCATAGGATATTAGACAGCAAATATGTTCATGTGATTACCATACGTTGTTGGACTGAACCATTTCTTTTTGGTAGAAATCATAAGCATTTCATCTGATTCAAGCATTGACATTGAAACAAGTTCTTACACAATGGATCATATACCTTGGCATTTACTTTATCCTGATGATTCAAGCTCTATTTCAAGCTATCAGTCTAGTGATTATTCAAGCTCTGATGACCAAGTCAATCTTCGTGCAAAACTGTGTTTTGGACCACATTATGTCAATGTTCTTGCAAAAAAGGTTTCAAGCTCCAAAACAATTCAATCAAAAAAAACTTCAAGCTTTGTCAATGGTCCTGCCAAAAAGGGTTCAGCCTCAAAAAGTGTACAAGCTCAGAAGGTTCAAACTCAAGAAATCCTTGGTAAAATGATTCAGGTTATAGGCTTTGAAAATACGCATACTTGGGCAGCAATTAAAGATAAAATGTTTGGAATCAAACAAACTCCAACAAGACTTTGACTAGCTACAAACAGTAAGGGGAAAGGAAAAAGAAACATGGCCTAGAAGCAGTTGTGTGTTTAGCTTAACTGTTATGTCTTTAGCTTAATAGTTGTTTGTTTAGGTTAACTGTTATTTCCTTAGCTTTTGATGGTACTTGAAAAAACCTTGGATGGTAGTAGCTTTTGATGGTAGTTTAACTGGCTATGATGGATGGTAGTAGTAGTTTATGTATGGGTTGAATACCCTATGACAATTAAGCTTATATATGGTACTTTTCTATTTATGCATATGATTTGACTAAATTTAGGTTAGGCATATGTTGTTGGTTCTGCGTTTGTTGGTGCTGCAAATGCATAATTTAGGTTCTACATATGTTGGTGGTCCAATTGTGATCATGGTTCTGCATATTTTAGTGGTCCAATTATGTGGCAAAACAGATGGATGGACAAGGAAACACTCCAGAGTCTGCACTAAATGTAGATCATGGTTGAACTATCCTAATGTTGATGTCCACATCTTTTGTTTATTGTTTAAGTGCACTTTAGCATGGTTGGTAAACATTGAATTTGTTCTCATTTTTGCAATATGCAGTCTGCACAAGTGCAACTGTCATTATTATGCAGTATGTACATATTCTCATTTGCACAACAAACTTATACCATTTCATACAACTCAACACAACTCATTGTCCAAATAAATACACATTTGTGTGTCCTTATTATGCAGTATGCACACATATGTGCAGTCTGCACAAACTTATACCATTTCATTTAACACAAACTTAACAATTAACATTTCAATATCAAAACAACACAGAAGATGACAAAAGGTCATACTTGATATCATTCATTAACTTAATCTAATCATTACATTACTTGGCTATTATCATACCAAACCCAACACAAATCAGTGAAAAAGATCCTAACATGATGAAAAAAAACCTATCATACAACTTCAACTTTGACTTTGTAGTAGTCAACTCTTCTTTCAAGTTTGACTTGTCCAAAGCAAGAGCATCAATGATCGGTTGACTATCCACATTCTTCTTCATTCGTTTCTTCCTTTGAAAGAACCCATACACCAACTCTTTGTACTAATCACTTGGAAGATCATCATCCAAAAACTCATAAACTTCACAAATAGAGCATGATACGAATCGCTTATCCAGATTCCTCCTTGTTATTGAAGTTTGCAATGTTAATCGACGATTATAGTTATAAAAGTACTTAATTTTACCATCAATTGCTCGAGATATAGCTGAAGACCACAAACTCATAATTTAGGGTTTTGAAATTTTCGAACGTTAGGGGAAAGAGAGAAAAAGGCAAGGGGCATTTTAGTAACTTTACAAGACACCATTTAATGAGTAACGGGGCTTCAGGGACCAAACGGGTAACCGTTTGCCAAAACAGAGACCACGTACGCCACTAAATCAAAACAGGGGACCAAATGTGAGAACGAGAGGAGTTCAGGGACCATCAGTGTAATTTACCCTTATCTTTAAAAAAACACTTTTTGAGCACTTTTAATGTTTTATTTATATTAGACTAAAATACACCGTTCGTCCCTAAACTTGTCACTGCGCATCGTAATGGGACAAACCTTGCATTTGTCATCGTGGGGAGTCCAAAACTTGGGTTTTATACTCTAGACAAGTCCCTTGACCAATTTTCCGTTAGTCAACATCCCGTTATATGTTGTTAAATCCCGTTATTCTAGTTAAATGACCATTTTTCCCATTTATATATAAAAACCCCAAACAAATCTTCATTTCATCACCTCTCCAGCCTTCACCTTCACCTTCACCCTAACCCTAACCCTAACCATAAATTCCCAAATTAAAAACCCTAACCCTAAATAAAAAGTATAAGAGGATGATGCTTGGAAGGATTATTGGTGTTAGTGTTGATTATGAGGGTAAGCCTGCTTTACGTATGGCTATGCAGACGAGAGAGCATCATATTAGGAGGGATAAAGCTACCAGTAACATTTGTACAGCTAAGGTATCATTTTTTTCCTTGAAATACTCAGAGTTATGTTGTAACAAGAAAGGTATGTAAGATTAGAACAATTTAAAGGGCATTTGACATTACTTATTTTAGTGCACATCTGTTAAATATTCAAGCAGATAAGCAATTTCGGGTATTTGGGTAAAACTGCTTATCTGCTTACTCTTTTAGAAAATAACCAGTCTTGATTGTTTTGAGTAAAACTGCTTATCTGCTTTATATCAAATAAACACTAAAAAAGAGGTATGGTACCTGCTTATTTTGTGAGCAATCCCAAACACCCTCTTATTTTGTCACCATGGTCTTTGTTTTAGTCATATCAGACTATCTTTGGATATGCGTTTGAAACTAATGACATATTAGTACATTCACATGAAATTTTTTGGATATGACAGTGTATACCCCGGTCAAGAATCATGCATATCTGTATAAGTAGTCAGAGAGTGATACACTTTTTTTCTCTCGTTTTTTGTAGTTAAATATTCTGTTATTATGTAGGCATTACTTGCAAACATGGCTGCTATGTATGGTGTTTACCATGGACCAGAAGGCCTAAAAACAATCGCTCAACGAGTCAACAGACTTGCTGCTGGATTGAAGAAACTTGTGACTGTCGATGTCCAAAGTCTCCCTTTCTTTGACACTGTAAAGATCAAATGTACCGATGCAAGTGCATTAGCTGAAGAAGCTTACAAAAACAAGATGAATCTTCGTATTGAGGACAAAAACACTGTAAGTTTGGTTCCAGTGTTGACTATGTTTGCAAACAGTTGACTCAATTCTTAAAACGGATTTAATTTGTTATTTTAGTTTCACTCAGATCACTGTCTCGTTTGATGAAACAACCACCATTGAGGATGTTGATACATTGGTTAAAGTTTTTTCATTGGGGAAACCAGTTAGTATAGTGTTCACTTTTTTGATACTATGATTATATGTAAATAGATACACTCTCAAGCGGAAAAAACTTAAAGTCTATTGTTGATCACAGGTGACATTCACTGCCGAATCTCTTGCACCAGAGGTTCAGGATGTTATACCTTCCGGGCTTGTAAGGGAGACTCCATTTATGACTCATCCAATTTTTAACTCGTAAGTTTATTTCTGACTTATTATATTGGGTAGGTGTTACGGGTCAGGTCAAATAGGTAATTTTTTAACCGGGGTAAAAACAGGTTGGGTTGACAAGCCAAAATATTTTTCTTTTTCTTAATTTTTATAGACAACTAATGTATCAAATATGTCCAAAGGACAATAACATTAAGATATACGGTGGCCGTTCCTTATTTTCTTTTATTTTCCGTAGTTTCCACACAGAGCACGAGCTACTCAGATATATCAGTAAATTGCAATCAAAGGATCTCTCATTATGCCATAGTATGATTCCTTTGGGATCATGTACAATGAAGCTTAATGCCACTACATAGATGATGCCCGTGACATGGCCTGCCTTTGCAAATATGCATCCGTTTGCACCTACCGAACAAGCAGAAGGATATCAAGTAATCATAAACTTTTATCTTTTTTTTCATCTTGATATTCAAGCTATATATTTTTTTTCTAATATTGTACGTTAAGGAAATGTTCAAGAATTTGGGAGACATGTTGTGTACCGTCACTGGATTTGATTCTTTCTCGTTGCAACCAAACGCTGGTGTTGTTGGAGAGTATGCTGGACTGATGGTTATCTGAGCATATCATATGGTATTATAATTTTAATTTGCTTTTTATAGCTTATAGTCCAATTCTATAGTTGACTTATTTTTTTTGTTCTTACTTCAATCAAATATAGGCAAGAGGAGATCACCATAGAAATGTATGCATCATTCCCGTGTCGGCACATGGAACAAATCCTGCTAGTGCTGCTATGTGCGGAATGAAAATCATAATTGTAGGAACCAATGCTAAAGGTAATATTAATATCGAAGAGGTACGGAAGGCTGCTGAGGCAAATAAGGATAACTTATCGGCTCTAATGGTATGCATTTTTTTTATTAGATATTGTCCATTAGATGGCATAAAATGTATGATAAATAAATATTAACTTCTTTTGTTCCTATAAATTATCAGGTTACATATCCTTCGACTCATGGAGTTTATGAAGAGGGTATTGACGAGATTTGTAAAATTATTTCACGACAATGGCGGTCAGGTTTACATGGATGGAGCCAATATGAATGCACAAGTATATTATATATAATTTTGGGAATAACCTTATTTGAAATGGTGTTGGAACCAAAGGGAGCACTGACTTATGCATTATGTAGCAACCACAATTTGACCTTCACTTGCATATAGTACTTCTGCTACAATGTGCACATTTTTTTCCCCAGTATAGTCATAATCAAGTGAGTTTGGAGACAGAAAATATACCTGGTACCCATTATGATTAGAGATTAGTCCATTTAGTTTTCAGCTTAAGGGCCGTAGAAGAAGTTCAAATGGTTGCGTAACGTGATATATTTTACATATTGAACAAGTTTATTTCATATTTTGCTAGATGCCCAAATTCACAAATCAATATGTACGTGTATGATATGATAATTAGTAAGCCTTTGTACCTGACAATACTCTATATACATGGACAAGTCACACAAACAAAAAATGATCTGCTTATGCACCTGAGCAAGGAGTACAGTATGATGGGATTTACATGATTGGAAAATGCTCATGGAATTCAAGTAGGATATGACACTATCAGTTTAGATTATTTAATAGGATTCATAAAACACTCGCTGACATTTAGATTCTAAAAAGGATATAAGGTATGTCGGTGGTTCATTCAGATAATGATCCTGCTCCATGGACAATGTTGATTGTATCTCTGATTGGGATTGTCCAATTCAGTAGTATGTTTATATGATTGTAATATGTTTGGTATTAATATATATTCAATTTTCATGTTTTGTTTTTTTTTTTTTTTTTTTTTTTTTTTTTTTTTTTTTTTTGCAATTGTATACTTGATAATATTGCATACAAGTTCATTCTTTCATTCTTGTGATGCTTAATTTTAGAGAGAGAAACATAAATTTAGATAGAGAAGCAGAAAAAAGAGATAAAGAGAGGGTGGTGGTAGTGATGGTATAACTTTATTGATTAAATACACCGTTAGTCTCTAAGGTTGTACCAGTCTTACCACCAAAATAATTAACCAAAACAATGAAATGACCATTTTGCCCTCATGTGCAAGGCACATGGGGAAAATAACAGACGTTAACTAACGGAAAATTGGTCAAGAGACTTGTCTAGAGTATAAAACCCAAGTTTTGGACTCCCCACGATGACGATGACAAATGCAAGGTTTGTCTTATTACGATGCGCACCCACAAGTTTAGGGACGAACTTTTAGTCTTTATATTATTTAAAAAAAATAAAGAAAAAAAAAATAATAATAATCCCGAAATATTATCATTGTTCCTTGGTACAACTCCCCCACCATTACAGATCACCATCTCCACTCCACCCGCCAAAACACATTCTTCTCAAACCCCCCAAAAATATCCATTGATTTGATATCATATAATGGCTGGTCGTTACGATCCAAACCCATTTGAGGAAGAAGAACAAGAAGAACTTAACCCATTTGCGGTAAAACCCAAATCTTTATTTTTATGTGAAAATGTGAAGTGGGTTGATGTTGGTTTTATGGGTTTTGTGTTTTATCGTTGTTAGATCTGTGAAATGTGAATCTTTAACGTTGGTTTTGATGAAATGTATGTTTTTAGGATCAATCTTTAGTTACATTGTTAGAAAAATTGGATCTTTGGATTTGGGTTTTGTAATTGTGTGGATGGAAGTGTATTTATAATTGGGCCGTCCCACATCGGTAAGAGATAAGACATTTGAGTCCTTTAGTATCCTTCTACCATGGTTTTTAGTTGAAACCGGAAGGGTACGCGCGTAGTCCATTGCTTTTGGTTTCGGGTGGCGTTACGAGTTTTCTTTTTAGTTGGTGTTAGATCTATAAAAATATAGGGGATGTTTGGATTAGCTTATTATCTGGGCTTATCTGAAGATTGGAAAAGCTTATGGCTTATTTTAAATCCATAAGCTCAACTTGATAAGCTCATAAGACGGAAAAACTAGGCTTATAAGGTTTTCCAAATTCAAATAAGCTTGTAAGTTTGGAAAATAAGCTAATCCAAACGCCCCCAAGTCTTTTTCATAAGTGTATATAGGTGGAGAAACCCTGAACTGACCCTTCCCCAAGGATGAGCCAAGGCGATGTTTGTAGATATATCTTTAGTTACATTGTTATAAAAGTTTTGTTTCTGGATCTGGATTTGGATTTGCAATCACAATGGTATCGTATCCAAAATGTAGATAAAGGGGTTATAATAGAAACAATGCACATTTGTAATCCGTGAATAGCCAAAAAAAATCCAATTTGATTTAGAGACTATAGTTGTCCCTGATTTTTGAAATTCGAATACCTCAAGTTGAGTAGTTATGACACGGAGTATCAATAATTGAAGTTTACGTCTAACTTTGGGATGATCTCTAAATTCCCACTTTCCAAGTTTTTTTTTTCTTCTTAATTCTAAAAGCTTTTAGTTCTAATTGTTGAATGCTTCATATTGTAGTGTTGTTTAAATTATGAATAATTAATCAATGTGCATCTTTTTTCTTTGGGGTTTTGGCTTTGAGCAAGTGATAGTATTTGGTTGTGGTTTCGCCATTTGAAGTTTTAGTAACTTTTGATGGTGTTGCCTGTCTGCCGATCATATTAATTTTAATTAAATTAAGGGTATACAAGTAATTCTTTTCCAACTGCTGATAATCAGGTTAATGCGGACATATATTAAGTTGATTTCTTTGACCTTTAAATGAACTATAAAGTTCATACGCAAAAGCAGGTTGCCCCTTCAGTAGAAACTGATGTAAGAAACTTAGTTTTAGTCTGTTACAAAAGTTTGATAGTTAATGATCCTGACGTAATCATGGCAATACAACTTTTTATACAAGCGGTGGGCCTTTGGGAAAACTCGTTTGAGTCAAAGAAACATCTTCTTTGAGAAATTTAGAGGAAAGCGTACATAGGGAGACTTTCTTCCCTTATCCGTCCTATGTCAAAGAGTGTTTCGACTCTTTGCTCACTAGGGTGACTTCGGTAGACTCTTTACCATTTCCTCTTATTTCCCATTTCCCCCTCTTCTTTCTTATGGTAAAGTGTGCTTTTTAACAATTTACTATCAATACATTTGCAAAATTACCTTATCTATATAACTTGAGATATGCTACAATTAAGAGCGTAAGAGAGGAGTATATAGAATTTGGCATGGTATTTATGGTTTTGGAACCATGGATCCTAGTTTGTCTTCTTTGATGGTGCAAACATGCATTGATATAATTTCCAAGAAGTTCATATTTGGAAACCTTTTGTTTAATGCTAAGATACATTTCTGGTTATCCACCCACTCGTAGAAGAAGATGGATTTAGGATTCCAACATGTTAGGTTTGTGTGTTAGGCCTTTGCGAATATATGGTTTCTTGTTGTTATTCTTTCTTCTTTATTTATCTTTTGTTTCAGTGGATAACTCTGATATTTGGCATCTTTGACCCAAACATTCCATGTTGTTGATAGACCTGACTTTAGGCTTTCCGGTCAACAAGTATGGTACCTAGTGGCTAGTATGGTACCTAAGGAGCTGATTGTACTTATTGATTTGAACCTAAAACCTCTTAAATCAAGGTCTGCAAAACATTCCTTGTTAGCCCAACCCCTTTAAGTTCTGCTGTTAGCTCCAGTGGATTTGGGTTTGTTAAAGTTTCAGTGACATTCCATATGCATGTATATGTGTGCGGTGTGTGATGATGGGTGAGGAATGTAGGGTATTGTGTTGTTTTCTGGTGTGTGTGTGTGTATGTGCACGCGTGCACAAGTGCCTGTCAGTTAAATTACATGAAGTTCCAAATAACCTTAATATAACTGTTTTGTGCATTATTGCTTTAATAATTTTGAGCCTATGCTTATGACGTTTATTTCTCTTTCTGTTTTGTTATTTCTAATAGAACCAAACCACCCAAGGCGCGCATGGTGGGGGTGCATTTTATATGCCAGTAAGATCCTTTATTCATTTTCACTTTGCATTACTAAACAAGTTACTTTTAAGTCATTAGTATATTTTTGCACAAGATTCTGTTAATTTCCTATCTTTACCCCAAAAGTAATAAAATAAAAAGATCACATTATATTCATACTACCTAATCATTGTTTTGTATTAGATAAATTTCAAGTGTTTTTTCTTGTGTCGACAAAAAAGATGTAGATTGGCGGGGACACCCTGACCCCGGGTGCCTTTTGGCACCGGCCATTGTCCACCCCACAAGGAATAGCTCCGGGCAACTCTCCTGGCCTAGTGGGGCACCAATTGGAAAGTGAGCCGAGACTCTCGGACTCTTGAGCTCTTATCCACAAAGTCTCTCCAGTGAGCCCATAGGTTTTGCGGAGGTGGGTACCTATCTGGGAGCAAAGTGCCAGGGATGGAATTCGAACCCGAGTCTATTGACTCAAGAATGAAAGTCCCACCCACTGGACCAATGCCCCAGTGGTTGTTTTTTCTTGTGTATTTGTACTTTTTTTTAGCTATTGGGAATACCGCAATAGAATGTACTGCTATACCCAACAATTAGGAAACTGAATACTAGTATCGTGAATGATGTCAACGTGTAATAACAACTTCGGAATGATCATACCCATTTCCATTCAACTCTAATAGCAAACCTGTGCCTCTAGTGATCCATGGCAACAAATCAAACACCACCTAAATGGCTAATTATATTGAATAAGAACAATATTAGTATTGAATAATCAGACTTAGCGAAAGTTATTGGGCAAGATGATGATACACTCGACCTTGGTCAGACTTAGGTCAAGATTATATAATATATGTGCTCCTTGTGTTTGTATCAGTAGATAAGTTCTCCATTTGTTTGCATCTATCTACGCTTTATTAAGAAATGTACTGATAATGATGGAATTATCAGGCTCATGGAAGTGTTCCTCCTGCAACCTCAAGACTATCACCACTTCCCCCAGAACGTGCTGGCTATGATCGTGGTGCAACAATTGATATCCCTCTTGACACTGCCCACGTAAGATTACCGATTTCATCGCTTTTAACATATGTTTATCCACTAGATTGTATGGCCTATTATTCTGATTCTATATTTTCTAAATCTAGGATTTCAGAACCAAGGAGAAGGAGCTCAAAGCTAAAGAGGCTGAACTGAAAAGGAGGGAGCAGGTACTTGTTCTTTCATCTTGTATGTTACTAAATTGAGATCAATAATGACCGAGTGTATGTGTATTTATATTTATATAAATAGAATACTGTGAATGGGTTTAAATGATATGTATGGGCCTTACGACTTTGTGGTGTAATTCTTTGGAATAAGTAAATTTAGTTTTAATTAATGTATAGACTATAGTATAGCAAACTAGAGAGTGGCGACCGCACCTACTAGGTATTCCCTGATACGAGGTTTATTTGTCTTTGTGTCTATTATACGGGACCAACAAATTAAATTTTCATTTCTTTGCACCATATAAAATGAGACCCACCCAATGAATATACCAAAAAGCAAAGAAATATATACGTTATTGTGTGAAGACATGTCTCTACCTCAATCCTCCGTTGCGTAGTAGGCTGGGTAGTAGCACTCAGATCACAAATTTCATCAAAATATCAGTTTGAACTTGTAAGTATACCATCATTGTTACATAATCTTCGTATCCATGCAGGACCTAAAGAGGAAAGAGGATGCTATTGCACGAAGTAAAGTTTTTATTTACATTAAATTATTCTTCTTGTCAATAATTTTGTACCGTTCGCATAAAAGTTTGTTAATATGGTTTGCATTGCAGCTGGAATTGTTCTAGAGGAAAAAAATTGGCCGCCATTTTTCCCTATTATTCATCATGATATTCCAAATGAAATCCCTATCCATCTACAGAAATTACAATATGTTGCATTTACAACTTTTCTAGGTATGTAAAAGTAAACGAATTTTTTTTTCCAAGTAATTTATGGAACATTTGTTTTCTGAGACGAATACAGATTAAAGGAGACACGTCCTTAAATATTGTGAATATTTTGCAGGTATTGTAGTGTGCCTTGTATGGAATCTTGTAGCAGTGACTACTGCCTGGATAGAAGGAGAAGGTTGGTTTAGTAATTCACAGCTTTCATTTGTGGTTGTTGCTATATAAAGAGTCACTGTTACAATGCTCGTTTTTATGTTGCAGGTCCAACAATCTGGTTTCTTGCTGTTATCTATATGATATCCGGAGTCCCAGGGGCTTACGTCATGTGGTATCGTCCTTTGTATCGTGCTATGAGGTATAAACCTTAGCCTGATCAAATCCTCCACGTCCTTAAGTATACGCAATGTTTGACTGTGTACATAACCTGCTTTCACAAATTTCCCTGTTTATAGCATCATACGTTTTTTCATAGTTCATACCAATGTGTGACCAGTGAAGCATTTTAAAAGGTCATTTTTGCTTATCTGTTGCATAAAGCTGATAAGAGATCTGGCATGGCATATTAAGGCATGTGTGTTTTTTTTTTTTTTTTTTTTTTTTTTTTCTAGTAGGAAAATATTTTTTTCTTTCTTTATGAATTTGTTTAAGTTCTATATCTTTTTATACGTGCTTTCGTTATGGAGAAGAGTTCCCTTTTAGTGAAAGATTCATGAAGCAAATGAAAGTTTCATGCTAACGGCAAAAAGGGTCAATAATTGTGTTTGTTTGTCAAACTTAAAGTTGGTTCACCAAACTTGCAAATGTTGAATTAATATTGGCAAAGTAATTGTTTTTTATAGATAGTTTTGAATTGTGTTGTTCCTGTCTTGACAGAACTGATAGCGCTCTGAAGTTTGGATGGTTTTTCTTGGCGTACATTGTAAGCCCCTTTCTTTATACAATGTTTTGCATCTCTACATATGAAATTATGATTTAGCTGGCATTAAAATATTCTGAATGTATTCTTGTTTCAGTTTCACATCGCCTTTTGTGTATTTGCTGCTGTCGCTCCACCTATTATCTTCAAAGGAAAATCTCTCACGTAATTTCCACACCCTGTTACTAAACTTTAAGTCCTTATATTGATATTCCTTGGCAAAATGAAGCAAGTCAGGTTGGGTAAATGGCAACGGGCTAAAACGGGCCATTTCAAAAACAAGTCGGGCTAAAACGGGCCATTTCAAAAACAAGTCTGCTGGACTTTTTTCAAGATTCATTGCTGAAAATAAGTTGTAGCATTAAAAGTATTAAATTGATTACTATGGCGATGTCTTGGTTCAAAGCTTAAAGTATAGTTGCTTATGGCCTTGGATTGTTTTTTCCAAAAGGCGTATACTTTTTTAATCGTATTTAGTACCTTGATTACTTATATAAAGTTCAAAGACAAAGGATTAGTGGGTGAACACATCCAGTTTTTACCTGAAAGTTCTGTGCTATTCTAGTTTCAATCCATTGGGACCTGGTGTTTTTCGCAACCGACCCCAAAAGATTAGCCATTAGAAACCAAAATTGACCAAATTTTGTCAACCTGGGACAAATTTTACCATATTTAAGCCTCCATGCTCTTTTACATAAGTACCAGATGGTTTAGCTTTAAGGAAAAATACTTTGACAAGGAAAAATACATAAGTACCAGATGGTTTAGCTTTAAGGAAAAAAGTACCAGATGGAGGAAAGGTGATAACCCAACGTTTCTGACAAGGATGTAGAGTGTGAAAATTTGCAAACCATACGGATGTTTTTTGCAGTTTACTCTAATCTAAAGAGAATGAGAAAGAGATTTGAAGGATTGGCTGAACCACTTTTCAAAAATTTAGTTTGATAATAATCACAAAGCTAATGATCTGTCTTGTGTTTATACATGACAGTGGAATTCTGCCCGCACTCGATCTGTTGACTTCTGAGGCTATCGTTGGGGTAAGTTTCTAATATCTGAGAGTTAGTGCAATGATTCACTTTTGATAAGTACTGATGTCAATGCATCACGAATCTTGTATTATTGAGGCGTATTATAGATTTTTTGCTAGTAATTACAGACTGTCTAAATAATAATCGAATTTAAGGAAATTTATATCTGTTTTCCTTGCAGATCTTCTACTTCATTGGATTTGCATTCTTTGCTCTTGAATCAGCCATGAGCATTTGGGTCATTCAGGTTTTAAAATATTTATATTCAGTTTCACATTCTTTTGTTTTGTATCTTAGCTTTTTTTACAAGATTTTTAATCTGGTCGTGCAGCAAGTATACATGTATTTCCGTGGCAGCGGGAAAGCTGCTGAGATGAAGCGTGAGGCTGCAAAATCGACTATGATGGCAGCATTTTGACATTGATAATGACGACCAATGGACACCTACCCCTCAGTACATTTAAAATTGACCAAAAGGATATCATAGTTAATTTTACATCAAAGTTTGGGATAAATGACACCAAGTTGAAAGTAGTGGAGGCCTTTTTTGATGTTTTAAACTGGCAAATGAGCTATAGTTAAGCTAATTGTAATTGAGGATCTGCTCTGGCTATTTGTTTCATTTTCTTTTTGCAGAACTGATACTTTGTCCAAAATTGATACTATAAATGTTTATTTGATTGTAAGTTTCAGTGTCATCACTCATCAGTCATGGAACTCATATGATAATGAGCAACACTGTTTTTGGGTTTCGTTTAAAGCTAAAAACTAGCTTACATATCCATTTCTGACTCGAACTAACAAGTTTCTCATGTTTTAATCACTTTTATACAACAGTGTTTCAGTTTAGTTACAGTGATGCGGGACAAAAGTATACAAATTACAATGAGAGATGTTGCGACTGGTTGCATTTGCTAGTGTTTTTATTTACATTTCTGATGTATATGTTTCAACTCATGTTTTGTGTTCAATCATCTCTTTTAGTTAGCATGCTGCGGGTCTTAGTTAGTCATGTATCTCGTTTCATATTGAGGTTCACAACATTGTCATGATCTTGCTTAATACTGAGATGCGACGCATTTCAGTTATACAAATGTGGTTTTCTTAACCTGTAGTAACATCTAAGATTAATATATACTCATATTTTGATTTTGACTGGTAGGTAAAACATGATCATCATTTAATATCACATTTCAATAATATTGTTATTACATTGGTTTTATTAAGTCAAATTATCATATTGTATATTAAATCATAATTAAAAATGAATAGTACTCAATTATCCTCACCTCTTGCAAAACCGGAGGTCCCTTTCTATCTTTGGTAGAACTGGAAGCAGCCTTTCTACCTTAGGTAGGGGTATGGCTGTTTACGTCTTAACCTCCCCCATACATCGTGGAAGACAATATTGAGACCCATAACTAGGGGTGCTATTCGGGTCGGGTTGGTCGGGTTCGGGTCAAACGGGTCGGGTCCAAGTCGGGTCGAGGGTAAAAATAATATACCCGAACCCGACCCTATTTGAACTCGGGTTAGTCGGGTTCGGGTCAAGTCGGGTCGGGTCCAAGTCGGGTCGGGTTCGACCCTATTTGAAAATGAGTAATTGCATGTAAAAGCAGGGCTGATTTTTGCATTTTGTTAAGGACTGTTTCTAAAATAAAATTAAATAGGGGTGTTTGGAAATTCATTATACATGTTAGCTCCATTGTTTGCTTGATTCTTGCAGACGTGCATGATTTTTTTGGATGAAGTTTAACTAAGATAATTGGACTGAATTGGCCATGGATCTAAGGTACGTGCTGGGTTCATTGATCCTCCCGATATTGGCCTAAATATTCATTTACAAGTTATATGTTTTTAATGCTAGAACAATATTTATTTACTTGGAAAAATATAATTATATGATCAAAGCTTTACCCTGCTAAGATGGAATTAATGCATACTGCTGATCCGACTGCTATACCTGCTAACTCTCCTACCTGCAACATACTACATAAAACAACATTAATTAGACTTTTAAAGAATACATTCAACAATTAAAATTAAATAAAGATTTAAAAAAAAAAAAAAAAAAAAAAAAAAAAAAATTCCTAACTCGGGTTGACCCGAACCCGACGAAGCAAAGTATTTAAACCCGATACCCGACCCTAATTCGTACTCGGGTTAAACGGGTTGACCCGATTGACCCGAGTTAGATTTTGGACCCGAGTAACCCGACCCGAATTGACTCGGGTCGGGTTCGGGTCGGGTCGGGTCGGCCCGAATGACACCCCTACCCATAACTTGTGGAAGATGGTATTAGGAGTTACTTTACTTTTTTCAAGTAGGAAGATATTAGCAAGTAGTGATGCCAACTTGATATCTAAAGCTCAGTCAAAGTTCTTTCAAGCATGGAGGTTCAATGCTAGCAGAAATGTTTCATTAGGCTAGAGATATAGTCACAAACCTTCCACCTCCATGTCTGCGTCACATCATCATTCAGCACATCACTAAACCCACCATCAAACAGGTGTAGTGGAAACCACCGAACATATAAAAATATCACACTTTATACAAAGATAACATACACACACACACAAAAAAGAGAGTGCATCCGTTCGGTGGTCTGCACCACCGAACCAAAGGCAAAAACCCACCAGCTCGCGCGGTGATCGGGTGTAAGGAACTATGGCGTGCCGTTAGTCACCACCACCGGGTGGTTTGGTGATCATTACACTTGATATTAGATCTTACATTTGTGTTATTGTGTATTTAAAAATATGCTTAAATTTATACCTAAACGTATATGTAATCATCACGTTGTTTGTCAATAAGTAACTCACTTCTTTACAAACATAAAAAACATACAGACATGTTTAGACATAAAATTAGACACATTTTAGCTCTCTCAAATTTTTATTTATTTGTTATTTTTTTAATTTGCTTTCTCAATTCTCAAGTTCCATGGTCATATAGTTTAGCGTTGTCGTAGAGTTTGGCCTTTTATTTTCGTTTCACAATACTCTTGTATAATTTTGGATTCTTCAAAGTTGGTTGAAGTTTGCCAAAAGAAGTAAGAAAAATGAGCTAGTAGTGAGCCATATTCAGCATCCAAAGGCCCCACACTGCCACCCCAATGCAGAAATTAAAACATGAGTACATAAATGCTACAATAAAATCATCTACCTATATTGTGCCACGTGTACGTGCAAGATCAGTTGACTTTTCTTATTCAAAACAGTTGGAATTTCCAACTGTAATTCGGTCTATTTATGACAATACCTTAAGAAAAAGTCAACGTCCAAAAATTATTATGGTATTTTCTATGAAGCTGTACTAAACTAAAAACACAATAAATGATGGTTATTTTAGATCGCTTTTATGTAGTCATCAGTCATCACCATTCAGAAATTCTCACTAGGTCACTTTATAGTTTATACTTCTCATTTTAGATTTCTCCCACATAGATAGATCTTTGAATTGAAAATGACTTTATAATTGATATCAGAACTAGATAAACGTATACAAATTATAAATTTATCCGTACATTGACAGTTTTTTTAACTCGATAATTTTGAGTTTTAGTGCGTGATGGGATGTGAGAGAAGGAACGGATGAATGAGGGCGGTGATGATGAAAGCGAGAGAGGTATTAAGTGGCTGAGGGCGGTGATTGACTTCGAAAGCGAGAGAAGAAACAAACTAGTGGTTTAGGAGCGTGAGCATGCGTGCTAAACGGGGTATCTTGTCGATGAACATGATAATTGAGTTAATTTTGTCTTTGCTTAGATGTATCTACATCTACATTCTATTATGAAGCATACATGCATACTGTGGTCCAAAAGTTCTGGGAAACACACTCCATAAACCTATCCTGCACCATCATTTTTTTTCACACATATATAATGCTGGCACATGACATTGTACACTATTTTTACGCGCAACGATATGTTATTTATAATCCTCTTCTACGTGAATTGTGTCGAAAATCATCACTTGTTAGCAATGACATTTTTACCAATTTTTAGAAAGAAAAATAATTTCACATCTATGTACTGCATAATGCTCCGTGTCTCTTAATTTTTACACGTCTTATAACAAGTCTCAACTACAATTTGTTGATTCTTAGGTCATTTATTGTTGCGGCAATTCATTACCCAATGGTCTCTAATTAAATTTGCATGGACATAAAATAGTATAAGTGTAAAATTAGTCACTGAGTAGATACCGGTCATCTTCAGAGTTCTTAAGAGACGAAGTCAAGACACTCTAGTTACTGATGCGACTTCAACAACTAGAGTCCCTGAACAACAGAAGATGATGAAGTCAAAGAGATCTGACAATGTTTCACTGACTTCTTTGTTCTTCTCATATAAAATATTCAAACATTTAGGTTGTGTTTGGCGCGAACCTTACAGGTGCTTGAGCTTTTTAGATAAGATAACTTATAAAATAAGTTTTGTTTGTCATACATGCTTATGGAAGCTTTTATAAGTCATAAGCATGCATAAGCCCAAACCAACTGAAACAAGCTTATGATGGCTTATAGTTACTCAAATTACTTAAATACCTTTCAAAATACAGTGGATTATCACCGCAAAAGCTAGAGATATATCTTAATCTAATTTGATGTATTTTTATGTTATTTTACTTTAATAAGGTTCAACTCCAACTAATTTGTCTAACAATTTAACATAAATATAAACTTTAGCTTTCAGTTTATAATATAAGCTCTGCTCCAGCTTCAATCCATTTTGCCAAACATATCTAGAAATATCTTTAGTTTATCTAATTATTTAATGATATTTAAGCATGAACTTTCTTTAAGCAAAATTACTTTACAAGAAAGTCAAACAAGTACAAGATTTCGTGTAAAGATAAGAACAGTTATAGCATTGTTTTCTAAAGAAGTTTTAACACATTCCGTGAATAAGAAAACATTTAATGTAAGTGTACTACATTGTTAAATGTTTTACGGACACTCAAAACCTCACGGGCAACCATCGTACCTTAACCTATACTCCATCTGTCTCAGCATAATAATTAACATAATTAACGGATTAAAAATATATATTTTATGAAAAGCATCATCTTACCACTTTTTGTTTCTTCCTTTGACAACTACCCTTAACTAATTACAATAATTTATAACTACTATAATGTTTGTAATAACAACTTCAAGCGACGTTAATATAGTAAACTTGATTTAAGTTTTTTTTAACTATTTTTGGAATTGACCAAATAATTTGAGACAATACAAAAAGAAAATGTGAACAATAAATTTGAGATGAATCTCTTGCATTCTTTTGTGTATCTTTTTAAAAGTATTTACTCTCTTTTGAACTTAGTCATTGAATCTTTTCGGTAGGTCTTTAAGTTCATACTTAATATTTAACTTTGGTTTTAGTTTAAGTTTCAATTGTCACTCACCACAGTTAAGTTAGTTTACTTTTTTCGTATAAGCCCTAGTAAATTCTTGATTAACTTCTAATATGTAACACCCCAACCCGACAAGGGTAAAGATATCGCAAATACGGTTTCATATCAGAACTTTAAATACTATACAATAGCGAAAGCCTTACAAAATATTCAAAAGAAAACATAAATAGCTAAACTTCAAAATAAATCTAAGATCCCTATGGTCAAATCTTGCTCTTGCCTCTACTCTCAACCCAGATCAGCTATCCCATAAGCTCATCTTGAATGCTTAATACCTGCCGCAGGAAAAGAAAGTGCGGCTGAGCTTACAAAGCCCAGTGAACAGATATAACAAAACAAAAACTAAACAAAAACATAAATACAAATTGAACAAAGAAACGAATAACAAAATCGTAGCGAAACGAGAATAATGAATCATTGAGGATTCTGCAGAAACACAATTGCACAGAAATCCGGAAAAACAATTAGCAATCAAGGACAAACACATATCATATTGATGACTCCAACGCAAACACATCAAAATAACCAGACACTTAACATATCAAGAAGAAATAGCTTACATATAAACCAAACGAAAAGTCTAAGGCTAACGGAAACACTTTCTAAAAAAATAAACATGGCATTCAACAAATTAATTAACCTTCACTTAACACACTTAATTCAATATTGCAGCAGCGGAAATAGCAGTCCAAATCATGACAGTCTCACAAACAAATAGAAACATAGTAGACAAACTATAATTAAATAGACCAAACAAAACATAGCATAACCATTAGCAATTATCAAAACAGATATCATAAGCTAAACCAGTTCTCAGATCAAATCCTAACATCAGCAGAGTTTAAGCATGGCAGGTCACATAGGCAGATAAAACACTAACGTATAAGCAAGGTTTACAAAATTAACTGAACAAATTATGCATACTAAACTTATAGAATACTCATTTCCATACTAGCACATTCATCTCACAGACCAACGAATTCACATAACGATAAACTAGCATGACATCAGATGACAGCATGCAAATCCCATTTAAACATATTAATCATAACCTAGCATTGTAAACGATAATCACATAAACATACAAAAACATACACATATATAATAACATATAATAAGTCCATCACATAATCATAAACACTTGAACATACCGAAACATAATCAGAATACTTAACATAGAAATAACAGATAAAGATCTAGTTAACTACCACGAGCCCAAAACATATCATATCAAAAACATCATAACTATATAGAAACAATCTCAAAATAATTCGGAGTAGCTAGCTCCCAGAGTTTTATGAAGACGCGTATTGCACACGACATCATTCAACTAGACAAATCATATCGGACAACTGATCAGATCTAGGATGCATCCATACGCCCCACAAACATATATTGATAATATAATATAACTTGAGCTCATAACAAATAATAGATAAGGGACGTGGCAGAACTTCACTCTACTGCCCTAGAGTCATGTCAGAGGTGCATCACTGACACGGACATGGAACCCCCATGACTAGTTAATAATTGGCTCGGGTGTCAAACTAACTTAGGTCAAATAAACTTTTCAATTAGGACACACGTCTTAATCAAACACAAGGTTCAGCAAATAACATATTAGATAACTCATATCATAAGGTTCATATTCAAATATAACAAGGTTCAACAAATATGCATATCAAAGTCTTCCTAACATAAAGTTCAAATCAGGTATCGCATGGTTCAATAAAACATAAGTTCAGATAAGCAACAGGTCAAACAATCAGGAAAGGGTTCATAGCAATGGCATCGGAAACCCTAATAAGTAAAATAGGAAAGCTAACGAAAAGAACGTCATAAGGAACCTTTACTGAAAAGGTCAGAATATCTGTACCTTAAAGCAAATGAGAGAAAAGCAAACGAACGAGTGAATCACGAAGATATAACGTCGCGTCTCCTTCAACGAATCTACACGGATTATGATTTATTTAATACTTATTAGCATCATTAAGGTTATAACGGATTCATCGCATTAACATTATTAGAGTTATAAGTATATTCTCATTTTATAAGCTTCTTATGCATTTGTACTCGTGTTACCTATTGATATCATGTTTTATCTTTCAGTTTCTTAAACTCATATCCGGACCAGACTTTAGCGATTTTTATAAAATACTTATTTAGCTCAAATGAAATCAAGCAAAATCCCAGGGGTTCCCATATGAGTGAAAAGAGTCTCCAAAAATTGGTGGGTTCTATCTCTATGCTAAATGGCCTATGGAAAATCAAAAGTCCAGACCTATCCAGAAAGTGATCAGAAAATACACCTTAAAAGTTTACGCTTATTGGACCTATTTAGACACCTTGGAAAAATCCCCAGAACTCCCAGAAATTCATTTATGTCATAAATATCACTCCTGTAAAAGGAGAGCTCCCAATTCCTTATGGTTTGAAAATGAAAAATCAAACAATACAACTAAATTTCAGACCCGTTTTCTCAGCTTTGACACTTGATTTTGTAAAATTCAAAAATACGACTTAGACAACTCCAAATCCGACCAAACCACTTGGAAAACTTAACTAAGACATAAAATAAACTTTTCCCACAAAAACCCAGATTATTGCACTTATAAAATTGGATCTATAACACACACAAATTCGACATATGATGCTGTCCAGTTTTAGGGTTTATTAAAACCACTATAATCACATGTTTAGACCATTAATTACACTTAGGGTTCCATTCCAATTAGGGTTTCGAATTTATTAGGCATGATAACATTTATATATGTGGTTCGGTTCTCTTGTGCTCGACATACCTATGATCCGATTCAAACAATACATATATAATACATGTTCTCTTAATTCTTATAAGGTCCGATTTATTATTTGTTGTTTTTGTTTTCATACGGCTCGACCAAAAACACAAGATTCGATTCAAAACAAAACATGTTACAATATATAATAACATTAGGCGTATCAAAGTGAGACGAGAAGAATACGTGTATACCTTAGCTCGTTGGACATAAGGTCTCGACACCAAGGGAGTTGTAGCTCTCGGCCGAATAGAAAAGAAAAAGAGAGAGGCAAAACTAGGGTTCCAAATTATGTTTATGAGTTTGTATATATAGGTGGTGAAAATTTCGGTTCTAGGGCTTTTGAGAGGATGTGGGCTTTGGCTTGGGTCCAACCGAACAAACAAACACACGCCCATATGGGCTCTCGGCTTGAGTCCAAGCTAATAAAACAAACGGCCCATCTTGGTTTACAAGAAACGAAAACAAGGCCCAACTATTTAGCGAGACGTTAACTTCCGTCGTACAATGTCGATCACGTACACATATTCGTTAAGTTTTAATTATAGATAAGTTAAGTTTTAAATTTCGTTAAATGAACATAAACGTATTTTACGTATTTTATAATTTTCGACTTCAAGGGTATTTTAGGCTTATTATGCGTTTATATTTTTAGGGTTTTACATAATAAGAATTAGACCGTTCAAAATTATATTTGTGCCAATTTACTTTACTTTTCTTTAGGTAAATTGTAGCAAAGGAAAATGTAAATTAAAACCTTTAGTAGTTAAATTATGGACAAACATTGAAACATATACATATCGCTAGAACAAAGACAATTCGTTTAACAAATTAACATTGCTCACTTACATAGTTTTCTTAACTCAATATTTTATACAACCTACGATTTAAAAGAAAACAAACAAATCCCAAGACAGCAAGTAGCCAACTGAAATAACGAGTGGCGCCCATATTTTTAATTTTGATGACACCATGCATGGTGCCTATATATACCCAACCACTTAGCACAACTCTCTCATCACATTTTTAACTCTCAACTACCTTCACAACACACACTTTATCCTTTATATCTATCACCGGCATCGGCGTCAAAAACTTATCAGCAAACTTTTCGTCAAATATCAGTTCAGTTACATACGAATACATTTAGTACGTACCCAAGAAAAAAAAAGTAGTCAAAATGGCATGTTTTTGCTTTTTGGTGGATCAATCTCGACAAGTGAGGAAGTGCAAGCCCGCAGCAGGCCTTTGTTCTCGCTGCGGTGGAGGAGCAAGTGTGGCGGATATGAAGACCGCCACGAGGTTTTGTCATGTTCCATTCTACTGGAAATCATGGAAAGCCATTATGTGCACCTTTTGTGGGGCTGTTCTTAAGTCTTACCATTAATCATGGAGTTAGAAGGCCTCATGATGTCAAGCCGATTTATTAATTATCTAATTTTCAGGATTGTATGAAGTTAATTTGTTGGATTTATTCTTATATTCACTGATTTCTTTTAGTTTTAGAGTTGAAATCAGTATTGATTTGGAATAATATTATTTCTTACAGTTACTAGAAATCTGTTTGTATTAAATCTCTTTGTATTGACTTTAGATCCTTTATTTTTATTTTCTTTTGAAGAGCAAAGATACAAAGATGTCAATAGTTAGGCTAGTTCTTATGAATGAAAGCTTGTCTTAATAGTATGGAGAAATAAATGTTTTGGTTGCTAGTTTACGCGGTAACAAACATAAAATTACTCATTCAATTACGACATAAAAACCAAACAAGACAATGAAATAGTAGTGACTCATTCAATTACTATGTTCATTCCATTACATCGTTTACGCCATTCCTTCATCGCTCCGTTACTTCTAACCAAATATACATACACCATAACATATTTCTCTTAATTAAGTACATGGTAACAAATATTGTGCAGTTTTGTGTGGCCGAAATTTAATGCGTAAAACATAATGTTAAATAAAGGAAATTGAACATTTGCAACGAGAATCCGAAATAGAAAAAGTTAACTTGAAACCAAACAGTTCAATCACTGAATTTTCCGATTTGTTTTTAGATTTTAGCATAAAACTGCCACATACCACGCTATGCTCATCCGGGCATTACAATAAATATGTCAATTGTACATGCACTTTTCGAAAGCGCTTATAAAATTTTAATTTTTTCGTATTTGGAAGTGTGTAAAAGTTTGTTACATTTATAAGCATGAAAGATTTAAAAATCATGACATGCGTCACACTTATAATTTTATAAAAATAGTTCACACTTAGTAGTGTGCATAAACATAAAGTTTGAACAAACTTAAAAGTGTCAAGTTGATCAATTTGTCACATCCAATTCCTTCACATTAAAGGAAACGTTGTTGGATGTGACAAATAGATCTCCACACTTGAAAGTGTGAAAAAATTTATATATGTGCGCACATAGAAGTGTGAACTATATTTCTTTAAAATTTTATGAGCGAAAACGTGATGATATTTCACGCTTGTAAGTATTATAAATTTATAAACATATATATGTACAAAGAATTTAACAAAAAGTTTGCACATTTTAACGGCGTATGAAAAAAAATTGTGAATAAGTGACAAATTTATTGCCGTGGAAGATTACCCAACTCAGCGAATTGGTTAAATGGCTCAAATGAGCCAAAATTTTTGACTCCATATAAATCAGACAAATCTTATTCAGAAAGCATTGTGTGACCTGATAAAGTTTAAATCTAAACTCCATACCTCACCTTTTAGAGTATTCCAAGCTTACAAGCAACACCTTTGATCACTCCATTGGAGTTAGGTTAATTGATTCTGCAAGGGTGTGTATATGAAGTGTTGCAAGTTGCAACTATATTTTGCCTTCAATATTTGACCAACTCTTCATAATTACTACTTGTGCACGTTACCAGTTTGAAGATATGGTATGCCATCTCTAGTTTTGAAGAAACATTTTTTATGTATTTTTTTTATAAGAACAACGATTCATTTTTAATGGAAGGGTGTATACCTAATCGGATAGAAATTAGATATCGTGATAGTTAGTTTGATCCAAAACCATTGAATGCACAACCATGGTTATTAAGGAATGCATACTATGAAATTGGTAGAATACAACTTGTACACTTGACATCACATGCATGGTGCCAAACATAAATTCAACTACCTAACATATTTAATTCACACCATGTGAGCATTTCAACTTGCCTTTTTCAGCTTTCGTCCATCAAATCACGATGTTCCAAGTTATTATACAAAGCATAAATGCAACTTATGCAACTATACAAGTAGATAACAAATGTTCTAGAGGAAAAGGGTACTACTATATGAGGGTCTATTAATGTTTTATATGAACGCATTAGTTATAGAACTTTTTAGTTTAATACTGCTAGGTGCAGATAACACGAGCATGTTATAAGCATTGTCACGTCAACTTTTATTATATAACATTTTTGTAACAAAAACACTGAAGAACACATTTCCCAACTATAGCATATTACATGCGCATGTGAGTATCAATTTTTATTTTTCTTTAAAACAAACACATTTCATTAACTAAAAATATATTACAACTCATAAGACATTGTTTGGCATCTACATAATCCTGCGGTATGCTTGTCTGAGTGTTTGAACTAGCGACTTCATCGTCATCGAAAGATAGATAATGTTTAAGGTAATTGTACAACTGTAACAACTTTTCGGCTCGTTCGTCGTCAAAATAACGTAACTCATGTTAAAAGTGTATGTTTGAAGAATATAAAGAGTAGATGTATTGAAGTTTGAAGAATGAGAGAATTCATGTCATAAGGCGGGAAAAGTTGTTAATTCTCATTAGATTGAAATGAAGTTTACAATGCTCCATTTATAGAGCAAGAAGTCAAATAACAAAAGTCAAACTACACTACTGCTACTTGTACAGTACTACTACTAAATCTAAAGCATAAGCACTACTACTACTACATATATACATTGACTTATTACATGATTCCACATTGCACTTGAGCCTTCTGATGAAGCTTTAGCTTTGTTGGCTTAGTAGACTTTGACTTTTGATGCTGCTGAGGTATCTGCTGATGCTGTTGAGCTATGTTCTGATGCTGCTGAGCTATGTTGTTGATGTGATGAGCTGAAGAGCTTGAGCCATTGTGACCTCCTTTACCCCCCCCCCCCCCCCCCCACAAGTTGGCAATGTGTAAGGATCACATATGCCAAACTTGGATAGACAAGTATAGTGAAGAGCCTTAGGTAAGCCTTTGGTTAGAACATCTGCAGCCTGAAGTTTGGAAGGGATGAACATAGGAAGTACTTGGTTGTTCTTTATCTTATCTCTAACAAAGTGGCAATCAATCTCAATGTGTTTGGTTCTAGCATGATGTACAGGATTGGAAGCCAGTGCTATGGTTGATTCATTATCACAAAAGATAGGAATAGGAGTAGGAGTATGGACTTGCAGATCACTGAAGAGACATTGGAGCCAAGTAAGTTCACATGTACAATCTGCAAGTGCCCTGTATTCAGCTTCTGTGGATGACCTGGAGACCACCAATTGTTTCTTGGAAGACCAGGATATCAAACAAGGACTAAGAAATGTTGCATAACCTGTGACTGATCTTCTAGTGATAGGACAAGATGCCCAGTCACTGTCACAATAAGCTGATAACTGAAGGTTGTTGGTTCTTGGGAAGTGTAAACCTTGACCAGGACAAAGTTTAATATATCTTAGGACCTTGTATAAGGCTTCCATATGAGCAGTCCTTGGAGCATGAGAGAATTGACTGAGGGCTTGAGCTGCAAATGAGAGATCAGGTCTAGTAATGGTGAGATAGATAAGCTTGCCAACCAGCTTCTTGTAAAGAGATGGATCAGGAATAGGTTCTCCATCTGTGAGATTAAGATTCTTAAGTGGGTCCAATGGAATAGTAGAAGGTTTATGATGAAGAACATATGCACATTGTAGAAGATCCAAGGCATATTTCCTCTGGGACATAACAAGACCTGTTGAATTATGAAGAATCTCTATGCCCAGATAATAATGAAGTAGACCTAAATCTTTTATGCTGAACTGGTTGTGAAGATGTTGTTTGATGGATTGGATCAAGGAATGTTTACTTCCAGTGAGAATGATGTCATCTACATAGATGAGTAAAGCAGTGAAGGAGGTACCTTTGGTGAGGGTGAAGAGGAAAGTATCTGCATAACTTTGATGAAAGCCCAAGGATAGAAGGAAAGTAGTTAGCTTGGTGAACCATTGCCTGTTTGCCTGCTTGAGACCATATAGGGATTTCTTAAGTTTGTAGACCATGTTTGGTGAGGTAGGGGTGATGTATCCTTGGGGAAGAGACATGTATACTTCTTCATGTAGATCTCCATGGAGGAAGGCATTGTTGATGTCTAGTTGCTCAATAAACCAGTTCTTGTGTACAACTACTGCAAGAAGAGCTCTGACTGAAACCATTTTGGCAACTAGGGCAAAAGTCTCTTTGTAATCTATGCCTTCCTTTTGGGTATAGCCTTTTGCAACAAGCCTGGCCTTGTACTTGTCTATGGTCCCATCTGATTTAAATTTGATTCTGTATACCCATTTGCTCCCAATAGGTATCTTTCCTGGTGGTAGAGTGGTGACTTCCCATGTAGAGTTTGTTTCTAGAGCCTCTAGTTCCTTTTTCATTGCTTCTACCCACTTTGGATCTTTAAATGCTTGTGAATAATTGTGTGGCTCAGTGGTAGTGTTGATGTTGTGAATCAGATGTCTAGTGGATGGTGTGTGAATGTTGGTGTAGTTAATGTAGTGAGTATAATGATGTTTGGTGATGTTATGGATGAGTAACTTTGGGAGAGTGCATGTAATTTGTTAATTTGATGGATGGTTGTTTGGTTCTGGTGGAGACTCTGGGTGGTGGTGCTTGAGGAGTGGTGGTGTGATGGGTAGCAGTGGAGGTGGAAGGAGTGGTAGGATTATGTGTGGGTAATGGATTGGGTAAAATAGTTGATGTTGTATATGTTTGTGCTGAATGTGATGGTGGTGGATCAGTGATGGGTGAATTGTTGTTGTTGTTGTGAATTGGTGAATTTGTTGAAGATGTAAGTGGTGATGGATCAGTATCATTGGTGATTGTGGAAGGTGTAAGAAAGATAGGGAGATTGATTTGGTCAGATGTGGTGGGTGTTGATGAATGAGTGATATTGGGTGGTGAGTGAGCAAATGGAAATTCAGTTTCATCAAAGAGCACATGTCTACTAGTGATAAGCTTGTGTGTGTTAGGATCATACAAAACATAGCCTTTTTGTGTGAAGGGATAGCCAACTAGGATGGTAGGGATAGATCTTGGATCAAGTTTATCTGGACCATGATGGTGTACAAAGGCTCTGCATCCTATGACTCTGAGGTGATCAAGAGATGGTGGTTGATTATGTAAGAGTTCATATGGTGATTTGTGATGAATTGGTTTGGAAGGTAATCTGTTGATGAGATAGGTGGCTGCAAGGATGCAATATCCCTAGAAGTGGTTTGGAAAATGAGCTTGGTGTTTTATTGCCCTTGCAATTTCAAGTAATTGTCTGTGCTTTCTCTCTACTCTAGCATTTTGCTGAGGGGTGTTGGGGCATGATGTTTGGTGTAGAATACCATTGATTTCACAGTAATCTGAGAGAGAAGTATTGGTAAATTCTGTACCATTATCACTTCTGATTGTTTTGATTGTTGTGTGAAAATGATTTTGAACATAAGCACAGAATGTTTTGATATTGGAAGTGGTGTGAGTTTTGTTTGGCATTAAATAAGTCCAAATTGCTCTTGAATGATCATCAACTATGGTGAGAAAATATTTGCATTTGTTAACTGTGGGATGTTTATATGGACCCCAAACATCAACGTGAATAAGATCAAACAAATGGTTTGCATATGAAGTACTTGTGTGAAAAGGTAAAGCATGTTATTTTGCCAAAGGACATACATCACAAACTGAATTTGAATTGCATTTGAACAATGATGAAAGTGATTTTATTTTCTTAAGTACAGTGGTTGAAGAGTGTCCAAGTCTGGAATGCCATAAAGCTGGATTGGTGTTGGTGTGAAGGATGGTTGATGAGCTGGTATGAGTTGAAGGTGATGGTGAGATGAAGTACAGACCATCACAGAGGGTTCCATGTGCAATCCTCTTGTTCTGGTCCTGGAAAATGCAGTATGAAGCAGTTAAGGTGAGTGAAATTGGTGTTCCATGTAATAGTTTGCTCACTGAGATGATATTGTATGTGAATGTGGGAATGTAAAAGACATTATGTAGTGTGATATTTGCATTGAGGGTGACTGATCCATAGGTTGTGACTTTGATTGTTTTGCCATCAGGAAGGGATACAAGGACTGGTGTAGTGAGTGTATGAACATTGTGCATTAGAGTGAAAATGATTGAAATGTGGTCAGTTGCACCACTATCAATTATCCAAGCATCTTTAAGATCAGTAATGAGAGTTACAATAAACTTAGGAATTTTGAGACTAGTGGAGGAGAAGATACCTTGGAAGGGATTTCCTTGGTTGTTTTGAAGCATGAGTAGCACCTGATTGAGTTGGTTTTGCAGTTGATCCATTCTTGCTGATACATGATTATGTGGTGCCTCTTGAGTGTGCGGAGTAGAAAGTTGTGTCTTTGTGTCCTCCTGTCCAGTCACCATGTTTACAGCCCTTGTAGTCCTTGGATTGGTAAATTTTGATGTCTGTGATGGTTGGTATTTCCCATGAAGGGGATGGCCTATTGGATATCCCACAATTCTGTATCATTCCTTTTGTAGATGACCTTCTTTACCACAGTTTCCACAGTAGACACCTTTCTTAAAGGTACTTTTCCTTTCTGAGTTGGAGCTTATGGTTGTGCCATTGGTAGTGTTTGGATGGAAATTTTTTCTTTCTGATTGGTAATTGTTTCTGAGTTGGGGGTTTTGGTGTGAGTGTCTTGGGTTAGCATAGGTGTTGTATCTTGGAGCAGAGTTGGTTTGTGGTCTTGCATTGGTGGTGTAGGAATTAAGGATGGTAGAGGTCATTGACTTAGGAACAGTTCCTTCTTTTTGCTTCTCTTCTTGTCCCACCATGGTGTATGCTTTTGCAACTGATGGAAGAGGTTGCATCAAAAGAATTTGACCCCTGACATTAGAGTAGCCTTCATCCAACCCCATCAGAAATTGAATTAATCTCTTTATTTGATCCCTTTCACCATTAATCCTTCCATTTTCACAATTACAACTGCAAATACACATGTAAGGTGCCTCAAGTGCATCATATTCATCCCATAACCCCTTTAATTTGTGATAGTACACTTCAACACTGGAATTTCCTTGCTTTAACTGAACCATGTCATTTGTCAGTTGAAAGATTCTATGACCATCAATTTGAGCATAATGTTCTTGCAATTCATTCCATAACTTTGACACAGAATTGATAAAATTCAAGTTGTTGCTTATCTGCTCACTCACTCTATTCAAGATCCAAGAAATCAACATATCATTGTTTCTTTCCTAAATTGCTCTGAGATTAGATTCCACTGATGGTTCTGGATACTCTCATGTGATGATTTTCATCTTATTCTTGGCATTGAGTGCTATTGTGATTGATCTTCTCCAGGAACTGTAGTTATCTGATCCAGTGAGTTTCTTGGAGATGAGGATGAGTCATGGATGATCTGTTTGGTGTAGAAACAATGGATTATTTGGTGTGATTTCAGCATCAGTAATTGTGGTGGTTGTTGCAATTGAAGCAGTTGTGGTGTTGTTTGTTGTGGTTCCCGCCATTATGAGTTTTGAAAAAAAAATTGACTGAATTGTTGATTAAATGATGATATTGTGATGATTGATGATGATAAGAATGTTCCTGATGTTGATTAGAGTATAAAGATGGTAATTTGATTGGATTTGGTGAAGTAAAAGATGATGAGTGGTGGCTGTTTGTATGGTAAAGTGGGTATCAATTGGATATTTGGCCGTTTGAAATAAGTAGCAGTTACAGAATTTCAAATTATTATTTTTTAACTGCACCCATGCTAGCGCCACAAGCGCCACATTGTCACCATAATGGCCATTTTTTGGTTTTTTTTTGCCTACATTTTTCGGGTTTTTTTGTTCTATAACACCCCTTATAACACAATGCCCCTTGCACTCAAAGTAAATTAGGAAAAATGTACATTCAAATTAGACTGAAAAATTAGCTAAAAATTTCAAATTCAAGATAACACGTGATTAAAGGAAATCATCGATTTTCTGTTATTTACATATAAAATGGAAATATATTAAGAACATCACAGGATGAGCACATTTTGGGTCGATACTTGGGGGAAGGTGGAATGAATGTGCTTGTGGCCTGTTAACTGCAGTGACGGACCTCGTATTAGAAGTTATGAGCTTCATTTCGATAATTTTAAAGAATACTTGTACACAAACGTTTGCAAGGTGTCTTTTAGAGAATCAGTATTTTGTACAAAATTTTACACTAAGAAAAGAAAAATCCATGTGGTTCAACGGAACCCCTCGGTGTGTAGCCCCTGCTGATCGAGACCTTCTCACGAGTTAGACAGGAATATCGCAACTCGTTTCAAAGCAAAAGTTATGTCTGCAAGAATATGTGTAATCTTTCATGCATATGTCATGTTTTTTATGTTGCATAAACGTTCGATCTCTTGGCTGCTTGATCTACTTTGTGTCATTTAAAGGAGGTAGATGTTGCCTCCCATTGTTGTCAACTAACTGTAGGATGACGAAAAGCAAAGACAAGGTGAATCAGAGTTTACGTTGAACTTTGCTCAGATAACTAGAATCATATGCATATAATAGGAATAACAATAACAAGACATATGGATAACATGTTTTCTATAATCAATTGTGTATTTGAAAAGTAAACATACATCAGTTTATTAATGAGAATTGCAACATATATAGAATAAGAATACCATGTTATGAAAATTGCAACATAGAATAAGAATACCATATTTGAAAAGTAAACATACATCAGTTATCCAATTTTTATTTACTAAACTCCAGCTATTTTCTGATTTGAATAATACAATTTCATGAACTTCTGTGTGATATTAAATCGTTCATGTTACACCAACATTTTCTATAATGTTAAAAACTTAAAATATGTTATCATTGTACTAGATTCATCATCCAAGTTGCCTATTTTTATTTCATTTAAATAAACTGGTTTAGATGTTGATGAAGTTGAGAAACATTGTCAAGAATTGATGAAAAAGAAAATCTTCGGATTGTGTATGTCTTGAATCTTGAAGGTTTAGAAATAGTAAAATTTTGTACATGCAATAATGTTGGTTTTAATGCTTTAAGTATTTTGTTATTATAGAACAATATGTATATAGTTATGCTTGTATAGTTTAAAACGTAATTCTGTATATTTTTGGCAAGCCTGGAACATTTATATGGGCTTTGGGCCAAAACGGGTCATAGTGGTCATAACTGACCCATTGTGTCTATTAGATAGGATACGCCTCTTAGGATTTATGAAGCGTGATAACTGTTATTCCATGATGACGTTTCAGAATGTATATAAGGATAGAGGCTGCATAAACTTTTGTATCATCCATACTTGAATCAATATATATCGTTTATGCAATTGTATTGTTGTTATTTTCTACACGTTATACACATATCCAAACACCTTTTATTTTCTGCACATACAAAACCAAACAGTAATGTCAAAGTTCAATCGATATGCAAAAGGCACTTGGCCACATGGAACCTGTTTCCATCAGTGGTATCAGAGCGAGGCTTCAAAGTCTTGGGAAAGGCCAACTGCAAGTGGTTCATTTTCATACAAACCACGAAGGAGAATCTCTTATGAGACCAAGGAATTGCTCAAGAAAAGGTTACTTGAAATTGAAGCACACAACGCTTCAAAGGGATACGAGGCTGTAACGAGGAAGGAGAAGAGGGCAAGGTGTTATGCTTGTAGAAAACGTGGTCACTATTTTTGGAAGTGCCAAGACAACAATATCCCACACCATACGAAAACAAAACAGGAAGAAGCAAAACCAAAGTTTCCTGAAAACGTCCATGTCAAAACATCCTACATGATTAAAGGGACGGACTACGAAAATTGGAACCATATATGGTACATTAGCGACACATACAACAACCATATGTGCCCGACAAAGTCATTATTCAGAAAACTTATACCAAAATTTTCGATGGAAGGGAAGGACGAAGATGAGAAAAAATTTATTTTCTCATACGGTATAGGAGAAGCGTTTGTTGAGACAAATGAGAAGAAGATGGTAATCCCATGTGTTTCGTATACACCGGAGGCAATTTTAAACGTGCTTAGCGCCAAACAACTTTTGGCACAAGGTTTCGAAATCACCTACGAAGACAACTCGTGTAAAGTCTCTTACATGTTTGAGGAAGAAGAGATGGGGCACGACAAGGGAAAGAATGTCGAAGTGGAGACAAGTACGATGGTCAAGGAACACGACAAATACTTGGAGAATTACTACGAGTCAATTGATCCAAAAGATGCTTGCATGAATATAAAGGGATTAGAAGATCTTGAATGGAATAAGGGGATGATCCATAATTATTTGGATAACGAATTTTTAAGCATGAATGGAACTCTCTACATTATGAAGGTTAATTCATTTAAGAAATTTATTTCGCTCTTAATCATGATTGAAGATGACAAATTTATACGAGAATTGGAACGTTTTAAGCAAGCATTTTGAAGAGATGGTAAAATGGTTTTACCAAGTCTATCTTGGTCGAAGCATGGTGGAACCCTTGCCCCCGTCATCAAAGGTATAAATATCGATTTACTCGGTCTTTATAAGATAATAGGTAGTCTAGGAGGCTATCTTGGAGTTACGTTTGGTAACAAATGGGGAGATGTTGCACTAATACACGGTCTAGAACGAGAAGAAGATGAGGAATTAAGAGAATGTTACAAGAGACACATTGACTTAATAAGGTGTTATTTCGAGACGACATTACGAGCCCGAGGCAAGGACAAACTTGTGATAGCCAGGCAGTGGTCGATGGAAGGAAATGCACAAGGACAAGTTCTCAAGACGCATGGCAACGAGGATGTTTGGACGGACAAGAAGGATACAACAAAAGGATGATTTCGCAATCATCAATTAGAAGAAAAGATGGACGACGAAAAGACTTGCACATTAAGGGGGACATTGCTAGTTTTAATGCTTTAAGTCTTTTGTTATTATAGAACAATATGTATACAGTTATGCATGTATACTTTAAAACGTACTTCTGTATAGTTTTGGCAAGCCTGGAACATTTATATGGGCTTTGGGCCAAAACGGGTCATAGTGGTCATAACTGACCCATTGTGTCTATTAGATAGGATACTCCTCTTAGGATTTATGAAGCGTGATAACTGCCATTCCATGGTGACGTTTCAGAATGTATATAAGGATAGAGGCTGCATAAACTTTTTTATCATCCATACTTTAATCAATATATATCGTTTATGCAATTGTATTGTTGTTATTTTCTACACGTTATACACATATCCAAACACCCTTTTATTTTCTGCACATACAAAACCAAGCAGTAATGTCAAAGTTCAATCGATATGCAAAAGGCACTTGGCCACATGGAACCTGTTTCCATCAAATAATCCCTTGGGGCTATAATGGCGTATTGCTTTGATAAGTTAGAGGTTGATTCCTTATTTTTGCTTTACAGTTTTCGAGCATAAATTTGACCGAAATTGGTGTAAACGAAAACAAACACATAGTTGGGCGGCCTATTTATTATTTTGATAAATGGGTGTCATATATGTGAAAATTTGAAAACTTAGGTGACCTCCATGGCTACACGTACATTATCCCAATGATGACTAGTGTACCAGTTTATCCGGCAGGCTTAATGAATCAGTTATATGCACACTACAATAATAGATTTTCTTTCTGAAAATTTATTGATTATTCAAATAGTTTTGAAAGTGGACTAATATTGTTTCCAGGTTAGCTTAACGTATTTCAACACACACTAAAAAGTACCCGTTTTAAGCACTCATTTAGCCACTTCTATGATTCTAACATGATGATGTAGTTCTTGCCACTACAATACTGACAATAAGTCCCAGAAAAACAAACTTAGGGTTGCCTGATCTGTGCTAAACCGTCAAGTCTAATCACACAAGCTGGCCACTTGTGAATGGCCAACCGTAACAGACTTAAAACAGCTTAATCACAAATGCAATGAAGTCCTGGAGAATAGAATGAATTCCCGGGTCGTTTAGTCCCACGGAGACTCAATGGTGCGTAAACACTTGATCAGACGGTAGAATGATCACTAATGATAGTGATCAGTAAGGAATTGGATGGATAATTACACTACTGAAAAAGTTTATAAAATAAAGCGACTTAAATACAAATTAAGAAAATTAAAAAGATAAAATATGTTAAATAAACGCTATCACTATATTTAAAATGATGAACGTTTAAAACTTAAAACGTACGTTTAAATAAAAAACTACGTAACGCACAAAATAAAACGTGAAAATAAAGAAGGAAAATACCTACGGATATGAAAAATACATTTTTACAATCCTAAATATAAAAGAAAATTATTAGAAAAGGAAAATTATTTTTACAACTATTTATTTAATTATTATTAATTAAAAACTATTTATTAAGTATTTAAATTGCACTAAAATATAAGAAAATACAAAATTAACCTAAAAAAATGAAATTATAACTTAGAAAAATCTAAAATATGATAAAACTTATTTTAAAACTGAAAATATATTTTTTAGACTTTTTATGTATTTATTATTAATTTAAAACTATTTAAAACTAATTAAAATGCTAGAAAATACTATTTAAACCAAGAAAATTATGGAAAAATATTTTTTTATCTTTTTATATTTATCTAAACTTAAGAAAAATGAAAACTTATTTTTTTGAGACTTTTCTTAATTATTTGCAATTAAAGCTAATTAAAAGTGATTAAAAACTGTTTTTAATTAAGAAAAATAGTGAACAATAGCTAAAAATTATGAAAAATTCAGGGAAATTCTAAAATGATATTCTAAAGCTATGAAAAATATAAAAACATGGTCTTATTTGGAGAATTAAAGAGCTGCTATGTAACTGTAGTGAGAATAAGCACTAGACAATAAGCTAATAAGCACTACAATGCACCAACTGATTATATAAGCTAAATAATAGTAAAACTACTCTAAGGCAACTGTATGTAACTACTCCTAACACCTAATAAGCATTTTACCAAGGATTAAGCTAAATGACCACTTAAGTAAATAAGCAATATGACCCTATTGTTTAAGCACTTGCAACTGCTTAAATAATAAGCTACAGAGAAAAGCAAAAGTGGATATCAGTAGACCACCTATCCAACTGCAAATGGACCAAATTGGAGACCCTAACTAGCTGAAATGAAGACTATGCAGTTGCTGCAAGTTCTGCAAAAACAGATTCAGACATGGAGTTTTGACTTTTTAAAACAGTTATAAAGTTGACTAAAATGAGATTAAGAAGCAAATTTTGGACTGATTGAGATGAAATAAGATGTGATGAAACTTTAGCAAGCTACTTCTACTGATTTTAAACCTGTATGCAATGATTCAGTACCTAAATTCCAACAGTATGCTCACAAGACCAGTTACAAAATAATTTTGACTATTGAGCTTTTGTATGCACAAGTACTGACTCAATTGGGTACAAATAATCTAAACAAGCATGAACCAATAGACCTTAAGCACTGAACAAGCCTAAACACAGTTTAAGAGCCAAATCCAAACACCACTTTATTGAACTGATATGAAAGTTTAAAGAGGTAAACTACTGATTTAGCTAATACCAATGACTAAACTGAGTTCACATGACCTAATTACAACTATTTAAGCAAGTTAAAACTAATGATTACCACAGATACACAGTCAAGCATACAATGCAAAATGGAAAAAAATAGGAAATGAGAATAGAACTCACATGAGCCCAACTGGTATGCAGACTGAAACCAAACCAAATCCTACACTACCCTAACCTATTTCAACCCAAATTCAAGCATCTGCAACAACCATATCCAATTCCATTGCAATATGAGCTCACAGTTGACTTTTGTTGACCATGTGACAAATTTGTTTGAAAATGATTTGAAAGTTTATCAAAAGCTAAAAGAAGCTTAAGTGAGCTTGTATGAGCTTATAAATAAACCTCTAACACTTGTACATCAGATTTTTGAAACTGAAAACTACAACAGTAGGCATGAATTTTGGAACTTAGATAAAAGACTTGGATTGATATTCAAAACACATTACAAAGATGATTTAACATACATGTGATACCAAGAAACTGAAATTACAATATTTTAACTAAAACTAAAAACATTTAATTAAAAACGACATTAAAGAAAATAAATAAAACTAGCTAACTCCTCTCTTGCCTCTTTCCTCCATTATTTATACACCAAAACAACTTCTCTCCTTTCTCTGAGCTTATCCCACCTCTCTCTAGGACCATTGGATGCTTTGAATGATTTTTGGCCACAGGATCATTTTTGGCGGGAAATGGGTTTAGCCAGGTGGAAGGATTGAGTGTTAAGGGGGAAGGATCATTTAATGGTTTTTGTTTTGTGTAGAGGTGGAGGAGACAAGGGGATTAATATGTTGAGCTGGGGGGATGGTTGTGTGGAGTGATTCAGGGGAAGCAGGCGAGGAAGAAAGAAAAAAATGGCGCGTTTGCTTATTTTGACTAGAGTTTGACTGGGGCAGTATTAATAATCAAGGGGGTCAAAAGGGAAAGGGTCCAAAGGGTTTAAGTGGCAGGGTCAAAAAGGGTTTATGATAGGGACCAAGGTTTAAAGAGGTTTAATATCCAAGGACTAGTTGTGTAATTTCTGAAAACTCAAGGACCTAGGCTGCCATTTCTGAAAAGTTGCTCCAAGGACTAAAAGTGACAATCTCAAAAAGTACAAGGACCAAACTTGACAATTTCCAATTTCCAAGTACCAAAGTTGTAATTTTGCAAATTTTACATTTCAAGGGTTTGTTTTAACAACTTTTGAATCCCATGGACCTTAAATGACATTTTTCTTTATTTTGATTTACCAGGGACTGTTTTTGACAACTTGTGAAACTTAGGGGACTAAAACTGCCAATTTTGCAAACTTGATACGTTTTTCATCTGATTTTGATATTTTTGCATTTAAAACACATAAAACACTGATTTGTGATATTTTGATCATTTTGATGTGTTTCTGAGTGTTTTCAGATGTTTTTGTAGTCTAGACAGTATAAAAATGATGAGTATTTAGACACTCATCAATCCCCCACACTAAGATATTGCTAGTCCCTAGCAATGTTTTAGAACTTTAATGGATTTTAAAAACTCTTTACCAAAAGCCATCACTTCTGGAGTAGCCAAATGTTTCAGTTCAAGTAAGAACCTTGGTACACTGATAACCAAATGATTTTGAGCAAATCATAAGCTGTAAACGGATTTGATTAGTCTTTACCAGGAGCCGTTTGCTCTGGACTAGCCAACTCTTAGATAAATTATTGATATTATCTTTGGTGAGCTGATTACCAATTATGGATTTTCCACTGCCTTTACCACAAGCCATAATCTTGCGGGCTAGCCAACTCTTCACTTTTTAGGATATGGTGAGCTGAATACCATACAATTTTGGGCAAATTGCAAGCCATAAACGGATTTGATATATCTTTACCAAGAGCCGTTTGCTCCTGGATTAGCCAATCCTTTTATCTAATAGACATGGCGGACTGATAACCAATTGAGTAAGTGTAGAACACTTACTCCACAAAAAAAAAATTTGGCCAAAAACGGGGGAATTGGGTGGATAATATATGACAAAATTCGCGAGAATTCCCCCCCACACTTAGAAATGAATATTGCCCTCAATATTCAAAGTACCGGCGGTTATGCCGAAACAAAGAACGTAAAAGGGAAATATTACGGCCATTATTTTAAAAGATTTTTTTTTTTTTTTTTTTTTTTTAGAGATATATATATATATATATATATATATATATATATATATATATATATATATATATATATATATATATATATATATATATATATATATATATATATATATATATATATATATATATATAACATGTGGGGCATCACCCCCACACTTAGGTGGTAAAAAGGGGGTAAGAAGACAGAAATATGGGTGAAAACCCATATAGTGTGTGCTACTATTTTTGGTTACCGAGTCGCTAGCTTGACTCGACCCCGCATTAATTTGTTCATGGGGAAGCAAAGTGGAAGAAACAATCTCCATCGGACTTTCATTCAAGATGTTTGGACAAACATTTGAAGCACGTGAAAGTTCCACACCGATGAGATATACAGAGAAAGACCCGGCTCACACATGATAAATGAAAATGCCGGGGTCAAAGATAGTGTCCTCACTCCCGAAGGAGTGAAGAAGAGAGGAAGTCACATCATATGTGAGGAATGGAAGAAAGATGTTGATAACAATCAAGATCCATTCTTCATCCTCAAATGTAGACATATCGGGAGGAAGGGTGAAGGTAGTATCATCAATAAGCAAACTCTTATGATAGAGTACACCTTCCTCCGAGCTAATATGATCCTCAAGATCAAAATAGAAATGATCATATTCCGGAGGAGATATGTCATGAGAGAGTTCACCGGAGAACTCTTCATGAAGAGAATCATTGGAAAAAGCCTCAAGCTCGGGCTTGTCCAATGTAGAGTCACTATCCACAACGGGGATAGGAGATGAAGCTGACTTAGCACAAAATGATTCGATCTTAGAAACGAGGAGATTTATATTGAACAATTGTTCACGAAGTATCTCGTCCTCAATTTCCAGATCATCAGAATCTCTCACTTCCTCTAAGCTAACTAGCTCAGAAGGTAGCTCCTCGACATAATCGATGTCTCCATAGGATAAAGAATCGTCAAACGAAGTACAATCGTTATCAGAATCGGAGAACATCTCGACATGATCATATGGAATGTCAAGAGGAGGAGAAGAATCATCATTAAGAGGCTCATCACACATATTACCGGAGATAACCTCGGACTCACTTGGGGTTGGGACAAGGCTCTCAACACTAGACGATTCCATTTCTGGAATAGTGCTAAGAGGCTCGTCCCCCATTATGAGAGAGTCTTTGGAAGCAATAAAAGGCAAGATAGGTGTGATAGCAATAGATTGAGGGAGTTGAGAAATGATATCTTTCAAAGGAATAACACTCTCCTCGTCGTCCTCATAATATTCCCTCATTTGAATACTATCCTCATCATCATCGTCATCATATCGGATTCTTATGTTCATCTGCTGAAGCTTACACACCATTCTTTTCATTTGTAGTTTCTTCCGAATGCGTATTTCTTCAGAACTTTGTGGAAGATTACACTCCTCGTAATCATTGAGATGCTGTGAAGGCTCGGAAGTCTGATGACTGATGGAATACTGTGGGGGTTGGAAATTGTCAAAACCGGGAGAATTGGAATTGTGAAAATTTTGATTCATCGGTTGACATTCAAAAGTCGCATGAGGACCCCCGCAATTCTCACAACAGAGATAATTGGGAAAATAACTTTCACCAAAGTTCTGATTGTAACATGGTTCCGGCTCATAGACAAGCGGAACCCGTGGTGGACAATCAAAACCGTAATGAGAATCATTCCCACAACACTCGCATGAGTAGGATTCGTAATGGGGCTGTGGATGTAGGTAGGAAAAATCGGGTGTTTCATTTGAAATGGAATCGGGATTACTGACAAACTTGTCTCCGAAACTCACATTGGTACATCGCCGACAATTTCCACCGTTAAATGGACCTCCACACCAGGAATATGTTGAAAACCATGACATGAAGAATTAAACGGATAAGAGGTATAAGAGATGAAGAATTAAACGGTTATAGAGGATAAGGAATGGAGAATTAAACAGGTTTGAGGATAAAGAAATGTAGAATTAAACAGATTGGAGGATAAAGGATGGATATTTTTGGATTTTTGAAAAACCGGCTATAAAAACAAAGAATGAAAATATTTTTGGCGTTGATAACACTTCAGGAAAAGTGTTAATGAACTTTTTGGATTTTCTGAAAACTTTACAAAAAACTTTTTACAAAAGATGGAATATGTGCAAGAATGGGTCTGAAAAAGGTTAAACACACGCTAAATCCTCCCCGGCAGCGGCGCCAAAATTTGATCTGTGCTAAACCGTCAAGTCTAATCACACAAGCTGGCCACTTGTGAATGGCCAACCGTAACAGACTTAAAACAGCTTAAGCACAAATGCAATGAAGTCCTGGAGAATAGAATGAATTCCCGGGTCGTTTAGTCCCACGGAGACTCAATGGTGCGTAAACACTTGATCAGACGGTAGAATGATCACTAATGATAGTGATCAGTAAGGAATTGGATGGATAATTACACTACTGAAAAAGTTTATAAAATAAAGCGACTTAAATACAAATTAAGAAAATTAAAAAGATAAAATATATTAAATAAACGCTATCACTATATTTAAAATGATGAACGTTTAAAACTTAAAACGTACGTTTAAATAAAAAACTACGTAACGCACAAAATAAAACGTGAAAATAAAGAAGGAAAATACCTACGGATATGAAAAATACATTTTTACAATCCTAAATATAAAAGAAAATTATTAGAAAAGGAAAATTATTTTTACAACTATTTATTTAATTATTATTAATTAAAAACTATTTATTAAGTATTTAAATTGCACTAAAATATAAGAAAATACAAAATTAACCTAAAAAAATGAAATTATAACTTAGAAAAATCTAAAATATGATAAAACTTATTTTAAAACTGAAAATATATTTTTTAGACTTTTTATGTATTTATTATTAATTTAAAACTATTTAAAACTAATTAAAATGCTAGAAAATACTATTTAAACCAAGAAAATTATGGAAAAATATTTTTTTATCTTTTTATATTTATCTAAACTTAAGAAAAATGAAAACTTATTTTTTTGAGACTTTTCTTAATTATTTGCAATTAAAGCTAATTAAAAGTGATTAAAAACTGTTTTTAATTAAGAAAAATAGTGAACAGTAGCTAAAAATTATGAAAAATTCAGGGAAATTCTAAAATAATATTCTAAAGCTATGAAAAATATAAAAACATGGTCTTATGTGGAAAATTAAAGAGCTGCTATGTAACTGTAGTGAGAATAAGCACTAGACAATAAGCTAATAAGCACTACAATGCACCAACTGATTATATAAGCTAAATAATAGTAAAACTACTCTAAGGCAACTGTATGTAACTACTCCTAACACCTAATAAGCATTTTACCAAGGATTAAGCTATAGGACCACTTAAGCAAATAAGCAATATGACCCTACTGTTTAAGCACTTGCAACTGCTTAAATAATAAGCTACAGAGAAAAGCAAAAGTGGATATCAGTAGACCACCTATCCAACTGAAAATGGACCAAATTGGAGACCCTAACTAGCTGAAATGAAGACTATGCAGTTGCTGCAAGTTCTGCAAAAACAGATTCAGACATGGAGTTTTGACTTTTTAAAACAGTTATAAAGTTGACTAAAATGAGATTAAGAAGCAAATTTTGGACTGATTGAGATGAAATAAGATGTGATGAAACTTTAGCAAGCTACTTCTACTGATTTTAAACCTGTATGCAATGATTCAGTACCTAAATTCCAACAGTATGCTCACAAGACCAGTTACAAAATAATTTTGACTATTGAGCTTTTGTATGCACAAGTACTGACTCAATTGGGTACAAATAATCTAAACAAGCATGAACCAATAGACCTTAAGCACTGAACAAGCCTAAACACAGTTTAAGAGCCAAATCCAAACACCACTTTATTGAACTGATATGAAAGTTTAAAGAGGTAAACTACTGATTTAGCTAATACCAATGACTAAACTGAGTTCACATGACCTAATTACAACTATTTAAGCAAGTTAAAACTAATGATTACCACAGATACACAGTCAAGCATACAATGCAAAATGGAAAAAAATAGGAAATGAGAATAGAACTCACATGAGCCCAACTGGTATGCAGACTGAAACCAAACCAAATCCTACACTACCCTAACCTATTTCAACCCAAATTCAAGCATCTGCAACAACCATATCCAATTCCATTGCAATATGAGCTCACAGTTGACTTTTGTTGACCATGTGACAAATTTGTTTGAAAATGATTTGAAAGTTTATCAAAAGCTAAAAGAAGCTTAAGTGAGCTTGTATGAGCTTATAAATAAACCTCTAACACTTGTACATCAGATTTTTGAAACTGAAAACTACAACAGTAGGCATGAATTTTGGAACTTAGATAAAAGACTTGGATTGATATTCAAAACACATTACAAAGATGATTTAACATACATGTGATACCAAGAAACTGAAATTACAATATTTTAACTAAAACTAAAAACATTTAATTAAAAACGACATTAAAGAAAATAAATAAAACTAGCTAACTCCTCTCTTGCCTCTTTCCTCCATTATTTATACACCAAAACAGCTTCTCTCCTTTCTCCGAGCTTATCCCACCTCTCTCTAGGACCATTGGATGCTTTGAATGATTTTTGGCCACAGGATCATTTTTGGCGGGAAATGGGTTTAGCCAGGTGGAAGGATTGAGTGTTAAGGGGGAAGGATCATTTAATGGTTTTTGTTTTGTGTAGAGGTGGAGGAGACAAGGGGATTAATATGTTGAGCTGGGGGGATGGTTGTGTGGAGTGATTCAGGGGAAGCAGGTGAGGAAGAAAGAAAAAAATGGCGCGTTTGCTTATTTTGACTAGAGTTTGACTGGGGCAGTATTAATAATCAAGGGGGTCAAAAGGGAAAGGGTCCAAAGGGTTTAAGTGGCAGGGTCAAAAAGGGTTTATGATAGGGACCAAGGTTTAAAGAGGTTTAATATCCAAGGACTAGTTGTGTAATTTCTGAAAACTCAAGGACCTAGGCTGCCATTTCTGAAAAGTTGCTCCAAGGACTAAAAGTGACAATCTCAAAAAGTACAAGGACCAAACTTGACAATTTCCAATTTCCAAGGACCATTTTTGCCATTTTTCAAACTTGAGGGACCAAAGTTGTAATTTTGCAAATTTTACATTTCAAGGGTTTGTTTTAACAACTTTTGAATCCCATGGACCTTAAATGACATTTTTCTTTATTTTGATTTACCAGGGACTGTTTTTGACAACTTGTGAAACTTAGGGGACTAAAACTGCCAATTTTGCAAACTTGATACGTTTTTCATCTGATTTTGATATTTTTGCATTTAAAACACATAAAACACTGATTTGTGATATTTTGATCATTTTGATGTGTTTCTGAGTGTTTTCAGATGTTTTTGTAGTTTAGACAGTATAAAAATGATGAGTATTTAGACACTCATCATTGCCCCTTTGATGCATATAAGTAATCTCCATACAAATAAAATAAAAACATGATTGACAAAAACTTTATTGACATATAAGTGGTGTAAGCTTACATTTAGTCACCCATACAACTCTATCTTGACTAATTTGGGCACTTTTCGCAAACTGTGCACTAAGTTGTTCATTAACCCCAAACAGCTAAAGGAACAGCATGGTCACGAATAAAAGAATTTGCAGGCGGGCATTTTAGCATGTTAACCAAGCTTTGATTATACTGTAGAAGGCTGACAGATGGCAAGACGGAACATTTTTCACGGGGATTCTGACATGCTCACACAAGTTACCATTTTCTCCCCACTCGCAGCTGCAAATTGCAAATTCAGAACCCGGGTTCCATATTTCATGATATAAATGTCGATCTACTTGGTCAACAACTTTGACCCGTTCACTTTATGTGATAACATCAGTGTTTTGCATTATTCTTGACTTACACCATGAGGTTAAATCACTTGCCCATTCATCTTTCCGGTAGCGTGAAACTTGTGATAAAATTTGAGAGCTGCAGAACTCTCGAGGCTATATCATTTTGTAGCCATGTCATTGTCATAGTTTAAATTTAGTAATACGTGACATGGCTAATTCTTGTTCAAAAGCCTCTGAGATTTTTTAGTAGTATAAGGTATATAGAGTTCATTGTCTTTAGCCCCTAAAAGATGGAAAATCCTATAAGATCATATCCAAAATTTAACTCTCAAACTGTTAACACAAAACACATTGAGAAAGTTGTATGGAAAGTGTCAAAGCAACAAGATAGCAAGCCCGACAAATAAGAGATGCCTTATATGCAACCGAACCTAAAGCAAAACGCAATTAAGAGACGAGCTGAAAATGAACATGTGATTTTGATTTTTGTTAGGAATGGTTATTTGGCATGACATGTTGTTTGTAATCAATTCCGTTAGTAAAAGTGTACAATCAAAAGATATTTGTATTAATGATGCTTTTAAACAATTAGAAGATCTTGTTTCCTTCTTCAAAAAGGGTAGAAATAATGTCGTCAAAGAAATTGCTAAAGAAATGAATGAATAACCAAAATTTGAATAAAAACAAGCTTCTAGTAGTAATAGAAAATACAATGATAATGTTGACAAAGAAACTATAAAAATTGGCAAAAAGATTTTTAGAACTAATTATTTCTTATACATTGTAGATCAAATTATATCATCACTTGAAACTAGAGTTAGACCAATTTAAAGTGTATAAAGGTATCTTTACTTTTCTATTTAGCATTGAAAATTGTAATTTAGTTTATGATATCAAGTTACAAGATAGTTGTCTTGACCTTAAAAGTTCTTTAAGCCATAACAATTGTTCGGCTATTAATGGCATAAACTTAACTTCGAAACTAAGAGTTTTGAGAGAAATTATACATGTAAAAAATGTTGCACCGACTGATATACTTAACTATATTGGAAATCTAAATTCTTTCCCTAATGCTTATATCCCGTATAAAACAATAATAACCGTTTCCGTGACGGTTGCTTCTGCGGAAAGAAGTTTTTCAAAAGTAAAGTTAATGAAAAATAATTTAAGATAAAAAATGTCACGAGAAAGATTAAATGGATTGTCTCATTTATCGAAAATGAAATATAATACCATATCGTCTTTAAAAGATAAATTAAAGATTTTGCATAAAAAAAGGCCAAAAAGATAAATTTCATGTAAACAGTTATTCGGCAAATAACTTCGATAGATAAAAGGCCACATTTTAAAGCCTCGCTTTAAGCCTCCGTGAAAGTTGAGCCGCCTCTGCTTTTGGACCATGACACAATAACCCTTTTCTATCCACGTGTTTATCGTGGTTGTATATAATAAGGGCTACGGATGGTTCGGCTATTAAACGTTTGACTACAAAGTGACACGTGCACTCTCTTTTTGTGTTAGGACGTCCGGTTGATGTTTTCTTTGGTATGTAACTAGTTCTGCTAGGTCCAACCACGCCTCCTTTTCTTTGGTCAGCTGGACCAAACGAACACCAATACCTATAAAAATGATAAATGCGGGGATCAATGTAACTAACGTGCATGTTTTTGAAATCTTAAGGTGGTACAAAGTATTTGGAGGTGTGTTTAGGAAGTGGTTATTTAATAATTAATAGTAGGTATTAGATATGCAAATGTAATAAAGCATTATTAAAGATATTGTTAGAATGTGATTTTTGCTATTAGACGTTGTAAATAGTCATATGTCAAGTAGTAGGCAAATGCAACTAGAGATTCATACGGATTTTGAGATAAACAGACCTAAAATTGCATTATAATGACATTATTTTACAAAATTGAGGTTTTGTTAAGTGGGAGCAACGAAAATTAGTTTGAAAAAGAGGCAAGTAGGTTACATTATTATTTTATGCTCGATAATCACTTATGTTGCAGGCGATATGAAACTGATTATTTGACCCTTACAAGGGTGTTTGGCATTGTGTTTTGGAAGTGGTTATCTGATTCGTTGATAATCAGTTTCTAGTGTTTGGAAATGGTGAAACTGATGTTAATAGGGGTCTAATAATCAGTATACAAGTAGCTTTAACAAAAGTGGTTGGGACTTTCTGATCATTTATGGTTCAATATTATATGTGAATCCTTAATAACTAAAATAGAGTTGATCGTTTCATTATTACTAATTCACAAAGCAAATTAGCAGAAGCGCATTCAAAACACAATGGCAAACGCCCCCTTGATAACCAAATAATCAAAAGCAGAACATGTTTATCCAAACTAAAAACTGGCAATTACCGTTTCAAGCATTAATAATCAGATAATTATAAACAGAACGTAAGTCTAAACACGAGTGAAGATGAAAAACTTACAGAATATATTCAAGGATGCCATCAACTTTAGGCTTGTATGGCATTTTAGTATGACGTCTTCTCCTAGCTTTAACATGAAATCTTGTGGGGCAATCTTTGTTGTTAGATTCACCACGGACAAAGTCATCAACTCTATGAAAGGGAATCAATGCAAGTCGGTCCAGATTCACACAGGGACCTTGTATTTTAGACCAGACAAGATCACACGATGCAAATTTAATGGTTGAAGGGTTTTGTACAGGGAGGGACAGTATTTCATCCCATCTCATCATCTATGTTAGCGAGAACAACAAAAATAGTGAATAGTTAGTAAACTTTTCCATATTTTTACTGTCGCTTATTATGTTTAGTTGTTTCTTCATAATTTATCTTTGGTTATTAGAAGCAAAAGGGCAAAGGGCACGAAAATGTAGCTAACTCGCCACTTTTTGCTTTGTTGTGTAGGCATCTTTATTTTTTCTTATCGTATACACCTTACTTTTGAATTTTGTCTGTGCGTATTTTGTGACTATTTTATCCTTCCATTTATCAATATTCCTATTAACGGGTAGGAGTAAAATAGCCACCAGAGACAAAAGAATAAACGGAATTTAAAAGTATCATGTATACGATATGAAAAAGTAAAAATGACTGCACAATAAAGCAAAAAGTGTCAAGTTATATTCAGTTTATTTCCCTCTTTGCCCAAAGCAATACAATTGTTATCTTTTTAGTCAATCCTCACAAAATGTACCTGATTTATAAAATCAATAAGAATATGTCATATGCCTCCATTGTTCTAACTAGCTCTCTCATATTGCGTGGTAAAGTCCCTTAAACGAATGTTGTGACATCAAGGATATTTTTTTAAACTATTGCCTGAAGTACACTAAACTATCGCTAAATACAGGTCAATAAGGACATACTTCAACGTCACACAAGCGTTCTTACTAAAATGAAAACCCAGTAGGGAACCTTTTCTTCAACGTGGCCTTCAACATGCCCTCAAGTTAAACCTTAACATTTGTCACATCAACTTTAACATTTTACGTTAACTCAACAAAAAAACACCTCTTATCATAACTTACCTAAGTTAAACCTTAACTCACTTTAACTCAAATATTTTCAAATTCAACCCCTAAACTAAAACAAACACTTCATTTATTAAAAAACATATCATTAATTCTTAAACATATTACAATACGAAATTAAAAAAAAAATGTTACAACGAAAAAAAATACGAAATAAAAAAAACACAATGCAAAGTAAACTACAACATAAAGGAAATGACGAAAATACAATCTAGTGACGATGTTACAAGTTATATTTTTTGATGATTGGGTCTTTTTCTTCATTGATCCAAGCCACAACGTTTGGATCTTTGCCTGCAGTGTCAGTCATCAAAAATTTCATCTCTTCCAACCTTGTGATCGTTTCATCTTTTACTTGGGCCGCCCTATACGCCGCTTGGGCGGTTTCCCGTTTGATACGACATAGTCTTGATGAATTGTCTTGACGAGCTCGTTCTTCCGGTGCTCGCTCCCCAAGTACTTGTCGTGCTCTCGGATCTAGCTTTCTTGGAAGCACGTTTTTTTCCCATGGGGCGTGGTTGTTCATCATGACCAAACAAAGCCTCGTTTGTTTGGCTTGGGAAATCGCCGATTAAATCAACCGGATCTGGCGCGTCCCATTTCTTATGACCACGCAAAACCTCCCAAGCCTCCTCGTTTGCAAACGGCGCGGATTTGTGCTCGTCACGATACATTTGTTTCGCCCGTTTGAGGACATTCATCTCACTTTCCCCACTTCTCTGTTCCCGCTGCGCACGTTTGTAATACGCGTTAAACTTTGTGCAATCACGGTTCAACATTTTCCACTTGCTTGTTATTATATCCTTGTTGCGTCGTTGAAAATTGAGTCTATTGAACTCATTTTTTACCCGATGCCAAAACGTATCATATCCTTGTGCACGCCCGAGAAGCGGATCCTCCGTAGCGGCTACATAACAAGTGGCAAGTAATTCTTCCTCTTTTGGTTGCCAACGTCCAGGTACGTAGTTGAGATTTTCTTCATCCTCATCGATTGGTTTAGGGTCTTTGGATTTTTTGGACTTTTGTTTACCACGACTTTTGAACTTTGGAGGAGACGTGGGTGTTTCGGGAATCTCATGTGTTTCAGTTTGTGAATGTTGTGAGAATTGTAGATTTTGAAAATTGGTGTTTAGTGTGTTTTGTTGACTTTGTTCCCAAAACAGAAATCGTTGATGTTATAGGTAAAGTTCTTGGCTCGACAAGCCTGGTGGGTTAGGAAAAGAGATGTTGGGTGCTGATGAACCTGCGTTCAGGTTTGAAGATGAACCTGGGTTTGAGGTATTCCACCCACCAAAAAGATTCACGAATGAATCATCGTTGTTGTTGCGTCCCGATATTTTTTTTAGCAAATGGAAGTATGTTGAGTTGTGGAAGTGTGAAAAAAAAATGGTGTGTTATTTGGGTATTTATAGTGGTAAGAAAATGTCTTTTTTTTTTCCAAAAAAAAACTAGCCGTTTAGGCGTTTACTGGGGGGGGGGGGGGGGGGGGGGGGGGCGGCGGGGTAAAATGAAAATTGTTTTTTAAACCCAACGGCTATAATAGCCGTTGGGGAGGAGGGGAATTGAATTTTTTTTATTTTTTTTTAAACACATACCACCTTAACGCAGTGTTAAGAGGATAAATGGGGCTCGTTAACGCGCCTTTAACGCCGGTCTCGGCGTTAAGGGTTAACTTGGGTGTGTTAGTTACCATATCGATCGCTCTTAGTGCCACATCAACAACAAAAAAATCCCCTATATGGCATCTATGTAAGCACAAAACACCGAGTGACGCCAAGTATGTGCTTAATGTAAAATAACCACAAGTTACCAATAGTTATACCTGTTGGTGTAAACTCAGAACGTTTTAAGGACTTTAATGTACCAAACTTCCGTTCAGAACTTTTTAGTGCAAAATGAAAAGCTTTTTATCCAACTCACATAATACAATGATTTAAGTCACTTGTTCTACTTCTAGGCCTTGCCTTAAAAAGAAAAAGCAAACAAATATCATCATAACATAGAGCAACACTAAACACATGCAACTCTTATCAAAGATAATTACATATGAATAATAACTTAAAATCAATAAGCAAACAAGAACAACAAACATAATGAATAGTTATAAAAATAACAACTTCCATGTTTCTAGTGTTGCTCATCATGTTTAAATGGTACTTCATGAAATATCTTTGGTTGTGATAGGCATAACAAGTGTTATCTTTCTAGTCTACCTCGCAAAACGAAACCGATTTCCAATATAAGTATATATCCGATTTCCAATATCAATATATATGCGTCCATATTATCATTCAGTAAGCAATGCAGTAGATTATCCAACAAACTAGTCAAAGATAAAATACGTGAGAACATAACTTTTTTAGTAAGGAAAAGTAAAGAAATATGAAGTAAACATTATCAGCCCGATTTTGGTAGTAAACATTTTACTTTAGAATCAGCCAAATCAACCTTGTTTTCATTTCTTTTCATTTTCTTTCTCTCTTTAATCTGTTCTCGAGTCTAAATTTTAAAGAATGGAAAGGTATGGGATGGGAAGAGCAAAGTAAGGGATGACAAGATGGAGAAAATGGTTATTAAAATTTGTGTTCTTCAGTTTATATTTTAAGGCTATGTTTGGCACACAAGATTATGAAGAGATTATGCTTATTTTTTCAAAAAATAAGCTACTTCAAAAATAATCCTTGTTTGGCAACATAACTTATAAGAGATTATAAAAAAAATAATCTCTCATAATCTCTGAAAATAAAAGGTTACTTCATGTAGCTTATAAAAATAATCTCTTTTTATAATCTTTTTCAGAAACAGCAACAGCACCAGCATCAGCAACAGCACCAGCACCAGCACCAGCACAATCTATTTTTGCCAAACATACCCTAAGTAGGAAGGAAAGAATACAGAAACTACAAAATTACAATTATACCCTTCAAACTATATATACATTAATTCACTCTAATGACAGTAGTTGCATAACAATAAGTATGATACAGATGCTTCACCATGGTACCAAAACTATTACTAAATTTGTAAAATACTAAAATCCATTAACCACTCAGGTCACCTATGACTAAAATTCACATGTGACACTATGACCAATCAATGCACATTGACCACACAAGAGATATAACATTCGAATATGAGATACTAGTGACACACTATGCTTGTAGACGAATTTGACCATATGTAGAAGACCAGCTATCTTAAACTATTAACGTAACAATGAAAATACACAAGTAAACATGTGGATGTAAGAACCATATACGAACATAACGTTGATTGAAATTATTCAAACATATAAAACGTGCTTGGAAGGTGAGGATAGTAATTTACACAAGCCCATGATTTAATCAACCCAGTGTCCTTCCTAATCCCCCCACAAGATTTATACAAAAAAGCTCATAATTTCTCTCTCTCCCCTCTTCCCGTCCCCTACCTTTCCTTTCTTAAAAAACTTAAGAACATCAATATTTTTTATTTCCCTTCTCATTCCCTTCCATTCCTTTAAAAACAAAACTCGAGAACAGAGTGTTGATATTCCTCTTCATTTTCTTTCTCTCCTTAAGTGATATTCGAGAACATAACTTTTTTGGTTTCTCTTCATTTTCTTTCTTTTCTTTTATTAAGTGATACTCGAGGACACAGTTTAGAAAATAGGTTAATATTATAGAAACCAACATACTTTTGTCATTTTGCATGGTAAAGTTTCTCAACCCGTTACACTAAAATCCTCAAACTTGTCAATCTATGAAACCAATGCTAAATATAGGTCAATAAGTACCTAGAAGTTACATAAGCCTTCTTACTAAGATAGATGACACATACAAACGTTCTAGCTTGGGTGACAACAAAACATGCTTTAAATACATTGTAGATCATGCATTCAAAAAATGTATTTTGAGTATATATAACATTTTGATGTTTAGATCAGGTATATATGAAATTATCATAATACTTGACATATATTATTCTATTATATTAACATCGCCACAACGTCAAGTAACAAGCCCCCTATGTGTCATCTACGTAAGCACAAAAGACCTATGTGACGTCAAAATACAGACCATGATTTACCAATAATTTTTTTTACCGGCATGTGTAAATTAAACGCGTTTTAAGGACTTTAATATAACAGATGTCCATTGAAGAATTTTTCATGCAAAATGAGTAATTTTTATAAGGCGCTAAAAAATAATAATTTATGTCACTAATTCTACTTATACTCCTTGCTCTAAAACGAAAAGAACAAACGAATGTCATATCATCATAACTTAAAGCAAGACTAAAACACATACTCATATAATTCTTGTTAAGGATAATTACATATGACTAATAACTTAAAATCAGTAAGCAACCAATTACATTAAATTCCAAAATTCAAATAGAATTCTAAATTCATATTTCATTAAGTGTAACACAGCAGGAAAATAGTATAAAGATAGTAATTGTAGCAAAATCAAAAAGTATTACTAAATAGTTTACCTTAAAAAACGATGAAAGTAAAATACGAAGAAATGGTAGAGAAATTCCCGAGTGTATAAACAATGTGTTTTCTGACCTACAAAAGTTGGGCTATATGTGTTAGATATGGGCTTTTTTATAGTTTATGGATTGCAAGCCCAGTAGAAAATATCGAATGTTAGATGAAGGTCATGAAGCGAGATATTTTGATATAATGTTTATAGCGAGATACATATAGTTACTGGGCTAAGGTATTACTTTGCGTTTTGAATCGGTGTTCATACTTTATTAGTTTGGTTTTAGCCTTTTGGCCGTTTGGGATCAGAAATTAGTTTACGAAAACCGGAAAACCAAAGTGAACCGAACCGAATTGAAAAACCAAATGATCCGAAAGACTCGTATATATTTTTTTCATTTAACTATATATTTAGCAATCAATTTCATTAATTAAAAACAAAACATAAAAAAAAAAAAAATAAAATAAAAAATAAAACAAAAAACATATTAGCTCGCTCCTAATCCGTACAATAAAAGCTTTCTACATTGCCGAAAACCCGTGTTTTTTCTTCCTGATATGCATAAAGTTTCGATACCAAGTTGTAACACCCCGTGAACGACACGACTTAAAATCATTGAAATTTAAACTTTTACGCGGAAACGATTTGACTTAAAACTGACATGCTGTTGCTAATCGTTGAACTGATATAATTATGTAATAAACTGACCCTTGAAAGTATTTTTACATGAAACTAGACTCAATTACCTTAGAAATGACGGGTGACACGACCCGTGACGGCTTACGGTTAAAAAGATATGATTTTTCGAAAACTAACTTCGACTAGTTCTCCAAACTAGTTATTCACTAGTTCTCCAAACTAGTTCTCCAACTATTTTAACCACTTTACAAACACTTAACTATATACATTATTTTTCCAAACATTCTTGACCCGTTTGATCCAAAATGAGTTAAAATAGACCTTGTCCCAAACACCTTTTTTTCTGCATATCCCTTTTATATACTTCACTATAAGTAGGTTTTCTTAAAACTCTTATCCATACATATATCCATAAAATACTCTTACAAAAAATTCAAGAGAATCAATAGTAGGAAAAAGACTTGTAACTATCATAATAAAGTGTGTAAGGTCTCAAGTTTAGTTCTCGGTGAGTGCAAACAATTCTGAAGTTGTCATGCCAACCTTCTGAGACGGGAGGGTTTTCCCCTGTTTGAGTTTATGTGGAGGTGGGTTCAAATCTTGTGAATTATCTGTTAAAAGGCCAGAAACCTGTCAATGTATTGAATGACGATTGATTTCCATAATACATCGAACACTTAAATATGCAAATACATAACATTCTAGACTCGGTCTTGGGCCTGTTACAACACTACAACATAATACGGGCTAACACTCCCCCGCAGTTCGAGCGGCAAAATCGCGAAAGCTCACACTGGAGATTAAAAGCTAATAAACAATAAAGTAAAACTAATAAATAATTGTTGAAGAAGACATTCGACAGCAAGCGGAAGCACATCTTCAAGCAACAGACAACAAACCAGATAAACCAAAGTATCCGTACCAAGCAGGATAAACCAAAGTATCATGACCAAATGAGATAAACCAAAGTATCTCTTACCAAACAAGATAAACCAAAGTATCCTGACCAAACTTTATAACCCAAAGTATCCCCAACAACTAAAACAAATGGGATAACCCAAAGTATCCTCTACAACTAAAACAAACGGGATAACCCAAAGTATCTCCCACAACTAAAACAAAAGAAATTATATATATATACTAATTGTCAAACAAATGAAATTCACTGTTGTAACGGCGTTAGTGATGTGGCACTTTGTGGTTGGTCATAATACACGTGTTGCCTTATTGCTATTGGCTAAGAGGCAAAATGTGAGTGATTTTTTACAGTAAAAGCCATTGTGCCACGTTACTTCCACCTTCTCCTCTCTCTCACATATTCTAGATCTATCATTACTTCCAACCAAAAAACGCACCGCCTCTTTTCTTTCTCTTCGTTCTCAAATCAGACGATCAACACCAACCATTTATCCTAATTATGATCTGATAGTAAGTTAACGGTTCATACCCCTATGGGTTACAAAAACGGTTTGTCAATTGATTGTACGGCGATCTCTTTCTTTGATTTCGTTTTGAAACCCTACCGGTTACAAAAATGGTTTGTCAGTTGATTCTACGGGGATCTCTTTCTTTGATTTCTTTTTGAGGTATGATTTATTGTATTTTTTTTAAACGGTTTAATTGAATCATTTTTTATTTATTTTTTTGTATGATCCGCTAGGTCGTACCTGTTATCTTCTAAATATTTTGCTTCTACATATGTTCTCAGTGATTGATTTTAATTGTTGTAGTTTCTAGCTTTCATTAACATAGGTTACTTTGTATTAGGAGATTTAGTCATTTTGGAAGAAACGTTCATGATGTATGTTGGATGCAGATTACCAGTTTAGTTATATGTTTTTTTTCAGTTTAAGTGGTAATTGACTCTATATTTTTTTAAGGAATTTTAACATGCAGTTTTCTATGTTTTAAATGGTTGTTCACTTATGGTATTATGGGATGCCCATTTTCTATATTAGTTGGTGTAACAACTGCCGCTTGCATCAAAGAATATAACGTCTTACTTTGATCTTTAATAGGTTAGGCTTAAAATGTTATGTTGGTTTTATGAGATGGATCTTTTGGTGTTTGTAATAATTTAGGTGAAAATGTCATAAATGTAAGTTTCGTTGTTGCTCAACTCATTCTTTTTTTTTTCGTTTCAGGCTATCTTTGGGAAAATAAATGTAGCGAGCAGTATTCGGCCAAGAAAAACTAATCCTACTACTGATGTACTGGGATTGCTTTTTCTTGGTCGAATACTGATCACCACTTATGAATTCCATAATGCATCTACCAAAAAGCTTGGTCTTTCATACAAGATTTCAATTTTTACGGATGCAAGTATTTATTTTCAAGTTGAATTTTACATATTTAATGAAATAATATTACTTAGGGTTGTTTCGATTACCTTATATGTGTACATCCGCTAGCACAAACTTGCCAAGTGGCTCGCATCTAAAATGGTAATTGCCTAACAATTGTATTAATGTTTTGTTGCTTTTATAGAATAGCGTTATTTTCTATTCTTAATAGTTTATGTGAAAATGTGTTGATGTCGTTGAATTTAGGTATCGTAATGGTTTTGGAAAAAATAAAATAAAATAAAGGATGGTATATTTGGCATTGTTTTTATGTTGATGTTTATGTATTCCAGCCAGTAATATCAAATTTGTGTTTCGTAATTGCTGATGATATTTTCTGTTGCAGGCTATTCTTTGGAAAGCAAAAGTGGTTATCAATCTTCGGCCAAGAAGCAAATACTCCTGCTACTGATGTACTGGTAACGCTTTTCTTTGTTGAATACTGATCACCACTTATGCTTTCTGCGGAGGTTTTTTTACTTCTTTGCCATCATGCATCTGCCAACCAACTTGCACTTAGGTACAGCCTTTCAAATTTTTTTTGGGTTGCACCTATTTCCTTTTACTTCGAATTATATGTGTTACATGGAACGATATTAGTTACGTTTTTCTGGGATAATGTTATCTGCATAAATTCATTTGCAACACTTCGGAAAGTAACTTCAACCTAAACTGCTAATGACCTGAGAGGCATATTGACAGTGCTGTTTACCATCTTATTTTCATTAGATGAGGCTAACCTGTTAAGTAAGAATCTGATTACTTTTCGGCTTTAGGGGCTGTTTCACTGTGTTTTAACTGCTTATGGGAACATTGAACACTTCTTGCTGCTATACAACATTACACAGATTTACCACAACCATTGGAATTTAGTTGACGGTCACTCATAATGATAATGTTTAAGATATCAATATAATTAGCTTATCAGAGCATAGTCGAAATTGCTTATTCGGTGCTGACGATACAAATTTGATTGTTTGGGTACCTTTTTCTGCATCATCGGAATTGGAATGGACATCGAACAAGAGTTGTAGTGGAATGCTGTGCAAAATATTAAGATGACTACAGATTTTATAACTACTGGTAAGGATCGCCTTCGATGTTTCTCAATTGCAAGCAACCACCTGTGTCTTTATGAACAACGATGATTCGTATGAATTATGTATTGCTAAATAACCAGTTTAAATAACCAGAATCAAATAATTCATATTAGTTTATTTAATAACTGGCGGCTGCCTCAAAGAGTAAAACGTGGTGGACCACGTACGATAGGTTTACATGTTTAGTTACTTTTATGAGATGGCAATTTTTGTTTTCTAATAATTTATGGGAAAATGTGACAAACTTAGGATTTTTAGCTATTCAACTCATTACGCTTTTATGTTACAGGCTACTTGTGCCAAAAGAAATGTGGTGAGCAGTATTCGGCTAACAACAAACTACTCCTACTACTAATGTATTTGGATAGAATTTTCTTGGTCCAATACTGATAACCGCTTATCATTTAAAGTATGCGTCCAGCAACAACTTTATTTTTCCATAGAAGATTTCATTTTTTCCCAGTTTCAGGTATTTACTTTCAAGTTGAATCTTGCATATTCAATGGAATACTATTACTTACGGATGTTGGGTATATTTTTATGGAGCATTCGAATCACAATGGACATGGAACAATATCTGCAGTGGAATGTTATGCGAAATCTTAAGATGACTGAAGATCTTATGCTTATTGGTAACCATCGTGTTCACCATATTCTCAATTGTAGACAGCCATCTATGTCTTTGTGAAGGATAATGATTTATGTGAACTACGTCGTTTGAAATTTATCAAATTTTGGCAAAACCACTGTCATACAATTCCGTCCATTGCGGTTTCGTCCACTTTCTCACAACTCAAAATTTCCTTTTACGGTTTAAGCATACCTTCTTTTACCACCGACTGGTTGCAATGGATTTAATTGGTGCAGTCTGTTTCCTGGCCATGGGTTACTTATTTGGTACTTTTGCATCCATATCCACCTATATTGGCACAACATACCATCTTATATTTATGAAATAGACTTCTGATTAAAAGATTGGCGGATAATATCGGTTTTGTTATTATGATGACATTAGTGTTGTATGTCAATGTCGTTGGGTATAATTGATATGCTGCGTTAGTCTTATTGGTATCGTTGTTTGTCTAAGTAGTTTTCTACACTTGAGTCCAATTGTCACGGCATGTTTGCACACACGAATCACTATCATCTGCTGTAAACGTGTTCTGATGCATTAGATGAACATATATTGTGCCATTTATTTGATGGTTTCATGCCAATCAGGAATTACTTTATATTTTACCACACTTGCATTTACTTATTAGTGACACCAAGCTATAGGTTCCCATATGATGATTCCATATTTGTTGTTATTGCACGTATGTACATGCAGATGGCTGGAATCAGTAGTTGTCGAGATGAAATATGTAGCTGTATAGGCTCATTCGAAGAAGATAAGTTCCTGATTTATTCTTCGTTTCTGCAGCCTAAAGTAATCATATTAAACTTTCTATTTTAGTATACAATTTACATATTAAATGATAACTATGCGTACTGACCCTATATTCTTAACTTCCCACAGTGGCAGGAGGCATGATAGGGATCTTCGTCGATTGTATGAAAAAAAAACGCGATATTCTTGGGCTATTAGGTGTTATTTTGTGAAACATAAATTTACTAAAGCACGCGGTTTGTGTATCACAAAATAGCATTTAACAGCCCAAAGATATCGTCATTTTTTTCCCCTGATAAAGTGAGCGCCTCAGTATCTTACTGGTACGTATGATTTACAAATTAAATTATGCGCTGTTGCTAAAAGAAAACTAATATTAGTATCGTTAGTCGGATAATTGTTATGATATTTATTGTATCATCACACTTACAACAACTCACATGTCTAATACGATTTTTTCATATTTTTATGATGCATGTTATCTTTCAAGCTATAGTCTCTCATCTGAACTTAGTTCGAAGACCTATCTATAATACGGATACGGTTCTTCTTTTAAAAAAAACGGAGGCACAAAAAAATTAAGAATCAATATTGTTGAACTATTAGATGTTATTTTATAAGACATCAATCTTATGTAGAATACAGATCTATGTGTTATAAAATAGCATTTAATAGACCAAGAATATTGTGATCTTTTATTTTATATGGCAATTGGTTATGCCACCGATATATTCGTGTGAATAATCATAGTAAGGTATTATAATTCTTCCAACCACACCTGTTATTGATAGCTAATATCCAATATAAAAACAATGTTATTTGTTGATTTGAAAATTTACATTCACATATGTATATGTTAACCATGCGATTCACTTGCATTAACAGGTAAACAGGTCCACAAAGACAGCTGCTCAAACAAGATTTAATCTAGAAACAATGGAGAAGATGTTCTTTCAGAATGGATCATGAAATGCAGCCACAATAAAAGGTGAACATCATATAATTATTTAACAGAAAGACTGGCTTTTATTTAATCAAATATTTTACAACCATATGTCAAAGCCTAGACCCACATATCACAAAGGCACTCAAACTAAAATTCACCACAGATACATGACTATAAATACAAAGACCAACATATACAAGACATCACCACCACCATCAGAGTCAACCATCTGTCCACACACGCTTACCAATCCATTGAGCCCCTAAGTTTCTCGATAAACAAATCATTGTTTCCAAAGTTTAGTTCCAGTTTAATTGCTAGAATGCGCATTTGCATAAGCTTTTGTTCATCTCTTGCCTACACTTCTCTTAGATATTTTGCGGTTTTCTAGGCATAAACATTCCCAACTGTTTCCAGTTCTTGAATAAAAGCAAGCCTCTCACGAGTAACACTGACCAAGCTAGCACATAGGCCATTCATTTGCTGTGCCATTTGAATATTTTGGCCTGCAGCTTGGCGACAGTACAACACTAGCATATCAGACCAGTTATTTGAGTTTGCTTCGCTTCTAAGCTGATCAAACTTAGGGCGCCTGGACATTGTGTTTACTTCCTTCTTTATTACAAGTTATGACCAAATAGATGTCCAGTTAGCCTGTCTTAAATAGAAAAAACAAGGCTATACCTTTTGCATAATGACAAACACAATACTGATATGTATAAAACATAATTACACATTGAACACTATTTGCATAAAAACAAAAGACAGAGAATCGACACTGTTTTTTTCAGCCTTCTACTTTATTTGCTTGGATGGTATCTAGCAAAAATAATTCATGCACGTCTTTTATTATATGTTTTCATTAATACATTATTTGGCAATATCATCTTATATCAAAAGAGTGGATGGTGGATAATCTGTAAAAGAAGAATTTTTTGAAGAACCCAAAAGAGATATATCACATGTATTTCAATAAGTATGATGAATTCAGTTATATGACAATGCAATATAGAGAAAAGATAATCGAAAAAGAAAAAATAGAGTAACATACATTCATCTTTATGTTCAATGCAATCAATATTGGATAAATGCTTATTGAGTTCTGGCCAGAAGATCAAATGCCATTTTTTTGTCATGTGTGCTTTTACATATCCAACTAATTTCAGAACAACAAATATACCAAAAAATACATTTTTTTTTTACATATACTTCTCCTCCACAGATGAAAAAAGTTTTGCTCACATATGCTACTGTCAATATATGCATTTTGCTTATACAATATGTGACATTAACATTTCATAACTAAAAGCCAAGTTTCATACTATTTGCATATGTCCTTTTAGTTCACTACAAAGAATGCCCTGTGTTTCCATGTATTTTTTTACATACGTTGATTTGTTTGCTTCTTCCTAATATTACAGTCACACAGACAGCCATACATGTGTCGTTAGAGGCTTTTTCTACTTTGTGGGTTGAAGACAATAAACAAAGATATGGAACAGATTCTGTTTCAGAAAGTATAATCTTAATCTATCTTTTATGTTCAGCTATATAATAAAATTTATATATGCACTTCTAACCCATCACCACAAATCTATGAGCAGTCACAAGAAAAATAGATCGATAATATAATCCGCAGTCATCCTAAAAGTACTTTACAAACTTCAAATGGTTACACAAACTAATACAAGCGTCCTTTTTTTTAAACGTATACCTTATTATAAATCTAAAACGACAAAGAGTTAGATTTACCGTATTTAACTATCTAACTGATAAACAATTCTTAAGTGTTACATTCAAATCTATGTTTTATATCATAAGACTGTTGACGTATTCTAAAACCAAATCTGACGTGATGCTAAATCTTACCACCGAAATTTATAAACTAACTAGAAATTACTTTGCAAACTTATATGTAGCTAAAGTTTATTAACGATTTATAATCAGACACATGTAAATTTGGTTAAAAAAATATTGCTATCAGTTTATTTGCTGATTTTTGTAAATCGACTTCGTTGACTGTATTTAAAAAATAACGCCATGCCTTTGGTGTCTATCACTGTTTTTAAATGTACTGACCACATTCTATTCTCATTCTAAGGTTGCACATACCACTACCTATAGAGTCAACTACCTATGGAATAAACCAAAGGCTACCAAGATCAGTTTGACACTACGTGACTACAACATGACTATAGTCTATACCAAGACGGCAATCTACAGCATATATCAAAGGAAGTTATGTTCTAAGACAAATAATATGTCACCATAAACCTAAGATTCATTAAGTACTGAATGAATAAAAAAAAACAAACAAAAATAAAAAAAGATGTTCAAAGATACAAAACCATAAACATTACCAAGTCTTAACTAACATCCCATAACAAGACTACCCATTCACAAGACTGCTTAAACCCAAAAGAGATTTCAAAAAAACCAAGATAAACCAAATCAGTACACCATGCCCTTCAGCTTCTTTATGAATGACAGAAGCTCCTGTGCTCGCTTCTGCTTCTTCATAACATTAACCAATATCGCTGCGGCTTCTGTCAGATCTTCGGTTTGCAGCTTGGTTAATTCTGAAATACTTTCCACACAAGAATCAAATGGGTATAGAAGCTCCAATTCTCCAATAACATAATCCCTCTCGGCTACACGAGCTCTGATTTCTTGCGCCTTCTTCGTCAACTCTGCTTCATCAACCATCACAACACTCACCTCCCTTCGAAAATGAACAATCATCATGTCCCTGACCAAACTAGATCCTGCAACACCAGCAAGTTCTTCACAAAATGGCATAGGTGTTTTCATCTTTTTTCCTATTTTCTTTTTTACGTTTTTGGTTTTTTTCCCCTTTGGTTCTAAACTAAAACTGATATGGTATGTGTGTATTTTAAAGGGAAGATTTAGTTTAAGTAAGTGATATAATTAGTCTAGCTTATTGTACACATTTGATGAGTACTTTGATTTGACAGCCACCCTATAGCCACCAAGACCATTGGAGACTAATGGTGTATTTGTCTTCCCCAAGAGCTAGCATTAAATGAGCAACCTTTCACACACTTGCCTTTTCATTTTTTTATTTATTTTTTTCTTTTTTCCCACATACAATTCCCTATAATTCAGTTTGCTAATATTAAAAAAATAAAATAAAAAAGGATATCAGGCAACAAAAAATTATTTGTATATATATGAAACCATGAAAAAAAAAAAAAAAAAAAAAAAAAAAAAAAAAAACTCTGAAAGCATAACACTTGTTCATATTCTACTCTTACTTACAATATGTAACTTTTTTTATTTTTTTTATTTTTATTTATTTATTTATTTATTTTCTGGAATTCTGCAGGTTTTGTTTTTGGGCATAAGAATACAAGAAGAAGGAACATGCCATAAAATTATTCCAAACATTTATACAATGAAAATAGTTCGATAGGAATATTGTATATTTGTTTTACCCAATGTGTGTTGTTGTTAGCATAAACCAAGAAAATGGTTGCACACACATTGTAAAAACTGGTGTACATCGTGTAATCTTGAAGTGTGCAAAACGAACATTGCTTAAAGTTGGACCTTGAATGCCAGCTATATACGGCTAATATGCTTAGTGATCCCTGAGCCAATAAATAATTTGAATGCATGGGGCATATGACCTCTATGGTGTTCAATGATATATCCAAAAAGAGATTATGTGACCTACTTGAACTAAAAATTTTGTACCATTTAGTATTGATATACCTCTTGATATGAACAACTGAACTCATATTTTTCTTGAATGTGTTGAATAAAACAGATTGGTTATCTCTAGATGTAAACATGGGCTTTGGGTTATTGCATTCGGCTATTTAGAATTTGATTACGATCCAAAATTTTATTGTTATTTTAAACATCTGATAATTTGGTTCATCGAGAAATGTTATATAGATAGAATAATATGACTAGAAAAATGGATACACATTAACACAAGTCGTTACTTCATTTTTGCTTTCGAGTTTGACAAAACTAAAAAAGCAAAACAATGATTTAGTGGAACGTGTACATATGTGGCCAGTCGAGCCACTGGCAATTTGTTTGAATGAAATACACATTGATTTAAAAAAACGCACACATACTAATCGTCTGGAAAATATCTAAATAGAAATGATAAAAAAAAATATATTATTACAAACCGATATTATAAAAAACAAAAAAGCCAAACCGAACCCGCATCAACGCGCGGGCTACCCTGCTCGTTATAACTAAAACTCATGCACTAACATCAAAAGAAAAAAAATAAGAAAATGAAAGTTGGTTTTAAAACTTCAATCCCGAAAGAACCTTCCGAACAAACGGGGCGTGTTTTTCCCTAAAAAAACATAAAAATCCACTTTTTTATTATTATTTTTTGAGGAGAGTTATTTTACATACCAAACTTTTTTCACATACCAATGGACTCATCTCCACCATCCATTTAAAAATAAATCAATGGTTGATATTAAAAGCATTTTATTATTTCACCTATTTTTTATAATTTAAATATCTCTTAAACCGTTAATCGTTAAGCGAAAATATTTACACCGTCGCGACGAGCATTTAATTATCTTTCTATAGACGGGCACTTTGATATACTTTCGAAAAAAGAAAAAAAATCGTTTTTTTCACGTTTTTTCGTTTTTTTTACGTTACTGAAATTTGCATGAAAAAATCATATATGATAAAACACTAAGTTGATTATCACATGTGATATTAGTGTTAAATCATATATGATATGTAATATCATATGTGATATTACACTAATATCACATGTGATATTACATATCATATTTGATATTACACTAATATCACATGTGATATTCAAATTAGTGTTTTATCATATATGATTTTTTAATGCAAATTTCAGTAACGTAAAAAAAACGAAAAAGCTTTAAAAAGAAAATGAAAAATACGAAAAAAAAATTTTGTCGAAAGTATATCAAAGTACCTATCTATAGAAAGATAATTAAATGCTCGTCGCAATGATATTTTTTTTTCGCTTAACGATTAACGGTTTGCAAGATATTAATATTTGAAAAAAAAAGAATGAAATTGGGTTTTTTAAATTGTTGGGATTAATCTCATCCATTAGATCAAATAAAAATGAATGGTGGAGATTGATCCCGTAAACAATCTTTTGTCTTCAAATGATCTTAAATCCTATTTTTTTTTCTTCAATTAATATAAGATTCACAATTAAAAAAAATCAATAACTTCAAAACCATCAAGCCGACCCATAAACTTTTTCAACCAATCAATTTCCAAACCCATATAAACTTTTTCAATCAATCAATTTTCAACCCATTCTATGAATATGATCCCATGAATGGAAAACATTCAAACGAACGAGAATAGATCTAGAAAACAACGTACTTCCAATATGCATCATATGTTTCCTTCGCATTTTTTTATACCAATTCTTCCAAGGTTATCCACCGGTGTACTAAATTCAAACAAGATAACGTAGATCGATATTATACCAGGTCTTCACAGATTGCGATGAACCAAAAAACAAACCAACATACAAATAAAGGGATCCCTCTAGATAGCCAACAATTGTCGACGACCGGAGGATGACAAATTAATGGTTTAAAGGGAGCCCTCCGAAGTTCTGGGAGTTTAGGTTTAGGGTTATAGATTTTAGGATCGTATGGCTGATACCATGTCAATGTATTGAATGACAATTGATTTTATTGATTGATTCCAGAATACATTTGATGCGCGCAAAACCGTCAAGTTCTCTCACGCAAGCGTAAGAAAACTTAAAGCAGCTTAAGCACGGAATCAATGAAGATCTGAGGAGTATAGAGTCTCCCCGGGTCGTTATGTCCCAGCGAGCTATGCAATGGATCAATCAACGTCTAGTGATCGAGAAGTTTGAACGAAAAAGGATTATGAATTGGTGATTATAACTACAGAGATATCAAACAGATACAAAGGCTAAAATGCAAATGAGAGGAAATTAAAAAGATAAAATCTATTAAATAAACGCTATCACTAAAATTAAAATGATGTTTTTGTTTTTATGATTTTACGAAACTGAAATTAAAATCTACGCGACGTACAAAATAAAAAAGTGAAACTAACTCAATATTAACCCTAAAAATATGAAAATGATGTTTTTACAATCCTAATGATAAAAGAAAATATTTAGAAAAATAAAATTATTTTTAAAACTAATTATCTAATTAAAAACTATTTTTAACTATTAATTAATTACCTAAAATACAAGAAAATAGGAAATTAGACTAGAAAAATAAGATTAAGACTTGGAAAAGTCTAAAATATCAAAATAGACTTTTCAAAACTATTTTTGTATTTTTGTGATTATTTATCTATTTTCTAGGAATTTTAAACTAATAAAAACTAATTAAATCACTAAAAATTACCAAATGAACTATGAAAAATATGGAAAATTACTTTTTTCACTTTTTATATTTATCTAAGCCTAAGAAAAATGAAAACTTATTTTTTTGGACCTTTTCTGAATTTTTTGTATTAAATGCTATTTAAAAATGCTTAAAAACTAGATTAAATTAAGAAAAATAGTAAAACAGCTAGGAAAAATCTGAAAATTTCAGGGAAACTCTAAAATAATGTTAAGAAGCTATGAAAAATGGAAAAACAGTAAGTTATTTGGAAGAAAATGAAACTGCTGAATCAAGTGCTTATTGAAATAAGCACTTGATAAGCAAATGAACAAATCAAGCAACCTACTGCTAACAGAAGCTATTATATACTAAATATGACCAAATGAAACAGTAATCAACAAGCTACAACAACTGATTAACAAGATAAACAGATTTGATGATTTTGATTTTAAGCTAAGAAACAGTTTTGGTACTAACTTTAAGCCAATAAATAAGTACTCAAACAAGCTATAAACTAAAAACTAATGATCAAGACCAAAACTAGACCTAAGTGACTGCTGTTAACCAAAATACTAGCCCTTAACAAGCTATTACAAGCTCTGTGCAAGCTTGAATAAAACTGAGAAAATACTCAGTTAATACTGAGTCCTGAGCAGGGCACCAGGTGCCTGTTTTGAGCTTATGCACAAGCTCAACCAGAGAGCTTGAGCTTAAAACAGATACTGGGTCTTATAAACAACCAAGTGAACTACTTATGTTTCAAAAATGTCCTCTCCAAAGTAATGCTTCACTCGATGAACATTCACTTTGAAATTAGGACCATCGGGTTGAGATAACTCAATGGTACCATAAGGATAAACCTTAGCGATAGTAAATGGACCAGACCAACGGGACTTGAGCTTTCCCGAGAAAATCTTCAATCTTGAATTGAAAAGAAGGACTCTATCACCTACGTTGAAAACGCGGTTCTTGATTTTTGAGTCATGAATCTTCTTTGTCTTTTGTTTATAGATCAAAGAGTTCTCGTAAGCTTGATCACGGAGTTCATTTAATTCATTCATTTGAACTTTCCGATGATCACCCGCTGTCTGAATATCGAAATTAGCATGCTTCAAGGCCCAGTATGCCTTGTGCTCGAGCTCAACTGGTAGATGACACGCCTTCCCGTACACCAGCTTGTATGGAGTGCACTCGATGGGTGTTTTGTAGGCTGTACGGAAGGCCCAGAGTGCGTCATCTAATCTATCCGACCAAGAGGCACGGTTTTCACCAACCGTCCTCTCCAAGATTCTTTTAATCCCCCGGTTGGAAACTTCCACTTGCCCACTTGTTTGTGGGTGGTATGCAGTAGAGGTACGGTGAGTTACACCATACTTTTGCATGACTCTTGCAAATTGGTCATTGCAGAAATGCGTACCACGATCACTGATGATGGCTCGTGGAGTTCCAAACCTAGCAAATAAGGATTTCAAGAATTTCACAACAACTCGGGCATCGTTGGTGGGTAAAGCCTTAGCTTCGACCCATTTTGACAAGTAGTCAACGGCCACGAGTATGTACTTATTTCCGTGAGAAGAAGGAAATGGCCCCATAAAGTCAATGCCCCAGATGTCAAATATCTCACACACTTGAATGGCGTTTTGCGGCATTTCATTCCTTTGTGAGATATTCCCGTGACGTTGACAAGCGTCACAGGTTTTGACGAATTCATGGGCATCCTTATAGATCGTGGGCCAATAGAATCCCGAATCAAACACCTTCTTGGCGGTGTAGTTGGGGCTATGATGTCCCCCAGTAGGTCCAGAATGGCAAGCCTTGAGAATGTCAACGGCTTCCTGACCATACACACATCGCCGGATGACTTGATCCGCACAGATTTTAAACAAGTAGGGGTCGTCCCAGAAATAATGTTTCACATCTTTGAAGAATTTATTTTTCTGTTGGGACGACATCCCTTTCACCACAAAGTTACCCGCATGGTAATTTGCAAAGTCGGCAAACCATGGGGTAGATGAGTCTCCACGAAAAGAAACCACGTTAAGTGTTTCGAGAGGAAATGTTTCATTAATTTCCTTTTTCTCGAACACATTTTGGTGAGGGTTCTCTAATCGGGAAAGATGATCAGCAGCCAGGTTCTCAGCTCCTTTTTTATCACGAATGATGATATCAAATTCTTGTAGGAGGAGAACCCAACGGAGCAATCTCGGCTTTGCATCTTGTTTTGCAAAGAGATATTTGAGTGCCGAGTGATCCGTATACACCACGCATTTGGTCAAGATGAGATATGGCCGAAACTTCTCAAACGCATACACCACAGCTAATAATTCTTTTTCTGTAGTGGTGTAATGAGTCTGAGCCTCAGTCATAGTTTTGCTCGCGTAGTGGATTGGCTGGAAATGCTTGGTTTTGCGTTGCCCCAAGACTGCACCGATTGCAAAATCACTTGCATCGCACATGAGCTCGAAGGGTAAATCCCAGTCGGGGGCAACTAGAATGGGTGCTTCCGTAAGCTTTTTCTTAAGTGTTTCAAAAGCTTCGATGCACTCAGGAGAGAAGATGAAAGGAGCATCTTTTTCGAGAAGATGGGTCATTGGCCGAGCGATTTTAGAGAAATCTTGAATAAATCTACGATAAAACCCGGCATGACCAAGAAAACTCCTAACACCTTTGACAGTCGTAGGATGAGGTAGTTTAGCAATGACATCAACTTTTGCTCTATCAACCTCAATCCCATTCTTAGAAATCCTATGGCCGAGGACAATGCCCTCTTTGACCATAAAGTGGCTCTTCTCCCAGTTTAGACATAGATTGGTGTCTTCACACCTTTTAAGCATTTTGTCTAAGTGGGAGAGACAAGTCTGAAATGAGTCCCCAATGACCGAGAAGTCATCCATAAACACCTCCATAGTTTCCCCGATCATGTCGTGGAAAATGGCCATCATACAACGTTGGAACGTGCCAGGAGCATTGCATAAGCCAAAAGGCATACGTCTGTAGGCAAACGTCCCGTATGGGCAGGTGAATGTAGTTTTCTCTTGATCCAGCGGATCAATGGGGATCTGAAAGTAACCCGAGAAACCATCAAGGAAACAATAGTACTCGTTCCCTGCTAATCTCTCAAGCATCTGGTCCATGAAGGGTAGAGGAAAATGGTCTTTACGGGTGGCTTCGTTTAACTTTCGATAATCAATACACACACGCCACCCCGTAACCAATCGAGTTGGAATTAACTCGTTTTCTTCATTCGTGACAACAGTAATGCCACCCTTTTTTGGAACGCAATGAATTGGGCTAACCCAAGGACTATCAGAGATCGGGTAAATCAGACCGGCATCAAGAAGTTTAAGAACCTCTTGTTTGATAACCTCGTGAATTATTAGGATTCACCCTTCTCTGACTCTGGACTGCTGGCTTGAAGTCATCCTCCATTAAGATTTTGTGTGTACAAAACTCAGGGTTGATACCCTTAATATCGGAGAGTTTCCAAGCAATTGCTTGCTTGTGTGACTTCAAGACCTTTATGAGAGCAGTTTTCTCCTCCTCGGTTAAGTCTTTAGCAATAATGACGGGTAATTTATCATCACCCTCCAAGAATGCATATTCGAGATGAGGAGGTAGGTCCTTAAGTTCAACCTCGGGAAATTCTTCAGTGGATGATTGCACTGATTTGATTTCCTCGATTGAGATTTCCTTCGGAGGGAGTGAAGGTAATGGATCTTCATTGAGCAACTGCTCAAGATAAAGAATATCCCCCTCCGAATCATACACACCATCAATTCCAGGCGGAATTGATTCATCAGTAGCCAAGAATTCATCGATCTCTTCCAGAAGGAAGTCACCTCCCTCAAACGGAGTGAGAGAGGGGGAAGAGTCGGCAATGATAGGTTGAGGAGATGTGGTGGAATTGGAATTCCCACTCACAGAATTATGAAGATAACCAAGAAACTCTTGAGAGTACTCCTCTGAAGCAATATCAATCAAATCGACTCGATTAATTGATTCAGTATCATAATTTGAGGAGTACCTCGAAGTTTGATCGAGGTTAAAGGTAACAGCTTCATTACCCACACGGAGAGTGATCTCTTGCTCAAACACATCTATGAGAGCACGGCCCGTCCTCAGAAATCCCCGCCCAACAATGAGGGGAACTCGAGGATCAGCATCGAAATCAACAACAACGAAGTCAGCTGGAAAATGGAACTTTCCTACTTTCACGAAAACATCCTCGGCAATGCCAAGAGGACGCGAGATAGAACGATCTGCAAGCTCAAGAGTCATGCAGGTAGGAATGAGTTCCGGAAGAGACAGTTGTTTCCATACTGAATACGGCATCAGATTGATGCTTGCACCAAGATCGGCAAGGGCAAAGCATTCAATCATCCCGGGAAAAACACAAGGAAGAAGAAATTTTCCGGGATCTCCAAGCTTCTCGGGAAGCTTTTTCAACAAGACTGCTGAGCAATTCTCATTCAAAGGAGTTTTAGCCATTTCAAACAGCTTTTCTTTGTTGCTCAGCATATGTTTCAGAGTGGATGCAAACTTGGGCATCAACATGATGGCATCCGCGAAGCTTATGTCAAAGTGAAGTTCTTGGAAAATCTGAAAGAACTTTTCCATCTGATGACTAGCTTTCTCGCGGAGCTTTTGCTCATGTAACCGTGAGGGGTAAGGAATAGAAGTTTTGGATTTAGGGTCAGCAACTGGAGGTTCAAAAACAACTCCAGGCTTGGGTTTGGGGACAACCTGAGGGTGGACATTGTTGGCTCTTCCGTTATTAGTAGGAAGTTCCTTGTCCTTTGTCGCCTCAGGTTCGCTTTCCACTACCTTCGGGAGAGAGGAAGAAGAGGTAGTAGGAACAGCGGGTCCAGAATAAGAAGCACCACTTCGGGTTGTGATCGCCTTTGCATCGCCCCTCGGATTAGCGATCGTGTTGCTAGGTAGAGTACCTGAGCCCGAGGGTCGATCATTTAAAGACTTCTTGATGTCAGCAATCTGGCTAACCAACAACCGATTCATTTCTTCCTGGGACTTCATGAACTGTTTCAACAGCTCATCAGAAGATGGTCCAGTTGGAACAATGGCTTGATTTTGCACGGGGAAATTCTGGCCTCTATTGTTAGGATTAGGGCCTTGATTTTGAAAATTCCCTGGATTATTGCCATGATAATACCCTTGGTTGAAATTTCCCTGACCTGGGTTTCTATTGTAATTTCCTTGATGTTGGAAATTTTGATTCTGATTCTGAAAACCGTTGTTTTGATTGAAATGACCTTGGTTTTGGAAACCTTGGTTCGGTCTATTCTGATTCTGATTACGGTTTTGATTTTGATTGAAACCGGGAGGTCCAGAGTAGTGGTTAGGACGGTGGTTCGGGTCTACAGGAGCACGATATTGATTGCCTCCTTGATTAGACATCCCGCCCACAGCATTAGCTTCAAAAGGGTTACCATCAGTGGCCATACAGTTATAATAAGCATGGGGGCCACCACAGGTAACACAGACTTCCACTTTCTTAACTTCAGCAGGAGGTGAAGTTTGTGGAAAAGAGACTTTCTTCTGATTGGAGAGAACCAAAGCTTGAATAGCTTCCGTGAGTTTATCAATCTTAGCATCGGTGCTAGACTGACTCACGGGCGATGAAGAAGAAGAAGGACCAACACTGACTTGGGAAACAACTGGCTTGCTTCGTGCAGTGCGGACCTTGGACTTGTTTTCGATGATCGCTAAAGCTTCTTTGACAGTTTTGCTTAGGAAATTTCCTCCCGCGGAGGAATTGAGAGAATCTTGGTCAGATTGACTCACTCCATTGTAGAAAGTGTCGAGTTGCATCAACTCGGAGAAACCGTGGTGAGGACATTTGCGAAGCAATTCCTTGAAACGATCCCACGATTCACTGAAGGATTCATCAAACTTCTGAGTGAACTTGATGATTTCATTTTTAAGACTCGTGGTCTTGGAAGGTGGATAGAATTCATTCACAAATTTCTTCACCAGATCTTCCCATGTCTCTATTGATTGAGGGGGTTGTTTTTCAAGCCAAATCCGGGCTTGCCCCTCAAGAGAAAACGGGAACAGAAGAAGCTTAACAGCATCAGAAGGGACATTCTTATACTTGATGGTAGATGCAATCTTGTTAAACCATCGAATATGAGCATGAGGATCGTCCCGCTCAAAACCGTAGAACTGATTTGAAGTTACAAGATTCAGTAACCCGGTCTTGAGTTCAAAATTTTCAGCCACGATGGCTGGCACAACGATAGCGTCTCCATACCCGTCGATGGGTGCCTGGAGAAGCTCACACATAGGAATCTCATCCGCCATGATAACGGGAGTAGTGCGAACAGTCCGGATCTCAGATCCGACTGATGGAGCAGAAAGTCTACGAACACGCCTCCTTGGAATCTTGACAAGCTCACGAAATGGGCTTACAGATCTAGAAGAGCGAGTGCGCATACACTAGAGTTAACTCTAAGGAATCTCAGAGTTAAGGAGAGAAATGGAATTATGAAAATCTTTCAGATGAGAATGAGAATTATGAAGACGGTTTGTAAAAATCAGGTGAGAAGAATCTTTATGGGTTTTCTGGTTCTGAAACGTCGATATCACAACAAAATCAATTAACACAAAATCGAGGCAAAACAACAGTGAACTTAACCAATAATCCAAGATAAATGGCTTCTTTGAAAAAGGTACACCAATCACAATGGACACAAAGGCAAGTTTTATATCTTTAGTTCGGGAACTTATTATGGTCGCACCCCCAGTTAGGTAGTGCACTGCCTTGGTTTTCGGTGGTAATCTTTTAAGTTGTTAATTATTAGAGAAAACGACGATTCTTTTTGTATTTTTATTTTTTGATACATATATAGAAACAAAAGGAAAATATTTTTGTGTTTTATAAGTTTTTGGCTGTTTTTGGGTTTTTGGATTTTTTTAGAAGAAAATATGGATATATATATATACAGAATATGGATGATATAAACAAATGAGTGAGGATTCAAACAACTAATCTGCTACACGGAAGATAAATCAGCACAGCTCCCCGGCAGCGGCGCCAAAAATTTGATGCGCGCAAAACCGTCAAGTTCTCTCACGCAAGCGTAAGAAAACTTAAAGCAGCTTAAGCACGGAATCAATGAAGATCTGAGGAGTATAGAGTCTCCCCGGGTCGTTATGTCCCAGCGAGCTATGCAATGGATCAATCAACGTCTAGTGATCGAGAAGTTTGAACGAAAAAGGATTATGAATTGGTGATTATAACTACAGAGATATCAAACATATACAAAGGCTAAAATGCAAATGAGAGGAAATTAAAAAGATAAAATCTATTAAATAAACGCTATCACTAAAATTAAAATGATGTTTTTGTTTTTATGATTTTACGAAACTGAAATTAAAATCTACGCGACGTACAAAATAAAAAAGTGAAACTAACTCAATATTAACCCTAAAAATATGAAAATGATGTTTTTACAATCCTAATGATAAAAGAAAATATTTAGAAAAATAAAATTATTTTTAAAACTAATTATCTAATTAAAAACTATTTTTAACTATTAATTAATTACCTAAAATACAAGAAAATAGGAAATTAGACTAGAAAAATAAGATTAAGACTTGGAAAAGTCTAAAATATCAAAATAGACTTTTCAAAACTATTTTTGTATTTTTGTGATTATTTATCTATTTTCTAGGAATTTTAAACTAATAAAAACTAATTAAATCACTAAAAATTACCAAATGAACTATGAAAAATATGGAAAATTACTTTTTTCACTTTTTATATTTATCTAAGCCTAAGAAAAATGAAAACTTATTTTTTTGGACCTTTTCTGAATTTTTTGTATTAAATGCTATTTAAAAATGCTTAAAAACTAGATTAAATTAAGAAAAATAGTAAAACAGCTAGGAAAAATCTGAAAATTTCAGGGAAACTCTAAAATAATGTTAAGAAGCTATGAAAAATGGAAAAACAGTAAGTTATTTGGAAGAAAATGAAACTGCTGAATCAAGTGCTTATTGAAATAAGCACTTGATAAGCAAATGAACAAATCAAGCAACCTACTGCTAACAGAAGCTATTATATACTAAATATGACCAAATGAAACAGTAATCAACAAGCTACAACAACTGATTAACAAGATAAACAGATTTGATGATTTTGATTTTAAGCTAAGAAACAGTTTTGGTACCAACTTTAAGCCAATAAATAAGTACTCAAACAAGCTATAAACTAAAAACTAATGATCAAGACCAAAACTAGACCTAAGTGACTACTGTTAACCAAAATACTAGCCCTTAACAAGCTATTACAAGCTCTGTGCAAGCTTGAATAAAACTGAGAAAATACTCAGTTAATACTGAGTCCTGAGCAGGGCACCAGGTGCCTGTTTTGAGCTTATGCACAAGCTCAACCAGAG